>JANAVB010023799.1:1199457-1689457 GCA_029216955.1 Iris pallida
GCTGAGAAATTACCACTAGAGATACCCAAAAATGACTTGGTTGGGATTCATTTTTAACTGATGTTGGCGCATTAGATTGAAGATAGTTCTTAAATCTTGGATGTGATCTTCCTTCAGGCGACTCTTGACAGCAATATCATCAACATAGCATTCGACGGTCTTACGAAGATGATCTCGAAAGATGGTACTCATAGCTCGTTGGTAAGTTGCACCTGCATTCTTGAGACCAAATGGCATTACAGTGTAGCAGTAAACTCCACGAGGGGTGCAGAAAGAAGTATGTTTTTATCTTCAGGGTTCATCCGGATCTGATTGTAACTAGAAAATCCATCCATGAAGGATATTCTTTCAAACCCACAAGTATTGTTGATCATGACATCTTTAATAGGGAGAGGAAATTCATCATTTGGACAACCTTCATTAAGATCCCGAAAATTAATGCAAACTCGAACTTTGCCAGTTTTCTTCAAGACTGGGACAACGTTGGCTACCAAATCTGGATGTTGTTCTTCTCGAATAAAGCCACAAGCTATGAGCTTTTTGACTTCAACATCAATTGCGTCCATCATTACTGGCTTGAATTGCCTTTGCTGTTGTTTGACTGGCTTTGTATTAGGCAAAATATTCAATTTATGAGTAGGAACTTTGGGATCTAAACCTGGCATGTCTTCATAATTCCAAGCAAAGACATCAATGTATTCTCGAACAAGAAGAATTAATTCTTGCTTATCTGCCTCTGGAAGGTTCTTGCTGATAAATATTGGACGAGGCGACCCATTTTCTCCTACATCAATTTGAATCAATTGATCTTCGGTAGGAGGTTCTTTTTGTTCAAATCGGAGTTCCTATTGGATATCCATTCGTTGAGCCCAAGGATCTATTTCGGGATTTTCTTCGATATCCTCGTCATAGCCTTCCGGAAATTCAGCGGAGACCATGTTAGAAGATACGATCAATCGATGAACTTGACCGATGTTGGTGTCAGAATCCCATGATCTAGAATCAGAAGCGTTGGAGCGCTCTTCACTATCAGATTCGGAGACTTCTGGAGATAAACTGGAGGTGAAGTATATCCGAGACCTCTTTTCGTCCTACTGTAGTACATCTCTGATTTCCCTTTCGAAACAACCGTACGAATAGGGGTTTGTCTACCCTTACCGTAATTGAGGCCATTCTTGAAGTCATAACCCATCTTTCGGATGATGTCTTTTGATTATTGACTATAACGACGAAGTTAGAGACGCCCCATATCGTTATTTTTGCTATCATCCGTATAATTAAATTTTTGCTCTGGCCCTTTACTAAAAAGTATTGGACTCTCACCTCTCTTTCGAGAAGGGACAACAAAATATGAGTCGTCTGGATGTTCAAATAATACTTCTGTCTGAAAGGATTGTACGACTCCTATTGTAAATGACTGAAAGCTATCTAGCATATCCAAATAGCATTTAGTATGATAAATAACATCAGTATATTGGAAAGTAGATGCTTTTTCATTGATTTGTACATCCATATTTACAACAGGACCTTTAGCCTTAGTTGGCTTGGTCAGATCGATTACAAGAGGAGAAACAGAAGAGGAATAAGGTTTAGACTTGTTGCGACGAAGGTCGATAACAAGCGGCTTAGAAGAGGTGAGCTCCCTTTTCTCCTTGTTTCGACAGAGGTCGATAACCAATGGCTCAGAAGAGGTGAGCTCCTCTTGATCTTTGTTACGACGTAAGTCGATAACCAGTGGCTCAGAAGAGGTGAGCTCCCTTTGATCTTGATTATCACCAGTTGATTGCTTCTGGCCTGGCAAATGAATAGCTAGTGGTTTAGAGGATTGAGGATGAGAGACATGCCCTTTGACAGGTATGATGAGAGTATCACTGGACACTGCTTCCTGCTCTTCTTCACCATCCATGGCCAAAACTACCTTCATAAACTCTTCTTTGTACATGCGAGCGTCGTTGCAATATGCTTCAATACCTTTAAACGGGTGGAGATCTGCAACTTCTTTTTGGACTTCCCCTTTATCATCAACATATTTGAAGCATTGATGGAGAGTAGAAGGAAAAATATTGTGTTCATGAAGGAATGGTCTCCCCAGAAGAGCATTGTAGGAACAACCATGGTTATCTATAATGTAGAAGGTCACATTTGTACGAAGATTGCTAATTTGGAGTTTTAGGCGTATCTTGCCTAAAGGTTCACTTCTTCCCTGGTTGAATCCCAGGATAGTGGTGATAGTGCAGGAGAGGCTATGCACTAGAATCTTTAGAGCATCTAACATCGTCTTAGGCATAATGCTGAGTGCTGACCCTAGATCTATCAGAATACGATCGACCTTCATGGTGTCGACATATCCTATAAAGTAGAGAGGACGGTCATGTCGATTGTCTTCCATCAATATATCATCTTGTGTGAAGGTGATGTTTGGAATTAATTTCAACACACTGTGACAGTGGAGACAAGAGACAGGTTCTGATTCAGGTTTCTTGAGAAGAGTTAGGCAAGTGTCTGCCTGCATCAAAGCCTCACTTAATGTTTCTCGAGTCTCTTTAGAGAGGCATAAGAGCTCGAAGATAGACAGCCTAGCCGGTGTGTTGGCCATTTGAGCCAATATGTCAAAGTTATATGGCTTTTCAAGTCCAGAGGGGGATGACTTCTTTAAAATTTTATCGAATTGGACTTGTTGTTTGCCTTTGTCAGCTGCTGCCGGTTTAGAAGGAGTCGGTTCCATAACCGGTAATGATGTAGAGGGGATACCCTCTATAGAGATAGGCTGTACTGGAACAGCTTCAGAGGACGAAGCAGGATCTTCCTGAATTTCGGAATACTCCCGTAGATAGGTTTTCCCTGATCTGGTGACCAACAGGATCTCTTCTTCAACTATGGGGTCAAAAGACACCATATTGCAGCTCTTTGTTTTGCCCTTGGAGCGTTCTTTTTGCTTGGAGGAAGAAGGAACTTCAAAATCTTTTACAAGATCAGGATGGATCCACATAATCTCGCCATTATCAAGGGATAAGGGGACAAGACCTTCACTTTGTGGAGGCAGAAGATTCTCAATCTCAAGAGTAGCCCTGGGAATGGGGACAATACCACTCTGCACCACTTGTGGCGGGAAGTCACCAAACTGTACAGAAATCATGTTGGCTGTAACAGTCTTTTCGTCCTGTTGGAGAGTGATAACACCGGCGTTGACCAACTCTTGAATCTTGCCTTTGAGCACATAGCATGCCCGAGTAGGATGCCCTATGAACCTGTGATAAACACAGTACTTAGGGTGGTCAGTCTTACCGACTTCATCAGGCTTCTTCGGGTCAGGAAGTTGTAATTTATTGCTCTTCAGCAAACAGTCGAAGATGCTCGCTGTATCATTTTCATCAAAGGAATACTCTACTTTTGGACGAGGTTCCTTTGGTAGAGGTGCAGAAGAAGTAAAGGTAGACATGGGTTGAGCCACATTAACGGCCAAAGATTCCTTGTTCTTGAGATTGATGTTCAAGGTTTCTTTACCCGTGCGGTTGTTCTGGCGATTACCGCTATCGGATGCAGAAGATTCATCTCGATCAGGGTTAGACATATGTACCCCCAACTATTTGAACTTCTCGGCACTCACTTCAGCTGCTTTAGCATTAACGATGAATGACGGCCAGTCCTGAAACTGTATTGACCCCGTCCACATGCTGATGATAGGCAACAAGTTTGATTTACAAGTGTATCGTTACAACAGATGGGGTTCCGGGAGGCATTTTGAGTGCTTCTCGGCAGAATCTTTCAATGAAACTCTCAGTAGTTTCATTATGTCTTTGCTTGTTCTTGTTGAGGGCGGATATAGTCATATCGTTGATACCCTCGTAGAATCGTTCCAGGAACATCTGTTTGAGCCCGACAAAGGAAGTAATAGAGCCGTCAGGCAGGCTGCGGTACCAATCATATGCTGTATCGGCTAAACAACCGACAACGACTCTGGTAAGAAGAGCATCACTTGGCTGGAGCTGGACAGTCATTACCTCAAAATGGTTAATGAACTGACTCGGCGAAGTGCTGCCGTCAAACAGCGTGATTGTAGGAATTTTGTACTTTGGAGGGAATGGGACTTCCTTCCATTTCACTGGATAAGGTTGTTTGATCCCCAACCTCTGTAGACCGTCTTTCTCTTTGAAGGCCTCGAACTGATTACGTAGTAGTTTTATAGCCTCATTAGCATCTTTTGAGGATGAAGAAGTAATAGGCTGGCTCACCGGGTAAGAAGAAGGAACAGCATGGTAAGCACTACCCCCAGCTCCTGAATGACTGGGTGTAACTTGAATAGGTATTAAGGCTACAGGAGGGGACGATACCCCCAGACCTGTATTGACAGGCACTGATAATGCTATCAACTCTGGATTGACAGTAGGTGCAGTCGGAGATACTGTATGTTGAGCTATGATAACAGTATGCATACTTGCGATTATTTCAGCCATTGTCTTTAATTTATCTTCCAGTGCAGTGATTCGTTATTCCTGATTTGCCGAACTAGAAGCGTCTGGATCTTCAGTGACAACATAAGCTGACACTTCTCTGGGCACAGTAGAAGACACTGTCTGTTCAGAGCTTTCACTGTATGCATCGTAATCAGAGAAAGAATCGTCCCATGAATGAGAAATAGAGAAGTGACCAGAAGGATCTTGGAGAAGATCCCTGCAACCAGCTGTGTCTGACTTCGAGATCGGGTGTGTCGGAATACTCCTTCAGAGGATTCATGGAGTAAATCCAGATATCGTTGACTGGGCTTACGGGGTTTGTCGTGCTTTGAACACTTCCTACCCCCGGTGTCTCGGGAAGCCATGTTTACAGAGGCATAGAGCACCTCGTCTTTGTCTTCTGACATCGATTCAAAAGTTAAACGATCGAAGACAGATCGTTTTGTCGTCTGGCAACAACACTTAATAATCACCTTGTGATTACAATAGTATTCCAATGGTTGGATTGGAGGTGTTGAGGTGTTGTTTTGCCTCTACTTGAGGTATTCCCGAAGGTCAGGGATATGTTCTTTGACGACATTCGGAACATGATTCCGATTCTTCAGATGCCTTGTCCCGTGAGTATACAGAGAAGTACTCAACTCATTGGCATAGGTATCAGGATTTTTCCTCCTGGAGGTTTGTTTTTTATGCAAGTTCGCCTTTGGCATTAGTTGCTTGTGTTTCATAGAAACTGGTCTATTGAGATAAGTCCGTAAATCGGCAAACTCACCCCCAGGGGCTTCTATCTGAGACACCAGCAATTTCCTTTGCTTTGAGCGGGACATCCGAAGAGTTGGGAGATCTTGGAAATGTGCTACTGGAGTAGTCAAAATGCCTTTTTGATCAATATCTTTCCCTTTAGCAGGGAGAGAAGAACTCTTGTTTGAGAGGGTTTTTGTACTGTTTGGTGCCGAGGCACAATCAGATGGATCTTCTGAGGTAAAAATCGGAGAAGACTGGGAAAAGACCAAAGGGCCTTTTTCTTTATTTTGTGAAGAAGGGTTGGCTAAAGAGCATTTTCCTCTGTTAGACGGAGGAGGAATAGTCAAAAGACTACCCCCTGTGGATTGCACAGGAACAGAAGAAGCAGTCACTTGCCCTCTGGAGATGATGACAGAGGGCTCCTTGGCCATGGAACCAACAGGAGGTGCAACCTGTGTTCTAGAAGAAGCAGCAAGTGAAGCCTTGATTACAGAGGGCTTAGGTTGCGCTCTGTTTGAAGGAATAGTAGATTGCGCAGGAGGGCCAAAGGTCGCCAACTGCGCCAGAGGGAGAGGGGTCTTGGACTTTGCCATAGCAGCATAAGTTATAGATTACGCTATGGCAAGAGGAGTAGTGTGCTGCACATAGGCTGTAGGAGCTCTGGATTGCACTTTGGCAGAGAGGGTGATGGGTTGCGCAGGATCAGAAGTGGATACTGGCCTCCTGTTAGAAGAAATAACAGGTTGCGCAGAGGACTTTGGGATCCATTTTGAATGGACTTTGCTCTTGGCAGAAGTCACAGTACGCCGAGTAGCCCCAGAATTGATCATCGCTTCGTAAGCAGTCTGGTTGACTTCATAACCAGTGTCTTCTGTATTTTTTCGATAGATGCAGCATCACATTGAGTTGTTACTTCCTCGTCGGAGGGGAAAGTCGTCCCCAGCAGAGTCGCCATTTTGTTTGCAAAAACAAAAGTCTTTTATTTCACAAACTTTAAATAATAGTACAAGAGTACAATAAATTCTGGGAAAGTACAACTATAGGAATCCAATCTGAAGACGATCTTTATCCCTTGGATGATGTAAACTTTGAAGACGATAGCCTTTGAAGAATGCAACAGCACTTAGACAATAACTCCTGATCTCTGATGATAATATGATCCTCTCTAATGAAGAACTTGAAACTCTATTTATAGAGTTCTAGAAATAACTATTTTGTAGTTGTTCTGGATTACGCACAATGCTTTGCGCTGGAGGTAGACTGCGCAGACTGCAAATCGTGCTGGCCATTGGGCAGTTGCTCGATCGTGGGCTAACCGTACTCAGACGCGTGGCATTGTTTGATTGAAATACTCTTGGTCGTGTGCAGGCGGTTGCCACATGGCGAGCAATTGATGGCATGTAAGCCACGTAATAAATGTCAGTTATCTTCAATAAGTTTGATGGATTGTGTCACTTGAATAGCGCTAGCTTCAGACTGTGCTCAGATCTGGTCGATAGATTGTGCTGGCATTGGACAGTTGGACCGCGCTAGGGTTTGGCAGCTTGACCGCGCTAGGATTTGGACAGTTGTCCTAGAAGGCGGCGTGGCACGAGAAACGAACAGACACCTCACTTTTTGGGCTGTCAAGCTGTCAGAAGATTTGATCTTCTTGTCAGGTAATGATGGCATTGACACGTCAGCCTAGCGCGCTCGGGCATTAGCGCAGTTCAGGCTAGTGCAGTAGATTTGTAGCGTAGTTTGCCTACAGTGTAGTTCATTGAAGAGTGCTCAATTTTAGATTTCTCTGCCTATTTGATGGATGCAACTTGATTTTTAGGACTTACAGTGACTATGCGTTTGCATGTAGTGACCGGAAATGAAGTCACATAGCCAGTCTGGTTGTAGAGGGAAGTATAGAATCCTATGGCCTCCTCTGTTATCGATCGATCATCCGACGCCCTTGTACCAACACCGTTAAGAAGCGTGGCAGGAACGTTTCTTTGCTGGCAGGCTCTAATAGTGGCGTAGAAGAACTTCGAGCACCGATCTCCGTCTTTGAGCCACGAGCACTTGTCTCGTTGTTGTAGATGCACCTCCTCTTGGAAGCGAACTTTCTGAACTTGTTCCTGGAGTTGAAGCTCCTTTTCTACCAGAGACACATTCATGGGGTCTTTTTGCACCTGGGATTGAGTATAGTTAAGATCTTCTTCTATGTCTTTTAAATTGGAGGGTGGCCGAGTCTTATTCCAAAACTTAAGAGCTGATTTAACTGCTTTGAGGCGTTGCACCATAATGAACTGAGCATTTTCGGTTATGTGTGCCTCAAGAGCGTTTGTCACAGCTTCATCATATCCTTCCACCAGCGGACAAGTGTTGTTACATCTAAACGGATGTCTGCGGGGAGCTGCATCTTCAATCAGACGAATTAGGATGGGGATGTGATCACTCGTACCGTAATGAAGTCCCTCTTCTATGACTAAAGGGAACATCTCGAGCCACTTGTTGTTGCATAGGGCCCTGTCCAGCTGACAAACGACCCTATTTTAAGCGAAACTGTTGCTCCAGGTCCATATATTTCCAGCCCGGGCGATACACGATAGTCCAGAGCTGAGTAAACAGTCTTAAAAAATCAGCAAGAATAGGCGCTGGAACTTGTCTTCCCTCCAGTTTTTCATCCTCCGATAATATCGCATTGAAGTCTTCACAGAATAATAACAGAAGATTATCCGCTATTTCTGCCGAGACTTTAATGAGGTCCTTCTACAGTTGAAACCACCGTCTCCGATCATTGTGACTGTAGACTGCACCTAGAGCCACCTTTAATCCACCTTTATTTGTTAGTATTAAAACAATGAGTTGCTCAGAAATAAATTTTACCTGGCTTGTCCAAATCCGAGTGTCCCACGTGCTCCATATGCGTGCCATCCCACTTATGTTCAGATTATGTACACCCATCCACTGGGGAGGAGTCCTGCTATTGATCCTTCTCTCATCCTTGATCTTGCTTTCTAAGATAGTAGCAATCGAGCATTTGTGTCTGCGAACCTCATTGAGGATTTCCCTCCATCTTCCTATAGAGTTTGCTTCTCTTACATTCCATGCGATGATCGACATAGATTAATTTTGGAGGGTATCCCTTTGCCCATCGCCACTCTCCCTGGGACGAGGGGAGGGGCTGACCGGTTGTTCTGCTCTTTTCGATGATCGTTGTTCGTAGAGTTTGTCTGTGCGAACTCCGCCATCTGCCGAACCCAATCAGGGTTATCTCTTGTTAGCTCTGGTGGCCCCTGGGAGGCATTGCCTGTGTCCATAATTATATCTTCTCTTCCACGCTGTGTTCCAGAACCCTGATTGTTTGGAGCAATCTTCTTCGCCGCTCTCTCCGTATCTCCTTCTGCTGGGTCTGAATTTGACTGACCCGTATGGCCGCCCATTGATTGGTTGGTCGCTCCCTCTGTATTAGCATTGCTATAGGGAATCATTGCCAAGGAGTTTGGGGTGTTCGAAGTATTAGCTTCTGAATCTTGTCGCTTGCCCAGGATTGATGCTTGAGCCACCATTATTCTATCTGGCATTGCTTCCTCTGTGTCTTCTTGTTCTTCCTGTTTGTCCGCTTCCAGTTCTTCTGTAGATGCTTCCATATGATGGTATTCTCTCTGCTCCTCAGCTTCCTCCCCTTCTTCTCTATGTTCTGCGACTTCCTTATTCTTTTCCTGAGTGTCCTTATATTGGACTAATGTGTGTCCAAAGCACTTGCACCCCATACAGGATGGGGGAACCCATTCATATCCGACGTCCTGAGAGATCCACTCTCCGGAGGAGAGAACAATGTCAATCTTCCTCGATAAGATATTCGATACTTTATCTCCACAAATATTCGGGCATAGGATAGTCGATATCTTCGCGCCGTAGGAATATCAGTCCTAATTGGAGTCCCTACCATGCTTGCAATTTTCATGATCGAAGGAATACTCCATAACTGAGGCGATAACCACGGCAGTCGAATCCATATCGGGATAGGTGTTAGTCTGTCTTTCTCAAAATTAGTCTTTGGATGCCATTTTTTTAGAATAATCAGACGACCATCAAACGCCCATGGACCTCCTTTTAGGACCCGTGCCAGATCTTCTTCCAGGGCGAAATTATCGAAATAAAATCCGTTTTCTCTTGAGAATATTTCTATATCCCCTTTCGGTCTCCACTCGCGGATCGCGAACGCCCTTAGGTGTCCATAGAAGGGACGATTGCCCATAACTTATAGAACCAAGGTATTCTTCCCGTATTCCCTGGTTTCCAGTATATCTTCATCAGTTATTTCTACTACCTTGACTCCATTAATCATGGTTGGTTCAATATACTGGAGATCTGTGTCTCCCTGTGTCGTTGTAGGTTTGCAGAGATCTGCCCATGAAACTGGTTTAGACTGGACCCCTACATTCGGCATTAGCTGTCGTATTTGAGTAGCCTTCTTGCTGTGTTCCATTGTTATGCTTCTTATCTCCTCCACAGTTTCTCTTGCCATATTCCTGGTCGTCTGATCCTTAGCTGGTGCTGTGTTGTTTCTTCTTCCTTTGGATATATCCTTCCCTGCTTCTATGCGACCATTTAGTGGTCCTTGCCCAGTATTCCTTCCCTCCCTCGCCAGAGTTTGATGCGCCGCCGGACGGTGCCCATATCGCGGCCATGTTGGTCATCTCCCTAATTCTTGACCTCCTCCTCGGCCCCATGTCTCCTTATTCATCTTCGGTTTTTGTCTCCTGCGCCTTTCCACCGTGGTCCATCCCCCTGCTTCGTCTATTCTATCATCATCTCTTTGTTCTTCATCTTCCTACCCTTCCGTCTTGTTATTTGCCGGCGAGCTTCCATCTTCCCGCCGCAAGTTTTGGTGGAACCCTAGGTCCGGAGGAGAATCGCCTCCGCTGCTTATTAGGTTTTTTTTGGATCTTTGAATATATATATATATATATATATATATATATATATATATATATATATATATATATATATATATATATATATATATATATATATAAGTTCAAATATATAATCTGTGTTATATTATTTAATATCTACTAAGATATTTAGTACGTATCATCTAATTCCAAAAAAAACTCCCATACCTTCTACCTGTTTAAATTTAAAATCTAATCCATAAACTAAATTAAATTATAAACAATAAATCATTTTATTATTCAAATTTAAAAAAAAAAAAAAATAGGGTTAGATCTATCTATTTTATTTTTGATTTAAAAGTAGAACTTTCTGGTAGAAGATAAATTCGAATGCTACAAAAAATAAATTGAGACAAATATAGAAGATAAGTAAAAAAAAATGCAATACACAATTAAAAATTTATATTTGTAATCAATTATATATCTAATAGTTAATATTTCAAACAAATTCGAGTATCCTGATAATTAACACTTTGTTGTATATCCATTTGAACTCATAGAAAATGAAAAATTAGATTAGGTTGGATTTAATTAAACTATAAGATAGACTGATAGGATTTAATTTAGATTTGCAATATTATACTCTGTTCATTTGATTTACGGAAATGCTTTCTTGCCCGCAGGCGGGCCAGCCCGCCCGCCTGCGTGGCACTCTCCCATTGGCCCCCCCTGTTAGCATGGGGCCCGCGCCATTAACTGGCCAATGGGAGAGTGCCACGTGGCGGGCGGGCTGGCCCGCCCGCGGGCCAAATAGTTTGATTTAATAGTTAGGATTATACTGGATTAAATATTTTGGCAAATATTAAAGTATAGATGTTATATATATTATAAGTTAGGAGGTATTTGAGATATATTCCCATATTTGCAATATATATTGTGCTAAAAGCAAAGCACTTTTATATGGATCCGTATCCTTACCACATTAGGGTTGTGGTTGAATACCTATATCAAAACCATTGTCTTGTGCTCCTCACGATTGACCATGTCCTCCTACTCTTTTTGGCTACGGAAGAAGACCATAAGGAAGAAGAAGCACAACCATGGCCCCCGATCTCTTGCACAAATCTTTTGTCGTCGACTACGTCAACTACTACTGCCAGTAAGTAGCCAGTGTACGCAATTAAAACTCCTCTTAATTAGTATCGTATCGATCGATCCATATGTAAAACTTTGTTACTTACTAGATTAATATTATTGTCAATGGTTGTAATTAACTTTTGCTTGGTGCATGATCTCCAAGTGACCAAATTAAGGTGCAAGCTGTAGGGCTTCAAAAGACCTCTCCGATGATATTATTGCCAACATCCTATCTTGGCTTCCCGTAAAATCACTTGTAAGATTCAGATGCGTCTCCAAGTTATGGTACTCCTTGACTTATGACCCATATTTTCAAGAAGAACAACACAAGAGAGCTTCTTCTAGGGGCAAAAACATCATTTTTCGGAAACATTATTTTGGGTCCAAGACGACGTCGATGTCGACCTTATGTGAAGAAGGAGGCGACACCACCACGAACAAGAAAAAAATGAAAGAGATTATGATCATGTACCGTGAAGGCGGCACCAACAAAAAGAAGATTGAATATTGCTCCTTCCCCTAAGAGATCAATAAATGTGATAAAAACAAGTTTTGTGAAGATACATATAGCCTATCGAATTCTATCAACGGATTGGTATGTACTAGATGTTCTTGTGACGAGGGCAGCACTTGTTATTTGATGAACCTCTCAACTAGAGTAGTCGAGATGCTTCTGAAACACCCCCGACAAGCTAATATGTACACCATGTTTCTTGGATTAGGATTTGATGGCTCTACTGGAGAGTACAAAGTTGTCAGATTATTTAGCTCTTGTCCTGATCAGTTGCTCAGTTTTCATTATAAGATTCTCACAATAGGCGGAGGAGGCGGAGGCTCCTCTAATCAAGAATGGAGATATATTAGAGAAATTCGGTACTGTAAGATATATAATGAATTCTTTCAATGGAGCTTGGAAAACTACATTGGCTAGCAGACGACATTAATAAAAATAAAGGAGTCATATTTACGATCGACATGAAAGATGAGAAGCATGGGACCATAACACCTCCCGGCGACAAAGGTGGCAAAGTAGAAATTCAGGAGGACCAAGGGGGGCACCACCTTATGTTACTCAAGAGTAGTTCGCTTCATGAATTGAGAATATGGATACTCAAGGATTATACTACCCACCAATGGACCAACACCTACAATATCGACTTGGATAAATTGCTACTACCTGAAAGGGCAATTGTCAACCGAACTCCATATTTTTACAAGGGCCTCTACAGGTTATTTTTGGGCATTGAAATTGGAGATGGATGCCACAATTTGTAGTTTCGATCTTCAGACCAAAACTTTTCAAAAGCACAGCTGCCTAGAAATTTATACTAACATGAAGTATCATTTTTACTCGGAAAGTCTCGTATCACCAAGAAAAGTTTTATGCAAGGATCATAATATCAGCAACAACAAGAAGAAGAACAAGAGAGAGTAGCCGTTTGTCATGTACATGTAATCCAATTTTATTCTTGTTCTATCCTTTGGTTATGTTTGAGAAAAATCAATTAAAGCAATTGTAACTTTTTTATTCAATTGCTCTTACCAGTTTAATTCTATGCATGCTATTGCAGTCAAACACATAACTCTACTCAAACTTTTTTATTCTTTTGTTTTTACCTGAAATTTTCTATCCCAATCACGAAAGCTACCTTAGCATATCTAGTAAGGGTGCAACTTGGGCGGGCTAAACCCGAGTCCGATCGGGTAAACCCGTTAATGGGTTGGATTAGGGTTGAAGATACTCGGGTTCGGATATGGGTTCGGGTTAATATATTTGAACCCGATCAAAAATCGGACTGGGCTCGGGTTCATGTGTCGGGTTACCCGAAGAACCCGAAACCCGACTTATATATATATATATATATATATATATGTATATATATATATATATACATATATATATATATATATATATATATATATAATCCCAAATTTCTCCACCCAAACTATTGAACTCATTGTCTAAATATTCTTTCAGTTTGTTTTTTTAATGATCAAGGCTTGACTCTTTGATTATGTATTTATTATTGCTTATGTTAAAATTGTCTCAAATATTATATTAGAGCCCGATAAACCCGTTGGACCCGACCCAACCCAACCCGAGCCTAACCTGATCCTCCGGACTTGGTCTTGGAGTTCATATGTTGAACCCGAGATCGGGTTGGGCTTGGGCTCGGGCTAGGGTTATGATTCATCGGGTTGGGCTCGGATTGACCTCAAGCCCGACTTATTCGTTTTGGTCTCATGTAATAGGCCAAGATCATTACTGACTAGCAAGATGTCATCAACATACATAATAAAAAATATTAAGATACCGTTGGTATATTAATTTAGTCTGCTGCACACCACGTGTTGATTCATATAAACCTATTCTTCTAAATTCTAATTTAGATTGACAGTTTTCACGTTAATTTGACCCAACTCTAAGTCAAAATAACTACCAAAGCCATAATAATTCTAAAAGTGTATTTCTTAGAGAGAGAAAGTACGAAAAAGTCATAAAAGTGAGGGTTAAACGGCCTTTTGGTCCTTCCAACGGTCAAAAAAAATAAAAAATAAAAAGGATGAATCGGACGGTCCGGCCCAGTCGAGTTCAATGGATTTGAAAGGTCAGGGCTCGCGGTAAAATCGAACTGGAACGGTCTGAACTTACAGGTTTAGAGCTAGAACCCAATTCTGACCCAATATATATGAGGGTCGGGCCGGTCATGGTCGTTGACCGGCCTCAGGCCGGCCCAGACCGATTTTAACCGGACGGAACCCGAGCCAGGAACCGGACCGTCCGGCCCAGTTCACACACCTTGAGGATTTCGAGTAGGCAAACTGTTTCCAATCCCTTTCCCATCCCCAAATCATCATCTTCATCCTCTCTCTCTCTCTCTCTCTCTCTCTCTCTCTCTTCCTTGTGATAAATAATACGTAGGAGATCAGGTCCTCTCTTCTGAAGAAGAAGAAGATCAGGTCCTCTCTCTCTCTCTCTCTCTCTCTCTCTCTCTCTCTCTCTCTCTCTCTCTCTTACTATGTACTATCATCATCAAGATGGCTCCTACAATCAACACGACGACGCCTATTGTCGTCGTCGTCAAAACCCTAGCTATTATGATAAAAACTACGCCTATCGCCATCGTAATCCTAGCTCTTATGGTCAAAACTACCCCTATCGCCGCCATCGAAACCCCCCCAGCTATTATGATCAAAACTACGCCTATCGCCATCGTCGTCATCATCAGCAAGCATCACCATCAAAACAGCTCTTATGATCAGATCCCCCATCATCACCATCAGAAGCATCATCGCTTATATGATCATAATCTCTCTTACAATGATCATCATCATCATCATCATCGTCAAATTGAAGCCTGCCCCCCCCCCCCCCCCACAAGTGACAGGCTAGTAAAGAAGCCAAAGGAGGCACCGGTGGTGGTCGCCTTCCCGGTCGACAACGTCCTGATCCAAATACTTGCCAGGCTACCCGCAAAGACCCTTGTAAAATTCAGATGCGTATGCAAGTCCTGGAACTCGCTGATACAACAAGACCATCACTTCCTCTCTCTGCACCTCAACAACCATGAGGACGGCAACAAGAGCTCCTCGCCGCCCCCTCCTTGTAACATTCCATCGTGAAGGAGGATCTTACGTCATCCTAAATTATTCGCCGGCTTCCTCGCCTTATAAGATCGAATTCAATCGATCCGAGGTGGATCGACCACGGTTCATCACAAACTCCTGCAACGGTCTGCTCGGCCTTTACAATAGCTGCACCTTCTTCATAGTAAACCCCACTATCAGAAAACTGAGACCGCTTCCCATGATGCCTACACCATGTTTCGTTCAAGTAAGGCCGGCCATGGGTTTGATGCGTCGACCGGTGTGTACAAGGTGGTCCGAATCTTCGACCGCAGATGCGAGGAGGGCATGATCAAGCCATACAGACTTGCATGCGAGGTGTATTATCTAGGCGGAAGCGGTGGTTGGAAGCTGATCGATGGTGATCCTGCGGTCCTACCCTCCCGTGCCTCCTTGCCTGTTGTAGTCGACGGAGCTATACTTTGGGCATCCGAGACATTATGGGAAGAAGATCGGGAGGTCTTCGCTCTCTCTTTCGATCTAAGAGCGGAGAAATTCAGTATCATTATGCATCCGGAGGGAGGAAGCTCGAGACGTGTGTTGTCCGAATCCCATGTTTTTGCCTCAGGAGGATGCATCTGTGTTGCGGAAGAGAGTGCATCAGTGCATATGAACATATGGCTTCTGATGAAGGATGACAAGAAGAGCAACTCCAACAAATAACAAATGGGTGAAACAATATGTCAACGATTTCACGAATGTGCTTACACAGATTAGTCCTCCTTTTTTTGGTGAACCACAACCACTGACAACTGACCACAATGGGAGGATCGTGATATCCTGGGAACGTGGAAGAAAATTTTACTATGATCCTCGGACAGGAAGCTTCGACAAGCATGAGCTAGATGCGACTCATGCCGATGACAAGCACGCTGCTCCTTACACTAAAAGCATGATCTGGCCGTGGCCGGCACATTGCGGAGTTAAGTAGCGTTTGTGGTGAAATATTCTCAAACTATTTAAAAGATTAGAAATTTTTCTATGTTTGTGCTCTTCTTTCTTCTATGTGATAGGGCAACTGCTAAACAATATTTATAATGAATGATTATTTGGCAGTAAAAAAAAAAATTGATTTGGCAGTGGATATTGCCAATATATATATTTTGGTGGAGCCCACTCCAGTCCTTATGTGGTTTCGCCGCTGGTTTCAGTTCTGTTAATTTGAGTGCTAGTTAGGTTCTCATTCGGATATATGATCATCTTTTCACAATCTGATGGATGAATTGAACAGGCCAGGATTTTTGTAATAGATTGTGCTGTTTGCAATGTTTGGGATGTACTTTTGGTTTAAGTTTTTAATTTGGAGATTGATTTAGGGCCTGTTTGGTAACTTGGAAGTCAATTTAGATTTGGAACTTGAAAATTTGGACTTGGATTTCAATCAAAATTCTGTATTTCCAAATGCCAAGAAAGTGTTTGGTAAAATAAGATTTTGGCATTGGATTTTGTCCAAATCCAAATACATTGTTTGGATAAGCAAGGTGGATAATGGTTAGGATTTTCAATTAGAAAGTGGAAAGTAAAATAATATGTTATAATAATAAAAATTATGATAATTAATTTAGTTAAAAAAATAATAACAATAATACCGGTCATTTTAATTTTAATTACAAAATAATAATAATAATAATAATAATAATAATAATAATAATAATAATAATTTGGTATTATTATTATTATTATTATTGTTATTATTATTATTATTATTATTATTATTATTATTCAATATCATTTTGGTAATCTTAAAATTATTATTATTATTATTATTATTATTATTATTATTATTATTATTATTATTATTATTATTATTATTCAATATCATTTTCGTAATCTTATTATTATTATTATTATTATTATTATTATTATTATTATTATTATTATTATTATTCAATATCATTTTTATTAAATAATTTATTATTATAATAATTCGATATTATATAAAGAGAAATCGGTATATAATAATAATAATTATTATTATTATAATTATAATTATAATTATAATTATTTAATTATTTAATTAGTTAGTAAATATTTGTGATTAACTAAGTACTATATATATTAATTAATTACTTACTTCTACCTTTTTTCACTTTCCAACCCACATCCTCAACAAAAAAGAGGATGTTGTTTTCCGGATTTGGAGGTGGGTCCTATGGATTTCAGAAACTGCACTTACCAAATCCCACTCCCACATTCCCGCGAACCAAACACCGGAACTTGAATTCAATGGCCCACTTCCAATGAACAGTAGAATTCGAAGCCCACTTCAGTGTTACCAAACAGCTCCTTATAGGGTTTTGGTTAATGATATCAAATGCTAATAGATCAATGGACATTTGCTTACAAAATTTATTTGAGTAGATTAATTGATGCTATGGGCCTGGAATTTCATTGCTGAATTTTAGTGAAAGATGATACGGTTGCAGATTGGCTTTTTTTGCATTTTAATCATTTTTATTTTTATCATTTTTATCATTTTTATTTTTTTACCCGAGAATGTTACTGAATTTTTATCATTTTTATTTTTTACCCGAGAATGTTTATATAGTCACCAAACATGGGAATATAATAAATTCCTTGGAATTTAATTCCCAGGAATATAGAATTTTTGGCTATATAGTATTTCGTATACCAAACGTCCCCTAAGGGTTTTAAATATGTGAACTGTAGCATCACATAAGTCAAAGAGAAATGAGGGTGGAGTGATAAATAGTACTAGTTAATTGCTTGTATAGTTACTACTATTGATGGTCATTAAATTAGAAATAAGTCCAATTTCTTACATGGAACACCATTTCTTAAACTTATTGTCTATGATAAGTTTTGAATTATCGAATTTATAGAGGAAACTTTATCGAATTTTTTGCATAAATTTTTAGATCCTTATCGTAACTATTAGCTAGCCCACCCTACTCCAAAATCCTGGCTCCGTCCCTGCCCGGCCCATGTGTCTGTGTAGACATGACATGTGTATTGATCTCATGTGCATCATTACTTGGTTCATTTACCAAAATAATTAAGTTGGATCTACACATAAGATTAAGCACTCAAATATAAACCAATCAAACTCTCATCCCATATCCAATATTTAATTCTACATCGAATATGTGATTGAAATTTGATTGGTCTATATTTGAGTGCTTGGTGCTCACGAGTATAAGAGGGTTAACTTTTGGCAAGTGGGCTAAGTGATGATGTACATGGGGTCCATGCTACTACTATGTGTTGTGATTCTCGTGACCAGGCTGAGGCACGACAAAAGATGGTACCAAAGCTACCTATTGGATTCGTGTTCCGCTGAAGGTGTGACTAGACCATTTGTACGGATTGAGACGAAAACTCTCATCTTTGACTGGAGGAGATTGTGAAACTCCATAGTTTAGTCCCACATCGGATAGGAGATAGGAGTTTCATTAGTTTATCTTAGTGCTTGAATCTCACGTTTAGATTAGAGTTAACCATTTGGCAAGTAGCCAAATAATGATGCACATGAGGGCAATACACAAGTCATGTATATGCGCACCCTGGGCCGGGGTGTGATAATTTAAAAAACTTATATATGAAATATGAGCCTCTATATGCCATGGAGAACTAATAATTTTGAAGTTTCCTTGGGCCTATTGAAGGAAGGAACTAATTTTTGAGTACTTTTTCTTTGTATAATCGATTTTTTTTGTGTGTTATAGGTTGATGCTTCTTTCACACACCCTAAGTTGTTACTTCTTTGGAACAATTAGTCAACAATTTGACAAATATGAATTTATTCAGAATCAAACTTAAACCTTGACGGTCAAGGGGACAACGGAAACATGCTTGTTTGGCTAGTTGTAGCTTCTCACAGATACCGACATTGCTCATGAACATCAACTATATATTACTGAGGACATGCTGGAGAAATTATGTTTCTTTTGAATTTTTCTGCTTTCGACTGAATTAATTAGTGCTCGACAAGATTTTGGAGAGAGTTCTGTAGGTCTTTCTGTAGCTTCTTTGGTCCTCGAGAGAAGCTACTAATAGGGATTTAATAATTAAGAAGGGTGTTGGTGTTTTTGCCTTTAGACTAGGAAAGATAGTCCCACATCGGCTACACCAAATGGTGAGTATCTCAATATAATGCATTGCCTGTGTTGAGGTGTGCACATGAGGTGTAGTGGGGCACAAGTGTGTGCCATGTGGGAGTATTTTCCTAGAAGGAAAAAGGATTAATTCCAACAAGGATGCAAGTTAATTTTTGTTGTGCGGACTCGGACTCGGACACGGACTCCATGATGTCTCGTGCATGCACGGGAGTGTTCGGGGGGTAGGCGTGGACTAGCACACTTCTATGCTGATTGTGGAATGATCTAAAATATCAAACTCGATTTTTTAGTATTGGTATTTTAGTCCCACATCGGATAGGAGAAGAGGTGAAGTCTCAACTCCACTCTATAATTAGAGCCCCTTGGCCTCCTTTGAAAGATGTACCAAGAAGAGAGTTAAGGGAGTCCGTAAAGTCCAGGAAGCCCGTTCAAGTCTCAAATTTTGGCTTACGAGCGTTCCAGAAGTTCTTCGTGAACTTGCTGGTTCCTGGAAGCAGATCGTGGTGGGGCGAATCTTGCTTTGAGCAACGGTGATCTTGATCACCCCAGC
The DNA here is from genome assembly GCA_029216955.1 of Iris pallida. Taxonomy (NCBI): domain Eukaryota; kingdom Viridiplantae; phylum Streptophyta; class Magnoliopsida; order Asparagales; family Iridaceae; genus Iris; species Iris pallida. The sequence continues at coordinate 1,218,923 of JANAVB010023799.1, forward strand.
AAGAACCTTTTCTCTTCTTCTTTCTTCTCCTTCATCTGAGTTGTAACTCAGTTCTGTCCGTCTGCAACTGCGATTGCAAGGAAGAATGTGAGATTTATTTTCTGAACTCAGTTCTGTCTGTCAGCAACTGCGATTGCGAGGAAGAACGTGAGATTTACTTTCTGATTATTGAAGGTGAACGTTTGTTGAACCTCTGATCTCGACATCGAGTCTACCATCTTTGGTCAAGCCCCGAGACTAACAATCTCAAAGCAAGATCCTTGTAGATGGAGAACTCTCGTGCTTCTCTCATCGATACCAGCTTTAACAAGTTGAAGAAATTCGACGAAGAATATTTCCAAATCTGGAAGAAAAAGGTCACCATTAATCTTCAACTCGTGGACGTAGACCATGTGTTGATTGAGGACGAACCGACGATTCCAGAAGGAGGAACTGCCGATGCTATTGCTGCTGCACTCGTCAAGCAAAGCAAATGGAAGAGAGAAAACAGCATCTGTAAACTGCTGATTCTCAATTCTATGGAAGACTCTCTGGCAGAGTCATATTCCAAGAAGGTGAAGGCCAAAGAGATCTGGGATTCTTTGGGGAAGCTATATGAAGATGATGAGAACAGGTCCAAAATCTTCATCGTCGAGAAGTACCACAAGTGGCTCTTCGAAGACGAGATGGCGATGCTACCTCAAGTAAAGAAATTCCTGAAGTTGTGCTAGAAGTTAGATAACGAGAAGATGCCCATCGTCGAAAAGTTTATCGTTGGAGGGATAGTCTCAAAACTTCCTGCTGGTTGGAGCAACTTCTATGCTAGAATGCATCGAAAGAAGCTGGACATTAGCTTGGAAGATCTTCTACAAGAGATCCACGTTGAGGACGAAATACGATCTCAACAGAAGATGGACTCTCTGTCCAACCAACTGGCTAAGGCCAACTTGGTGCAGATAAGAGAGTTCAAGGGGGAGCAGGTGGCTTCCCATTACAAAGGACTCCACTAATCTGAAAGTGAAGGGTCCTTCGTTCAAGCAATAGAAGTCCAAGTCCCACGTGACTTGCTTCAACTGTGGCAAGAAGGGCCACTATAAGAGTGAATGCAAATCCAAGCCCAAACCAAAATAGCAGGTATAGCTAAACTTGGTTATTTTGATTACTTAACTTAGTTGCTATTGTTGCACAGGTTGAGTTATCTAGCGTGGTAGCTGACTAGTGGTCTGACACTAGTGCATCTGAACACGTGTGCTCTCAAAGGAGCTGTTCACCAAGGACGAGCCATGTTATGACGAAGGTCTCGATGGTGAACATATATCTAGCAGAAGTTCTGAAGATCGAGATAGTGGTTATTAACCACCGACAAGGACACTAGAATGCGTGTTGTACGTACCAGAGATTTTTCGGAGATCTAATCTCAGAAAGTCTGTTATCTGATACAGACTTGAAAGATGGACATTCGTACTAGCCAGATGGTAGTTTCTTGGCGAGAAACATGCTTCGAAAAGATATTCGGTGCTGAAAAAATGTTCGAACTTCTGCTGATGGCGATGAAGTTACTTCATTGAATGGACTAAGTGTTGTTCTATGATAAAAGCAGACTCAAGCTGTCCTACCGGGACCTTATCTTCGGAATGTGGGGGTAAGAAGGTGGAGGAGTTTAAGGTCTGTGCAGAGACAAGACTGTTGGGAAGCTGCTTAGACGATTGAACTAAAGTACTGATCATCTGGAGTTAGTACACTCAGATATCTGTAACTTTTATCAATTCTCCACAGAGGCCGGCTCGAAGTGCTCGTTCGTATGACTTCTCAAGTAGAAGGATGCAGCATTCGAATAGTTCAGAGACTTCAGGGCTGAAGCTGAACGTTAAACCGATCTACAACTAAAGAGGCTAAGAAGTGATCGAGGCGGAGAATATCGGTCTCATGAATTCATATTGTTCTACAAAGAACATAGAATCATAAACGAGACTACTGCTCCGTATTCTCCTTAATCTAACAGAGTAACGGAGAGGAAAAACAGAACGTTGACAGAAATGATGAACTCAATGCTGCTAACTGCGGGTCTTCCTAAATGCTACTGGGGAGAAGCTGCATTGATGGCCACTTTTATTCTAAATAGAGTGCCGTATGCAACTTCGGGCGTAACTCCTCATGAACTCTGGTTCAAAGTCAGACCTAACTTGAATGTCATTCGAGTGTGGGGGTGTCTGGCCTATGTGAAGCTCCCAGATCTGAAGATTTAGAAGCTGGGGATAAGGACTACGAAGACGATCTTTTTGGGGTTTGCCGAGAAGAGTGATGCTCGAAGATTTCTTGATATTGAGTCAAATCATATCATCGAATCTCATGATGCTGAATATTTTAAAGACAAGTTTTTAAGGCACAAGAACATTGTTCTAACGGACATTCCGGAGAATGATGAAGGTGCAAAGGAGACTGAGATCTTTAATGAGCCAGTTGTCCAAGATGAAGTTGTTACTGAGGAGACAACGATTGAACCAGAACTCGCTGAGCCATCGTCGAAGCGAGCGAGGAGGCCGAAGAACTTCGGAGATGACTTCATCACCTATCATGTGGAATTAGATCCGCTTACCTATGATGAGGCAATGAAGACCAGAGATGATATTTTCTGGAAGGAGGCGATAGACAATAAAATTGAATCAATTACCTCCAATAACACTTGGGTATTGGTTGATCTACCTGAAGGAGCAAAATCTATCGGATGCAAGTGGATCTTCAAGAAGAAGATGAAAGCTGATGAAACCATTGACAAAGTTCAAGGCCAAGCAAGTGGCAAAAGGGTTTTCTCAGAAGAAGGGGATCGACTACTTTGACACGTATGCTCTAGTAGCCCGGATGACCACCATCAGAATATTGATTGCTCTCGCAGTGATACATAAGATGGTGATACATCAGATAGATGTAAAAAACGGTATTCCTGAATGGCGAGCTGACCGAAGAGATATACATGCAACAACTAGAAGGGTTTGTCGTCAAAGGTCTTGAAGACAAAGTTTGCAAGTTGGTAAAATCTCTGTACGGTTTAAAGCAAGCTCCCAAAATATGGCATGAGAAGTTCGACAAAGTCATAAGGTCAAATGGCTACAGGGTCAGTGAAACAGACAAGTGTGTCTATACGAAGTTTGCTGACGGAAAAGGAGTCATCGTTTGTCTATACATGGACGACATGCTAATCCTAGGTACGGATATAAACTATGTCAATGAGACAAAGAAGTTCCTCTCGACGAAGTTCAGTATGAAGGACTTGGGGGATGCTGATGTTATCTTGGGACTCAAGATCATCCGGACAGACACTGGACTAGCGCTGTCATAGTCTCATTACGTTGAGAAGAAGATCACTCGTTACGGGTATCAGGATCTTCCTGTAACGACCATAGTTCGTATTACATATTTTGGTATACGTGTACATAATCTCGGACCTGTATTTAGACTTGTCCTGATCGGCTAGCCTTGAGTTCTGCATTGGCATGAGTTAGTCAGCATTTCATGGTTCTGGCATGCATTGGGTTCGGCTTGATTTGGTTCGGTTTGGGTTGGAGTGCAAACCCCTACCTACCACCCTCCATCATTTATTAACCCCCAACCACCTTTCTCTCTCTTCATTCAATTTTCTCATTACTGCTCTTCCTCTTCTTCTTCCTCACCGAACCCCACCGTAGGCAAGTGCAACTTGCTTCATGGAGGAACTCAAATTTTGTTGTTCCATTGTCTTCCTCATGAGATTCTAAGTCACTTTAGTATTTAGCATTTTCGAATTCCATGGCTCATTTCGTGTAGATCTAAGTTTTAGTATTTTTGATCTTCATGGTTTTGATCTTCTGAAACTTGGTTGTTTTCGAATTGGAGAGTTACATGTAATAGGGATTTCGATTTCACGCAAGTTTTGCTCTGGAATGGTTGGGTTTCATCGAGACTTGATCGGGATGGGGCTTGCTTGAGTTTGTGAGCTTTTACGCCTGCTTGCCTTGGCCATAGGGAGAATATGAAGTTTTACGCCCACGTTTTACGTGTCAGCGTAGTGTTTCAGCCCTTACGCACACGTTCTAACGTGTTAGCGTAGTGTTTAGCCTTTATGCCCACGTTTTATGTGTCAGCATGTTATTTCAGCCTTTTACGCACACGCATTTGCGTGCCAGCGTACTCCGTTTTACGCTGAGTTCCTACGAATTTTACGCTCGGGGCTCTCCCGCTCGCGTAAAATCGTGCTCGCGTAAAATCCTTGGCTCGATCAGACTCTCGCGTGCGTAAAGTCTTGCTCGAGTGCTTCACTCGCGTAGAGTTCCCCTCGCGTAGAGTTTCGCTCGTGTAGAGCCTCGCTTGCCTACGGCTTGCTAGCGTAAAGCCCGGCTAGCGTAAAACACCACCCACGTGCACCCCTGCTCGTGCTAGCGTAGAGCCACTCTACGCTTGAGGCCTTGGCCTAGCGTAGGGGCACACTCGCGTAGAGCTTTGAGCCCTTGTGCATCCGATGGTCTTTCTAAGCCTTGCACTTTTCCTGACTTGACAAGCACGGATTGAGTGATGTGACCGGATTAATAATGGTACATGGCATGGTGTGGAGTAAACATGACATAACATGACAGGATATGACAAGCAAGCATGATGGGAACTATTGAAAGACTGTTGCGACGGCTTGCATGACATGACTATAATAAATGGTTTGGACATCGTAGATGATTGTGTTTGTACAAATAAACCAGTATTGTCTTGCATCATGTCTAGGATAGGGATCTCCTGAATACCACGGTCAGGGGTATCTACTGAAATTGACTAAGGCTAATAACTAGAAAATCCAGTAGTCATGAAGAGATTTTCCAGCTACAGGCAATCCCGTTATCTGGGTGCCCCATCATGGGATTTGTAGCCTACCGTCGAGTAGGACACATTTTCAGCACACTGTCATATATTGTACATACTAAGCTCATTAAGGGTACATGCATTTTTTAGTCGATGTACCCATATGAATTCAAATCCCTAATTGCGTCTGGATAACCTGGATGGTCTGCAGGGCTTGTGGCTGTTGGAATAATTTTATTGCATCTTGCTAGTAACTAGGCCTGTGATAACCCTAGTTAGTTAAAGTATCAAGCCATACTCATTGTTTGGCCGTGATTGATTGGATGGAGTTTAGCCCAGCTTAGTCTTGTCCTGATCCTGTACAAGATTGTACCATGACCTGATATCTTGTGCCTTACTTATCGATAAATGATGAGATACCAAGTTCTGTTCAGATAAAGGGTTACAACCTCGGTCCTTATTTGGTTTAAGGGTTGTAACTTGGCTATCTGAATAGTCCTATGGTTATCTTATCATATATCGTCTTGATTACTTGTGCTTGCCTTAACAATAATGATCAGGGGTCCAGTTCTGTTCAGGCGAAAGATTACAACCCCGGTCCTTATTTGGTTTAAGGGTTATAACCTGGCTCCTGGAGCAGTTCTGTGTCCTCTCTTTATTTATTATCTTATTGTCCTATTGTTCCCTATATCAAGCTCATCATGTTTTACTTTACCAACAGTATTTGAGACGGGTTTCTATTCAGGTGAAGGGTTGCAACCCCGGTCCTTGTTTGGTTTAAGGGTTGCGACTTGGCTACTTGAATAGTTTCCTCGTACTCAATTAACTATTATTGTTACTGTTATATTCAGTTTTCTTTACATATAATTATCTTTATTATTCAATTACTATATGCCGGTTTTAGTTCCTAAGTGAAGCCTCCTTGTGGCACTTGTTCTTTCTGGGATCTGACCCAGCTGGTTTTGTATGGCCAGATTTTGGAGTAGCTCCAGAGAATCTACCTACCTTCCAGCCAGATGGTGACCACCAGGCGTAACCCTGGCAACGAGTAGGTTTCTTTTGTTCTCTCACTCTATTGTAAAAATATTCTTTTGAGGCGTTTAGCCGACGAGCACGTGTTAGCTCGATTGTACCTTTATTTACTGTCTACCTACGGGTTGTAACATGATTGACAAATCCTAGGGTTGATCATGTATGACTGAAACTCTTGCTAGTCTTGACATTTTGTACGACTAGCTTCATGATTATCTAAATATGTAATGTATGGGACGCCTTACTATTGTATATTTGCTACTCTGATATCTTGTAATTGTTATTACTTGCTTGAGATTGAGACAATAGGCTTGTTCATGACCTTAAGTGGCTGATGGCTTATAGATAAACCCTCATGTATCTAGACAGCCGTGATCGTATAGCGAGGTGGGTTGCACTTCAATATACGTAGCTGGATATGTAAGCCCCCGCTCTCCAGTATTCTGGGATGGGGCGTTACATGGTTGAAGTGGTGGCCTATGCAGGTCTTGTAAATCAAGATATGTGAGGGTTTACCGAATAGATGTCTCAATCAGTACTCGCCCTTGATCTCTGCCGTATCCTCTAAATTCCTGAAATCTTGACCTGATCACATGCTTGTATCTTTGATCTGTCCTGGTCCTTCCTTATTATTCCCTATGTCGTCTTATTTAGCGGCATTGTTTCTGGACCTGCCGATCAGCAAGGCGGAGCACCTCCCGTGGACCAGCAGCAACCAGGAGATCAAGTCCAGCATTCAGGAGTAGCCTCCAGAGTCATGCCTACTAGGGATCAAGAGCCACTAGTTCAGCCCGACCAGCCTGCAGAGCCTGATGATGGCACCTTGGTGGGTCTTATCAGGACATTGTTAGCTTCCCAAGATCGTCGAGGAGATGCATTGCACCATGCAGTGACAGATGCTCTGACCAGAGGAGGTCATCAGGGTAACAGCACGGCCAACAGCTTCAAGCGCTTGAACCCTCCATTCTTCGATGGTAGCGAAGATGCTATTGCCGCAGATGCTTGGCTTCAGGATACAGAAGTGATTCTAGAAGCGGTGAAGATGCCCGAGAACGAGAAGGTAGCCGTGGTGCGCCTGCAGCTATTGGATCTTGTCCGCTGCTGGTGGGCGTCGTAGGCCGTTGGATTAGTAGCACCTATTTCTTGGGTAGTATTTCGAGAGAGATTCCAGACCAAGTACTTTGATGCTGTAGCTCGGTACAATCTACAGACGAGGTTCACCAATCTGAAGCAGATGGGCAAGACGGTCGATGGATATGCGATCGAGTTTTCCAGACTTAGTCAGTTTGCTCCCACCTTGGTGGCAACCGAGTTCGACAGAGCCCAGCGGTTCCAGCAGGAACTTTATCTAGAGATTCTATTGGCGGTGGAGCAGTTTGAGCATCAGACTTTTGATGCGGTGTTGAGAGCAGCCAGGAGGCACGAGTATACCTCCCAGAGGATTTTGGAAAGGACCGGGGATCGGAAGCGATCCCATGGCCAGATGAATCAATCTTCAGCACCAGCCCAGGCGGCTAGGGCTTTGACCATTGGAGCTCTGAGGCGGGCGGCTTCAGTAACGTCGGTTCAATATTCAACTCTGACGTACCCTCAGCAGCAGTTGCAGAAGCACTCTTTCGCAGTGGGATGTTCACACTACGGAAAGCCAGGACATATGGTATCAGAGTGTCGCAGAGCACAGGGGTTGTGCTTGGTTTGTGGTGCCCCGGACCACAGGGTTAGAAACTGCCCGAACAGGAGGAGTTCATCTTCGTCAGCCTTCTCTAGTCCTTCGGTGAGAGGACCAGCACCAGTCCAGCAGCAGCAGCAGTACCCGTCCCCGAGGCCCTTGTCGCCTCAGGCCCAGACATTCCAGCAGTAGAGACCGCAGCAGTATGCCCAAGCCCAAGCCCTGATCCAGAGCAGATAGAGAGGTTTTCAGCAGAGGGGACCCGTACCCAGAGGACATGGTCAAGTGCTGGCTTTGACTATGGAAGAAGAAGGATTGGCACCAAGTGAGGTGGTGGCAGGTATTATTCTCGTCAACACCTTTCCGGCTTCAGTATTATTTGATTCTGGTGCATCGCATTCATTTATGTATGCACGATTCGCGACCCGGATAGGACTGGAGCCCGAGTCACTATCAGTAAGGTTCAATATACTTACTGGTAATGGACTTGTGGGAGTAGATAGAGTATTTTTCTCGTGTCGGATTGTAGTTAGCGGTAGAAAATTTCCTGCTAGGTTGATAGAGTTCTCGATGGCCGATTATGATGTGGTCTTAAGGATGGATTGGTTGAGAGACCAATATGCTAGAATAGACTGCCATATTGGCAGGGTTGTTTTTAGCATTCCCGGCGAGCCAGAGTTTTCCTTTGCCCGAGGCGAAGTTGAACCTTCTCCTCCGGTATTACGGATGGCGGTAGTAGCAGTACAGTTACCCCGGATAGTCGAGAAGTTTCCAGATGTTTTCCCAGAAGAGCTTCCAGGAATGCCGCCAGAGCGAGAGATCGAGTTCACTATAGACTTGATCCCAGGGACAGCCCCAGTATCAGAGAGAGTTTACAGGATGGCGCCATCAAAGTTAGAGATATTATACAAGATGATTGAAGAACTCAGGACCAAGGGATTCATTCGTGCAAGTGGATCGTCTTGGGGAGCCCTGATGCTTTTTGTGAAAAAGAAGGATGGTACGTCCAGGTTATGTGTTGATTATCGTACCTTGAACTCAGTGACAATCAAGAATAGATATCCTCTCCCGAGGATAGATGACTTGTTTGATCAACTCAAGGGGGCAGCAGTATTCTCGAAGATTGATTTGCGGTCAGGATACCATCAGATCAGAGTCAGAGAGCAGGATATCCCGAAGACAGCTTTCAGATCTAGATATGGGCATTGGGAGTTCCTTGTTATGCCATTTGGAGCAACCAATGCGTCGGCCGTATTCATGGACCTCATGAATTGTATCTTCATGCCTTACTTGGATCAGTTCGTGATTGTGTTCATAGACGATATCCTGGTCTACAGCAAGAGTGAGGCGGAGCATGAGCAGCATCTCCGTGTAGTTCTTCAGATTCTCAAAGAGCACCAGTTGTATGCCAAGTTCAGTAAATGCGAGTTATGGCTCGATCGCATTTCGTACTTAGGATATATCATCACCAGAGGAGGAGTAGAAGTGGATCCCCAGAAGATCGTGGCTATTGAGATGTGGCCAGTACCCAGCACAGCTGCAGAAGTACGTAGCTTCCTTGGATTGGCCGGCTACTACCGGCGATTCGTTTCAGACTTTGCTCGGATTTCAACGCCTATGACCCAGTTGACCCGTAAGGATGTGCAGTTTGCTTGGACAGCAGAATGTCAGAAATCCTTTGAAAAGTTGAAGCGAGGCTTGATGACGGCTTCCATTCTCACATTTCTAGATGGGATCGGAGGATTTTCAGTGTATTGTGATGCTTCAGGCAGAGGTTTGGGATGTGTTTTGATGCAGCATGGGAAGGTAATAGCTTATGCGTCACGACAAATTCATGATCATGAGAGGAATTATCCAACCCACGACTTGGAGCTGGCAGCAGTAGTATTTGTACTTAAGCTATGGAGACACTATCTGTACGGAAATCGGGTAAAGATTTTCACCGACCACAAGAGCCTGAAGTATGTATTCACTCAGAAGGATCTCAACATGCATCAGAGGAGGTGGTTAGAGCTGCTTGTGGATTATGATGTCAACCTACAATATCATCCAGGAAAGGCCAACGTCGTTGCAGATGCGTTGAGCAGGAGAGCTGGAGTTTATTTTCTCACAGCGCAACCAGAATTATTGGCAGATCTTCAGAAGATGGGAATCGAAGTTGTCCTTCCTACCAGTGTAGCACTGATGGCCAGCATGCAAGTTCAGTCTGCTATAGTCGAAAGGATCCGGATGGTACAGTCAGCCGATTCCAAGCTTCAGCGACTCAGAGCCGAGTGTGAGACAGGACGACGGCCAGAGTTATGCATCCATGAAGATGGTACACTTTGACATGGGAAGCGTCTTTGTGTACCCAGCGGAGATATCAGACAGAAGATCAAGGCAGAGGCTCACAGTTCTCAGTATTCCTTACATCCCGGTGGCACAAAGATGTACCGTGATATCCGTCGGCACTTTTGGTAGAATGGCATGAAGAGGGAGATAGCCCATTTTGTCTCTTGATGTTTGGTTGCCAACAAGTTAAAGCTGAACATCAGAGGCCAGCTGGACTTCTTCAGCCATTACCGATTCCAGAATGGAAGTGGGAGCATATAACCATGGACTTCGTGACTGGCTTACCTAGGTCTCCGGCTGGTAGAGATGCTATTTGGGTTATCATAGACAGGCTCACGAAGGTGGCTCAATTTCTTCCGTTCAGAGTTGGTCAGTCGATGGCTCAGCTAGCAGAGATGTACCTCAAGCAGATCGTCAGACTTCATGGCGTACCAGTCAGTATCACCTCGGACAGAGATTCAAGATTTATGTCGCACTTTTGGCGTAGCCTGCAAGAGAGTATGGAAACTCACCTCCAGTTCAGCCCAGCTTATCATCCGCAAACGGATGGTCAGTCTGAGCGTACCATACGAACCTTAGAAGATATGTTGAGATCTTGTACACTCGACTTTGGTAGTTCATGAGAGGATCACCTGCACCTGGTGGAGTTCTCGTACAACAACAGTTTCCAGGCCAGTATCCAGATGGCACCGTTCGAGGACCTATATGGTAGGAAGTACAGATCTCCGCTAGCATAGGATGATGTTGGTGAAAGACAGATGCTCGGTCCAAAAATGATTGCTCAGACGGTTGAGGTGATCAGAAGAGTCAGAGATCATCTTCGAGTTGCCCAAGATCGCCAGTGCCATTAGGCTGATTCTCATCGGCGACCCCTTGAGTTTTCTGTCGGCGACCATGTATTCCAGAGGATTTCGCCTAACCGTGGCGTCATTCGTTTCGGCGTACGGAGAAAGCTTAGTCCTAGGTATATAGGGCCGTTCAATATTCTGGAGCGAGTAGGTGATGTATCATATCGTCTCGCTCTTCCGTCGTCGTTACGTGAGGTGCATGATGTCTTCCATGTATCCCAATTACGACGGTATATCCCGGATCCGAGCCACATCCTTGATCATTCGAAATTGGTTGTTGGTACCAACCTTTCGTATGAGGAGAGGCCCGTATCTATATTGGACCGGAGAGAGAAGATACTCAAGAACAAGACTACTAAGTTAGTCCGTATTGCTTGGGGTCATCACTCTTTGGGAGAGTCAACGTGGGAGCGTGAGGAGGATATCCGATCGCGATATCCTGACCTGTTTGACTCGTAAGGTACAATGTCTTCCTTATGCCTTATGCTCTCCGTTCCTTGATTGAATGAATGATTGCCTGATTGGTTGCTTAGTTATAACTTGCCTGTGATTAGTATAGCTTGTCCTTGCCTCTCTAGCGTCTTAATTAAATTTCGAGGACGGAATTCTTTAAGGTGGGTAGAGTTGTAACGACCATAGTTCGTATTACGTATTTTGGTATACGTGTACATAATTTCGGACCTGTATTTAGACTTGTCCTGATTGGCTAGCCTTCAGTTCTGCATTGGCATGAGTTAGTCAGCATTTTATGGTTCTGGCATGCACTGGGTTCGGTTGGGTTCGGCTTGATTTGGTTCGGTTTGGGTTGGAGTGCAAACCCCTACCTACCACCCTCCATCATTTATTAACCCCCAACCACCTTTCTCTCTCTTCATTCAATTTCTCATTACTGCTATTCCTCTTCTTCTTCCTCACCGAATGCCACCGTGGGCAAGTGCAACTTGTTTCATGGAGGAACTCAAATTTTTTTGTTCCATTGTCTTCCTCATGAGATTCTAAGTCACTTTAGTATTTAGCATTTTCGAATTCCATGGCTCATTTCGTGTAGATCTAAGTTTTAGTATTTTTGATCTTTATGGTTTTGATCTTCTGAAACTTGGTTGTTTTCGAATTGGAGAGTTCCATGTAATACGGATTTCGATTTCACGCAAGTTTTGCTCTGGAATGGTTGGGTTTCATCGAGACTTGACCAGGATAGGGCTTGCTTGAGTTCATGAGCTTTTACGCCTGTTTGCCTTGGCCATGGGGAGAAGATGAAGTTTTACGTCCACGTTTTACGTGCCAGCATAGTGTTTCAGCCCTTACGCAGACGTTCTAACGTGGTAGCATAGTGTTTAGCCTTTACACCCACGTTTTACGTGTCAGCGTGTTATTTTAGCCTTTTACGCACACGCATTTGCGTGCCAGCGTACTCCGGTTTATGCTGAGTTCCTACAAATTTTACGCTCGGAGCTCTCCCGCTCGCGTAAAATCGTGCTCGCGTAAAATCCCTGGCTCGAGCAGACTCTCGCGTGCGTAAAGTCTTGCTCGAGTGTTTCACTCGCGTAGAGTTCCCCTCGCGTAGAGTTTCGCTCGCGTAGAGCCTCGCTTGCCTACGGCTTGCTAGCGTAAAGCCCGGCTAGCGTAAAACACCACCCACGTGCACCCCTGCTCGTGCTAGCATAGAGCCACTCTACATTTGAGGCCTTGGCCTAGCGTAGGGGCTTACTCGCGTAGAGCTTTGATCCCTTGTGCATCTGATGGTCTTTCTAAGCCTTGCACTTTTCCTGACTTGACAAGCACGGATTGAGTGATGTGATCGGATTAATAATGGTACATGGCATGGTGCAGAGTAAACATGACATGACATGACAGGATATGACAAGCAAGCATGATGGGAACTGTTGAAAGACTGTTGCGACGGCTTGCATGACATGACTATAATAAATAGTTTGGACACCGTGGACGATTGTGTTTGTACAAATAAACTAATATTGTCTTGCATATTGTCTAGGATAGGGATCTCCTGAATACCACGGTCAGGGGTATCTAATAAAATTGACTAAGGCTAATAACTAGAAAATCCAGTAGTCATAAAAAAATTTTCCAGCTACAGGTAATCCCGTTATCTGGGCGCCCCATCATAGGATTTGTAGCCTACCGTCGAGTAGGGCACATTTCCAGCACACTATCATGTGTTGCACACACTAAGCTCATTAAGGGTATATGCGTTTCTTGGATGATATACCCACATGAATTCAAATCCCTAATTGCGTATGGATAACCTGGATGGTCTGTAGGGCTTGTGGCTGTTGGAATAATCTTATTGCATCTTGCAAGTAACTAGGCATGTGATAACCCTAGTTAGTTAAAGTATCAAGCCGTACTCATTGTTTGGCCATGATTGATTGGATGGAGTTTAGCCCAGCTTAGTCTTATCCTGATCCTGTACAAGATTGTAACATGACCTGATATCTTGTGCCTTACTTATCGATAAATGATGAGATACCAAGTTCTGTTCAGATGAAGGGTTACAACCCCGATCCTTATTTGGTTTAAGGGTTGTAACTTGGCTATCTGAATAGTCCTATGGTTATCTTATCATATATCGTCCTGATTACTTGTGCTTGTCTTAACAATAATGATCAGGGGTCCAGTTCTGTTCAGGCGAAGGGTTACAACCCCGATCCTTGTTTGGTTTAAGGGTTGTAACCTGGCTCCCGGAGCAGTTCTGTGTCCTCTCTTCGTTTATTGTCTTATTGTCCTATTGTACCCTATATCAAGCTCATCATGTTTTACTTTACCAACAGTATTTGAGACGGGTTTCTATTCAGGTGAAGGGTTGCAACCCCGGTCCTTGTTTGGTTTAAGGATTGCGACTTGGCTACTTGAATAGTTTCCTTGTACTCAATTAACTATTGTTGTCACTGTTATATTCAGTTTTCTTTACATATAATTATCTTTATTATTCAATTACTATATGCTGGTTTTAGTTCCTAAGTGAAGCCTCCTTGTGGCACTTGCTCTTTCTGGGATCTGACCCAGCTGGTTTTGTATGGCTAGATTTTGGAGTAGCTCCAGAGGATCTATGTCACCCCCATTTCCTGTATTTCGTATTTATGCTCGTATTTGATTTTGGCACGTATTTTATTTTCTCGACTTGCGGATTTTGGTTTCTCGTAAATGGGTTTGGACCATGGCTTGGTTTTATTTTATGGAATTAGTTTGGTTTGATTAGGTTTGGTTTAACATGAATGGAACACCTTAACCTACACTCCTCCCTCAACACACCACAACTCCCCCACTTTATAACTCCACCTACTTTTCTCTCTCCTCTTTATTCTCTCATTTATTTCTTATAAACTTCTTCTTCTTCCTTCTTCCACACAACTCCCCCAACCAATAGGCAAGTGCACCTTGCCAACAAATAAGCACCCAATTTTATTTGTCCATTTGATAGATTAGGACATGTAGATCAACATTAGAACTTGGAATTTTGTGGTTTGGAGCTTTCATTCTTTTAGATCTAGGTTTTAACCATTTTCGGAAATCCTTGGTTTTGATCTATTAAATTTTGATTTTTGCTTGTTTTGATGCTTCCATGTGGAAGAGAATTCAATTTTACTCAAGTTAGAACTTTGAAAATCTAGATTTGGTTTTAATTTGGCTAAGTTATGAAGGATTGAAGTTCTTGGTGTTCTTGGACTTGCTCTCGGCCAGGACGAACAGCCCCCTGCCTTGCGCTTTTTAGCGCATGGCCGATTGCGCACCCCCGGCCTGTGCTCTTTAGCGCATGGCCGATTGCGCAATCACTTGGCCAGTGCTTTGCGCTGCGCTGGACTGCGCTGGCGCAAGCCAGCCATGCGCAAGCCAGCCTTGCGCAAGCCATCCCTTGCGCAGTTCATGTCTGCGCAACCCATTTCCTGCGCAATCCATCTCTGCGCAACCAGCTCCTGCGCAGTTCACTCCTGCGCAGTCTACCTTCTGCGCAATCCATCTGTGCGCCATCTGTCCCTGCGCACTTGGCACCCTGCGCGGTTGGTACCCTGCGCAGCTCACCCTGCGCACTTGGCACCCTGCGCAGTGCATACCCTGCGCAACCTACTTGTCTATGATGAATTTGTTATTTCTTAATCTTGGCTCTTCTATAGTCCTATTTTTATATTAGTATTTTATTAGGTATTTTACGCCCATTTTATATCCTTACGCCTTTTGGCATGAACTTGATTTTGCTTAATATGTTTGGAATAACTATTGTACACAGCATGGTATGACAAGGAACTAGTATAGCATGACAGTGACCCGTAGTGGTGCACTCCTGACACGACCAACCTGACTTGATAGTGGCCCGTCGTGGCGCACCCCTGACAGTACCCTGACATGATTTACCTTGATAACTTGATAGTGGCCCGTGGCGACGCACTCCTGACTTGACTTGATAACCTGATTTGACTTACCTTGACACCGTGGGTGTTCCTGCTTGCTTGCTTGTACAATCCACTTGTCTTGTCTTGCATCATGTCTAGGACGTGACTTCCTGGGTACCACGGCCAGGGACTCGCGCTAAATTGGATTAGGCTAATGATTAGATCAAACTAGAACATGGAGAATTCCCAGTCACAGGCAATCTCGTTATCTGGGCACTTTAATGGAATTGTAGCTTGCCGACGAGTAGAGCACATTTCTAGCACACTGTCATGTGTTGCACCCTCTAAGTCACCTAAGGGTACATTTGTCTCCCGGGCAATGTACCCACCTACAACTCTCAACCCGCGAAAGGATAACTGGATAGTCTGCAGGGCTTGGGACTGGGAGTTTCTCACTTGCATCTTGTTAGTAATTAGGCTTGTGATAACCCTAGTTAGTTAAAGTAGTAAGTCGTAGTACTTGCTTGGCCGATTGTGAATGAATGGTGTCCAGCCCTGTCTAAGTCTTGTCTAGCCTTGTACCTGGAACTCTTGATCATGATTGTTTTACTTATCTCTAACGATAAATGGGTAGAGGCAGTGAGCTATTCAGGCGAAGGGTTACAATCCCGGTCCTTGTTTGGTTTAAGGATTGTAACCTGGCTCCCGGAATGGTTCTACGTCCCTAGTCGTTTATCGCCCTGTGTACTTTTATTACTTGTACTTTTCTTATTCTTTATGTTCTGATATGCTGGCTTTTGTTCTTATTTGTGGCCTCCTTTGTGGCACTTGCTCTTTCTGGGGTTTGACCCAGCTGGTTTTGTGTGGCCAGATTTCGGAGCAGCTCCCGAAGATCTACCAAGCTTCCAGCCCAATGGTGACAACTAGACGGAACCCGGGCCAAGAGTGGGTTTTCCTTTTTGTTTCACCCACTTATATGTAAATTTATTCTTTTGAGGCATTTAGCCGACGAGCACCTGTTAGCTCGATGCATTTACTTACTGTCTGCCTACGGGCTGTAAACATGATTAACAAATCCTAGGGTTGATCATGTATGACTGAACTCTTGCTAGTCCTATCATTTTGTACGACTAGCTTCATGATTATCCAATATGTAATATTTGGGACGCCTTATATATATATATATTTGATGCTCTAATATCTTGTAACTCTGTTAATTGCTTGAGATTGAGACAATAGGCTTGACCTTAAGAGACTGCTGGCTTGTAGTAAACCCTCATATCTAGACAGCCGTGACCGTATAGTTGAGATGTATTCTATTTCAATATACGTAGCTGGCTATGTCTGCCCCCGCTCTCCAGTATTCTGGTTCTGGGGCGTGACAATCTACATACCTTCCAGCCAGATGGTGACCACCAGGCGTAACCCTGACAACGAGTGGGTTTCTTTTGTTCTCTCACTCTAGTGTAAAAATATTCTTTTGAGACGTTTAGCCGACGAGCACGTGTTAGCTCGATTGCACCTTTATTTACTGTCTTCCTACGGGCTGTAACATGATTGACAAATCCTAGGATTGATCATGTATGACTGAAACTCTTGCTAGTCTTGACATTTTGTACGACTAGCTTCATGATCATCCAAATATGTAATGTATGGGACGCCTTACTATTGTATATTTGGTACTCTGATATCTTGTAATTGTTATTATTTGCTTGAGATTGAGACAATAAGCTTGCTCATGACCTTAAGTGACTGATGGCTTGTAGATAAACCCTCATGTATCTAGACAGCCGTGATCGTATAGCGAGGTGGGTTGCACTTCAATATACGTAGCTGGCTATGTAAGCCCCCGCTCTCCAGTATTCTGGGATGTGGCGTTACACTTCCAGGGATCGATACGCTGTACAAGTGTGATCTGAAGCTGAAGCCTAATTTAGGGGAAAGCGTCAGGCAGTGTAACTCCACTTTCCTGCTATTTGAAAATTTCAAGTATTTTTATTTTGATTTAACAATTTGGAGATGGTTGTATACAATTTAATTTTAGAAGCTATATACATATTTATTTATTTACCATTGGGCTTACTTCTTTGGAAACCTGTGTTTCTATATCTTTCCAATTGTAGGCCCATTAAGGGGCCCATGACCCGACTTATTTTTCCTGAGGAGAGCAAATTCCTCTCAGAATCATTCCATCAACTTCGTTCTAGCGGTTTGCACACGAGCCATGTGCAGGCTAACAATTTCTTTCCCGCGTTTTCCTTTCCTTCTCGATCCATCGATTCTTCTAACCCTATAAAGCACTACAAGGATAAAGACTTTAGGCCACAAATTTTGGGACTACCAAAAAAATTTAGTCACTCAAACCGACCTTTAGCGACTAAAAAATGCAGTTGTCTCCTAAAGTTCTCCATATTGACAAAAATAATTATATACTCTCTAGAGACTATTAATTAATTTGGGCCGACCAATAATTTGGTGGGAAAAAAAATCTTAGACGATAACTTAAAATATTTCTCGGCTAAAGTAAAGCGGGAATACTAAATTTTTTAATAATTTTTTGGCGAGGATGAATATTTTTAGACGACTATTATTTTAGTGGCAATAGGATTCCCAAAAAAATCTAACAAAACAAAATGTCTTTAGTAAGAAAAAACAATTTGGTGACAAAAGATGTTAAAAGATATTATTCGAAAACAAGTCTTCATATCCCAGTGACGCAAAATAGGTTGAAATTCAAAATAGGTTGAAATTCCTGCTAAGCGGTTCTTCGTATCTTCAGAAAAAAAGCGGTTCGGTTGAGAAAATTAGGTTTCAATCCCTCCATCCAAAAATTGATCCTAACCCCGCCAGGTCTTCAATCCCTAGAGCAGATCCCGCCAACGCAAAAAATTTGGTTTCAATTCATAAAGCATAACAAAATAGGTCCACATTCACAGGTATACTTAGTAAAAAAAAACTTTCATTCTCGTGGCCAAAAGCAACCTTCTCCTCGCCATTTCCTCCCCTAAAAAAATAAAATTATGAGAGAGAATAAGAAACCCTAACCCTACAAATCACTTCTTGCAGCTTTTATTGTTCATCGTTTTCTCCATCAAAAAACCCTCTCCCTATTTCTTCTTTCCCTCCTCTCCTCTCTCTCTGAACCCTCTCTCCCTCCCCACTTATAAACACACTCTCTCCAAAGTTAAAATACTAGAAAGAGAAAGTAGAGATCGAAGCATCGAGTCAGGATTTGTAGATTAGATGGGTTGGGAGAGTTCAGACAAGGCGTCAGACTACAACGCAACCTGCAGCGAGGATGCCTTGAAAAGCTACATCGATTGCCAGACTACTAAGACCCCTCTCGAGAGAGGAGGCCAGATGAACCAAGGTGTGACCTTTTTCTCTTTTTTCCTCCGATTTTGATTTCAATTTCTAGATAGATTTTTAATTGGGGGTTTTCGATTTTTTGGGATTAGTTATAGGAATAAGATGAGGGAAGGATTGGGGATGGAGATGAAAGAGAGGTTGGTGGTGTTGATGAAGCAGAGGTCGAGTTCTTCTTTGTCGGGAGGAGGTTATTGACTTTAAAAAATTGATTACAATATCTTACTTGTCATACTTCATTAGGCCTTGAACTTGATTCATATTTTCTCCTATCATTCGTCAGTAGCTTGCCGTTGGGAACTTTTTGTAATAGTTATTGTAAAACCTCAAATGTCATCCTTTTTGTTTATAGTTCATAATCTTCACTCTCTAGAAAATAGTTGTCCCATTTTGCTTTCAAGTTGAATTCTGACAAGTCAGTAGAAATATACTGACTGAATAATTAGTACGGTTTGATAAGTATAATAATTATTAGAAGAATTAGATAACAGAAGTATCAATACAATAAATTGATTATCACTAAAGCCACCAATATGGCACTTGGCAGCCTCCTCCAGTAATTGCGTGCCTCTTGGCAGCCTCCTCTAGTAATTGCGTGCCTCTTCGCAGCCTCATCTAGTAAGTATTTTAATGTTACAACTTATAAGGTGTACATCATATGTCACCAAGTGCTAGATATTGCTGTAAATTTAGTTGAGCAATAGCTTGATGTCAAATCCAGTTTATTAATTATTATTTAGATATTTCAAGATGTTATTCTTTGATATCGTGTTCCTTAATTGTTATGAAAACAACTCTAGAGTAGCTAAAGGAAAGCTTGAGTTTATGCTCTTCCTATATCGACTACCTGGCTTATCCATGAAGAAGAGGAATAGTAGCTTACTAGCTTAGGTTTAAGTTCCATTTTGAGAAGCTTTTATTTGTCATGCTTGGGGAACTTAGTCTAAAAGAAATTGTCTAAATTATTAGTTTTTGAATTGTTTAATTATTAGAGATATTTAAGGATACTTGTTAGTTTTATATTAATGTTTTAATTTTTATAATAAATGCGTATACGAAGTGAATTACTATCTTATACCCACTGTAGAGTCATATATCCTATATTTATGTCTGCTATATTGTCTGGCATCCGGCATCAAATATGGTAAACCCCCAACCGCTATGGAACCAAAATCCAGTATCATGAACCTTGGCAGCACCTACTCATAGACTGTAGATAAATATATTAAATTGAATCAAGCACAAGGCCTACACTAATAAGGCAAGATCTGCCCTGAATATCTTCAATATGGAAACTGTTTATAAGTTTAAAAGCATTGCTTAAAACTGTAATCCAAATCAACACAGCCTACCTACAGAAGGCACGATAAGATTACTAAAAAAGACAATTATATTAAAAGATGGGTGTGGATATCCAGTTTATTGAAAACCATGACAAAACTTCCGTGTTAATTTTCATATTTCATCCTATGTTTATCGCACCCTAGAAATGTCTCCACAAGTAACAAGTTCCTCCATAGCTTTTGCAGGTATTAGACTTGCAATTTCTTGAATTTCCTATGAACTTATAGTGCAACTTTATGACTGGAAGCATCCAGCTACTTTCTGAGTGGCTTCATCAATCAAGATTATGCACTTATGCTATAATATAACCCAATATTACAGAAAAGGTTAGATGTTTTGACTAAAAAGAAATTGAAAAGTTATTGTTCACGCTAAGGATGCCTAACTAATTAAACAAAGCATTAGAAATTAGTGTTCCAATAATGGAAACTCTAATAGTATCTAAAATAAATAAATAATCAATATCCTCATTACCTTGTATAAAGATGTCTATCATTTATTACAGAATAAATTAATAAATAAAACTAAAGAAACTTACCAGTGGCTTCAAAGCATCAGCAGAAATAGTTTAAGCTGCTTTCTTAGAGCATTTTTATTTTGGCTTTACCATGTAAATCATCTCCATTGAACTGAAATCTAACAAAATTATCACGAGAAAGATTCCACACATATGTATCAATACCACTAAGAATTCCAACAAATTTCCTAGAATGCCCTTTCCTGGTAATCTTGATGGGGTTTTTTCATTTGTTAGAGGTTGATTATTATGACACAGACACAGTATGTGCTAACTAGAGTATTTTAGAGAGTTTTCTTAACTGTATGGTTTAGAAAAGTTATGTTGTGTTCATTAAAACAAATTTATGGCCATATTTTCTTTCTTTTTTCTTTTTCTTTTTTAACTCGTTTTTGATAATGAACTTTCTGATATGTTTCTAAGAGAGTTCACTAGCTCTTTGGAGTAAGAATAATTGTCCTCTTCATTTCCTACTATATCGTGTTTGTTCTTTTGTCATTACAAGATTATTGTACCAAAAATATTGCCCATGATGTCAGTGTCATAACTCTGATCGGTATGAAGAGAAATTTACAAGCTAAGAACCCAGTTCCGGGTGTATAGATATTTGGGGATAGCAGGTTACTAACTGCTATATTATATATCATTACAAATTACTAACTGCTAACCACCATTGTTTGTGATGCATGGTATATGAAAAATTTCCTACTATTTCTTAATGGATACTGGCACTCACTTCCCTGGAGTGGAATGTGCATATATAGAATTTGCAAATACACTGCCTCTTGCTTCAACTAACACTTGGCTAGCTTTTGTTACAAATTAATCCCTGGAGTGGAATGTAGTTGAAGATAACTACTCTTTGTGGCTCTAATACTATTCTTAATCAAGTCGGGCACATTGAACTAAAGAAGAAAAAATAGTACTTGAATAGTGAGAATATAAATGCTCCAAGAGTGATTAGGGATGTAAAGAAGTCTTGTGGTTTGACTATTGCTAGTAGAGGAGAAATGCATATTTTAGGTTATACTACATCTGATATGCTGAGAAAGCAATTATTCAAGAACATGCTTCAGTAAAAACAACAACTAGCTAAAGGAAGCCATGTTGAAGTACTCTCTCAGGACAATTGCATGAGAGGATGTTGGTTTCGATCTGTAGTCCTTATGTGATGAGGTGAATGTCACTACCAGGACGTTCAAGATGTTGATGGTGCTGGCAACTTAGAGGTAAAATAATTTTTTTCCCTTCTAAAAGTCGTATCTTTTAAGAGTTTAAGATCTCAAGTTCATTTGAACTGTTCTTCAAGGTTGGGAATCTGGTTTTGTGTTGTCTTAAACAGATGAAGACCAAAATTATTCACAATTTTGCATATCCAATCCAAATGCCAAACTGCATCCACAAGCAGCTATGGGTTTAATGAGGAACATAACAAAGATGCTTATGGATCTGGGTTCTTCTATGTATCAAGAAGACTTTGAGCAACCCTTCTTGGATGTCTCAGCAAGTTTTGTAGTGGTGAATCACAACTGTTCATAGAGAGTTGTGATTGTGGAGGTTACCTTCAAAAATCTGAGAGGAGTCTTAATGAAGAGATGGAAAGGGTAAGTCATTTTTTGGATGCAAAAACTGAAGCAAAAATAACCCATGTGTATGTGTGGACGTTTAATTGGTGTGTGTATTCCATCAATGTGAAGGATAAGCCATCTCCTATTTAGTTCACTGGAACCATATGTATGTGTGGACGTTTAAGAAGTTCCAATCATCAGATGTTAATATCCATGGATTCGTTGCTGATGTCAATAGCCATAGATTCATTGCTGATATTTGGGATACCATCTCCTAGTTAGTTCTCTGGAACCATATGTATGTGGGTGGTTTGTTTGGGTTCCAATCATCAGATATCAATAGCCATAGGTTCATTGCTGGTATTTGAGATCCCATCCTTAGGTCACTGATAGATGATACTATACCCATACAATGCTTTATATATATATATATATATATATATATATATATATATATATATATATATATATATATATTGAAATTGAATACAATGGAATGCTTGATATACTTAGGAAATCAACAATTTCATGATCTGGATAGTTGCTTGTTAGAAACAAAGGGATCCAAATGACAGTGCTAACAAATTTTCTTGACGGACGAGACAAAACAACCTCCATATATGCACTGTATCTGACTCACCTGCCAGTGAAAGCTTGTCGATGATTGGGCGCTAATGGAAAGTGTTGCTCTCGTCTATCAACGATCTTAGCATATTTTGATGCACATTAATGAAAATTATGTACAAATATTGTCAAAGATGATGTTTTTTTTTTCTTTTTCCCATGATTGTAGTTTTGTTTGTACAGTGCGATTTTTTTTCTTTGTTGGATTGTGACATTCTTCTGTTATAGATTAGTTTCTTTAAATAGCTTAGATTTTTATGATATAGTGCTCAATTTCTTGGACAGCTTCTGTATTTTGACAAGCTGCAGCAATGCCAAACTAAGACTTATTGATTACCATCTTGCCTTTTGCAGCTTATCCTACATTTCTAATGGATTTCTGAAAAGTGCTCCTTATTGCTTCTTAATCCAGGCTGACATGTCCCTCAGACTGAAGTATCACATACCATGTCGAAAGAGCCAAAGGATTATTCACTTCGACTTCTCTAGCTCCAAGAGGCTCTACTAACTCTTATGGTAAATAATCTATCCAATTAGCAAAAACAAATAAACTATGCTCCTTAGTGATGTTGCTTGTATTTGTTTTTGTTATATTAGAGTGGTTCTCAATTTTCTGATATTGATACATGGGGTACAACTCATATGTCGAAAAAGAAGAAGAATTGGGTCGATGATGCACAAAGTATACATTTTAGTTGTTTAAAGAAACTTTTTTATTGCATACTAGAATAATATTGTTTCGCTTTTAACTAATCAAATATTGTTTTCACAGGATGAGATGATGAAAAAGAATGATTATCTCGAGAATATCACTAAGATGTTCATGAGGGAACCTCAATGGATGAGATTATTGTAGCACCAAATGTTGACACCGGGATTATGGAAGATGTGATCGGGCGTGGATATGGTAGGACAATTCATAGAGCTGGAAAGGAACGAGTTCGAAAAACTAGTTCGTCATCTTCATCTAATACATTTTCAGTTGCCTTAACTAAAGAAGTGCAAGAGTTGTAGCCCAGCTTCAGATGGAGAAGAAAACTCGGATGAATGTTGTTGCTGAATACGAGGGACAAAAGGCCCAATAAGATTTTATGATGCAACAACAAGTTTTTGTTTCCAGATTCTTAATTCCTGAACCCACTCATTTATCTCATGAAGACATTGAAGATGGTGATGAGAATGCTCACAACCAATCTTTTACTTAGATTAGATCTTGTATAGTTGTAGTTTACTAAATATTTTTGTTCAAAATTAGTTTAATTTTGTTCACTCTATATTTCTTGTTTTGAGTTGTGATAAACTATTAGTATAATAATATTCATATTTGATTTTGTTTAGTTTACGTATACATATCGATAAATAAGATCGCATGGTACATGATACGACTTGTAGGACTAATTGTTTGGTTGCCTCAGATATGGCATGCATATTTTGCCATGATGTAATTTTTTTTACCACAATAAACAAGTAGCAAAAGATTACCTAAGGTGACAAAAATTAGTGTCTCTGGCAATTAATAATGCTCACTACAGACTTCCTTTGGTGGTCAATAATAGTCTTCACAGACTGCCTATTACTACCATTCATAGTCGTCAAAGCGTGTTTTAGGTGACCAATAATAGTCATCACAGACTACCTTTGGCGGTCAATAGTAGCCTCCACATACTAACTATTATGACCAATTATAGTCGCCACATAGTGTCTTAGACGACTAATGATAGTCGTCACATACTACCTTTGGCGGTCAATTGTAGTCTCCACACTACATATTACGACCAATCATAGTCGCCACAAAGTATCTTTGGCAACCAATGAAAGTCGTCACAGACTACCTTTGATGGTCAATAGTAGTCTCCACATACTACCTATTGCAACAAGCAGTCACCACAAAGTGTCTTAGGCAAAAAATGGTAGTCGTCGCATACTATTTATTACGACCAAGCATAATCACCACATACAACCTTGGGGGACCAATGATAGTCTCCACAAACTATCTATTGCAACCAAAGTAGTCCCCATAGACTACCTATGCCAACTGTTTTAGTCGCCAAAGGTATTGGTGCATCCTTCCCTATAAAAGATCAAACCACCTAAGGCGACAAAATATTCTTGGCCAAAACTTTGGGATGACAAAGACATTTTCTCACAATAGTGTAGTAGCCAAAGATCTTTTGCAACTAAAATGCTTAATTAGTTGTCCCTGACTTTGGGCCAGGAGCCTGAGGTGACGATGCTTGCGACCAAGAAATTTGGTGACGAAAAACCTTAGACAACTAATTTTATATTTAGGCGACAAAAAACCGTTGGTCGCCTAAAGCCCTTATCCTAGTAGTGAAGCCAGGCCGATCATTCTTCCTATTCTCTCAGATCTGAAATTTTCCTTCTCTTCCCATTTTGTGTTCATCATCAACTTCGCATGGAAGCATCGATCCTGGCAATGAAGAAGGAGTCGACCCCCACCGGAGGATCGACGTCGACAGCATAAGAACCAACGGGTGTCTCGACGAGCAAGGGCAACCGAAGTTTCAGTACTCTTCTTCCTCACAAAAATCTGTTCCCTTCAGGTTTGAATTCTAAGCCTAGTGATCATTCTCAACTCTCAGTAGATCGATTTCTTACAGATCTGATTGTAGACTTCCATTCACTAAATTGTCAGATTTGGTAGCTACCCATTGCGAGAAATTCGATCATTCAATCAATCGAATCCATTCTAATTGTTGCTAATTTGATCCTTGATTTGGTGAGTACTTTTAGAACTCGATCTTCACTTAATAAGAATAGATCTAATCATCCCCTGGCCTGAAATTAATCCATGATTGCAACCTGTTTGATCCTTTGTTTCAGAGGATTTTTGGATCCATTCGACTGAGGGTAGTTGAGTTGAGACTTGGATTAATATTGTGACAGCACCATCAGGTAACCTTCCATATTTTGCATACTATTAGTTCATTATGAGTAGTGTAGCTCATGTGGTAATCGAGATTCGAATATATTGATTTTGCAGACATATTGGTTCAGTGATGAACCTGATTATGCGAGCATTCTGGTTCAGTAATGAACCTGATTATGTGGGATTTTGGTTCAATCCATTGATTTATTATTTGCTAGCTAAATCAATCTTATGAGGCCAACTGCCTTGCAGTATGGGAGAGGATTGATTCTGGGACATTTCAGTAGATGAACTTGGGGTTTATCTCAGTAATCGAGATGTTATACTTTTGTTTTGGGAATTGGGTTGAACCTGGGACTTATGTTCAGATTGTTTTATTGAAGAGAACCTAAAGTCCTGGGATTGAGGGCTTGTGTGACAGTGTGAATTGGTATTCTTGAACCTGAGAAGCAACTCAGGTGACTGTTGTGTCTCAGAAAATCTGAGATTTGAGGAAGTTGTCTCAGGAAAACCTGAGAATTAGCTGTGAGACCAAGCTGCACTTTATAACTGGGACTTGTGACTGAACCTGAGAATCAATCCAATTTGAGAACCTGAACCCTTATCCATTGCTTGGTTCATGTTGCTAAACTTTAATACCTGTGCATAACTTAATTGTTTTCCTGAACCTGATTAGATGAGCACTTGTTTAGTTCAGTGAAAACTGAAACTAACATAAGTGCAAATTGTTTCAGCTGGGTTGATGAGTTCTTTGCTTAGCATTACAATCCAATTTCTGATTCCTGAGATCATTTATACTCGATTCATTTTGTTTAAATCTCAAGTTGGGTTGGGGTTGTGAACTAGGAGAAAGTGAACTCAGTTATCATGACAATTGTCATGAGCCTATTTTATCCTATTACCTATTTAAATTGGTTCAATGGGGATTGATTCTTAATGATGTTAACTGTGGTAATCAGTTCAATTGTGGGGTTATTTTTTAGTCCAGGTCTTGAGAAAAACCATGGGTAATGAGGGTGGGGACCTGAGTTTGAGAGTTGGATTTAAGTTGATAATGAGAGGGCATCTCACTGTCAACTTCAATTTAAATCTGCAAACTGCAGTTATACCACTCCATGTTGTTTATGGGAAATTGGAGACCTGGACTGAACTGTGAGACTTGAATTTTAACCTACTGATGCCAGGTTACATTGGGTTTTGAGGGCAGTTAGGTGTTGGCTTGACTGAAAGATCAATCCCCATGATTTAGTTTGGAAGTTAGTTGATTTAGACTGTCCTGGATGCATTTGGGATTTTATGGAATAACATGATTAGTTTAACAAATTCATTTGGTTATCTCAGGAACTTGGGAATCACAAATGGTTCATTCCCATTTGAACCCAGGAACCTGGGAACTAATCCAGTTTCAGCAGTTCTTTTTTCTTATACTATTAATTGACTGTACCTGGATTTAGACTGATTGAAGTCTCAGGGAGCTGTGGTTTAAGTCTCAGGTAATCTGAGCTTTTAGCTCAGGAATATGAGACAATTAAGCCAGTTGTTCAGGATAATTCGAGATGTTATTCTCAGGTTGCATTTCCAATGAACTTCGGGATTGGGAAGGACAATGCTTTAGTTAGTTCAGAGTTCTTATTAACTCTTGACAAGAATTTGGGATCACTTGCAAGTCCTTTGGTTCATTTGGATCCATTGTGAGTTATTGTTTCCTGAAACAAATTCACATATTGTTAATGAGGACCAAGCCATGTACCAAGTTTCTGTTTTATAACAGAATCCTAATGGGGTATTGGATTCCTGGTAAATTTTAGTTTTAGAAATTTCATTCATTGAGTTAAGCTTAAATTACTCTACTTTTATTTAAGTATGTGAAGGTTTAAATAGAGCTAGTGGAATCAACTCTTACTAATGTATTAGTCTTACTACTAAGTTTTGTCATAACCTTATCATCATGTGTTTAGTTTATTTTAAGTTCTTGCTAGGGAGTAATATTGATACCTTATAGGAAACCATAGGAATTAAGGTTTATATTAGGAAGGTTATGAATAGAATCTTTGATAAACCAATTTTAGAATTAGCTGTTTATTAACCAACTTGTACACACCATTATTTCATACAGGAGGATATCTAGCTCTTTTGCCTACTTGTACTTTCCTGGAGCCAGGCAAGTACACTCTACGGTTTTGTACTTTTCATTATATATCCTGTGCTTCCTTGAGTGACACAATTGCAACACGTCATGTACTTTCTGGTGCCCATGTTCTCTTGTTCTTATTACTTGTATCTGGGGTGGGGAAATATACTATCTATGTGACCAATCCCAAGTAACAACTCAGGTGTGTTTTAGCTTAGACCCCGCATCGTGCACGCGGGTCCTAAGTCATCATTCATGTGCTTTCAGGTGCTTTCAGGTGCTTACCCTAGCCGGTCACATATTTAGTTATATTTCAAATATAGTACACACATGTTCAGGAGATTACCTTGTACTTATTTCCTGTGATTCCATGATATCATGTTCTTTCAGGTGCTTACATATCATGTTCTTCATGTTCTTACATTCATGTTCTTTTATGTATTTTATACTGTTTTCCATGTACTTATTCACTTGTTCTTCCTGTACTTTCCATGTTTCCTTGTACTTTCATATCATGATGTCTTGTTCATTACCTAGAATTGTACTTGCTCCGCTCCTGAATAGGATATGTTGCAGGTAAGATGGAGGCATTGTGTGACACCTACTTTGGACAGGATATTGCCTTCCCTACTGAGCCAGCTGGAGCTGCTTGTGACCTAGAGGCTGCAGAAGCCTAGTACTTCATTAGTTTTCCATTATCTTTCCATGTTTTGAGACTAGCAGACTCTTTTATTAGTTGAAATGTAATAATTCAGGTATTGTACTTACTCTGGTTGGGACACATTTATATAGATGCTGTGATTTCATTTCATGTTCATATTTATCTGGTTAGTTTCCCTAGATTGGTACAGCTTACTTTGTTGTGTCTAACAACAAAGGCTGGACGTGTCCGACTCGTATCCGGTTATTCAGGAGCGGGTCGTGACATGTTTTTAGTGGTGGCCCATGCAGGTCCATCCTAATGGTACCTAGGTTTTAGCGTACTATTGGGGGACTTGATTACACTAGGGAAACTTGATCACAGCATAGGAAAATCGGGAAATAAGGGTATATCAGGTGTATCAGGTATTTTGATATTCTATAAACACTTGTTGTATGTAGGTCTAGGTTATTTTAACAGTTTTCTGTTTTGCAGATAGTTCAAAAGCATGCGACACCAGAACTGTCAATTCACCTGCACTTGACGTTTTCGAGCTTCCACTACCTTCTATCACTCTACTATCCCCATGGGTAGTACGTAGTTGACGGAGACGTCTGAAGGGTCCCTTGACAACCAGAGGAAGCAGGCCATCCTTTCCAAGTCAGACTTGTGGATACACTCTCCGAGCCAGGAAGGACTTCTGATTTCCAGACGCTCAGACACTTGGACTTTTCCGACACCAAGCGCATATCTTGCACCAGAGAGCCGATCGAGAACCTGAAGCCGCCACTGAAGATCATCTCAGCATGTGAGGATCCGACTTCTCTGAAGATTAGAGCCACCAGCCTGGATATTCAGAATGTAACGCAGACAATGGAACGAAACCGGAAGCTGAAGCTCATGAAAGACATGAAGATTTATGACAAAGACAACAACTACCCTGGACCCGCAAAGCGTCACAATACTTAGTCAGCGTTTCTTTGGTCACACCACCAGTCGCATCATTAGGAGCAGATCTCAGCAGCCAGCATGCCAGCAGCCATATATTCCTGCCAGAGCCCTGCACTTCAGCCCCAGCGGGAGATCCAGATTCAGATCCAGCCGACGATCATTTACAATTTTTGCCACCTCTCAGGATGCCACTATGAAGAGTGCCGCAAAAGACGGAGGCTATACTACACGGATCGCCTGCCCACCAAGTCAAGACTGCTGAAAAACGTTGATCACACTGCCCGAGAACAAGCGCGAGGAGCATCAGACTACTGCAAAAGGGAACCACCTTCTCAGAATCAGCAAACACATGGAGCACTGCCGTAAGGATCAGCCTATATCAGGACAGCTGAAGAATTGAAGTGATTCCAGTCCCGGAGAAACACTGAAGATAGATTGAAGACAGAAGATTTCTTTTGCATGGTTGGAAAAACCATGTATCTTGATTAATAATCCAGTTTTCCCTTAAATTCCTCCTAACACATTGATCATTTCTTGAAACTTCTTGTTCCTATTTTGGAACCTTGATTGATGTCCGAAACTTATTTCAAGATACTGTTTCATATTCGACAAACTTGTTTCAGACCCACAATTCGATATTTGTTTGAAATCTATTATTTGATACCATTTGCACATTTCATTTATGACCTTGTTTCCTAGTGATGGCTCCTATTTGTAAATTTTGTTCTTTTATCAAACTTCGTGTTAATTAAGATTTAATTCCTACTCGAAACTTATTTCGAAACCCTGTTCATCATTCGAAGTATTATTTGTGCTTCCTCCTATTTAGGACATTGTTGAGGATACCTTTGAGGGTTTTGAAGATTTCGTTTCTTATTCGAGACTTGTTTCCTCATTCATGACTTTGATTTTCTAGTCGAGAGTTGCTGGTCCACTATTTTTGTTTCGATCTTGTTTCCTATCCAAGATTTTGCTTGTTTTATGGATACTTGTTCTTACTCGTTTATTGATATTCTGTTTGCTAATCGAACTTGTACTATTCAGAATTATTCCTACTTGAAATATCATTCTGAAACCTTGTTTGAACCTTCGCTTCTATTGATGCTTGTTTTGAGATTCTATTTCCCATTCTTGACTTTATTCGAGACTTGTTCTCTATTTACGATTTTGTTGTTGAGATTCGCTTGTTTCATGTTTACAATCCAATACCTTGTCTCCTATTAGAACCTGTTTTCTAGTCACTATTCTAAACCTTGTTTCCTCGTTAAGATTTTCTATTTCGAGATTTTATTTCCTAATCACGACCTTGTTGATACTTGATTTTTCACTGTATACCTTATTGGGGAATTCGTTTCAATTCAAGCTTTGCTCGAGATTTTATTGAAACTTATTTCTAGTGTAGAATTTTATTTCTTATTTTGAAACTTGTCTTCTATCTGATACCTTGCCTCAGTTCGTCCTTCGAGACTCTGTTATCCTTTCGGGATAACGTTCCATATGTGGAATCTTGTTACCATTCCAGATATCAGTTGATATTCCGTCATAATTTGAAACTTCGTCCTGTTTGAAATTTTAAATCTCTCTGGCTGCCCTTTTGTACTCACTGATCGGATCCCTTGTCATTTTTAGTACATAATAAACTCATGTATTCTAACAGTCAGGTAATTTCACCATTTTCGTGACTTGGACTATTGAAATTCATTTTGAATTCCTTGAAACTCTTTTGAAATTCCTAGGGATAAAGTCGAGAGGCTATTCGATGACCTACTATGGCATGACAGTTGCGCGCTGCAGCCATTAGCTGGATTATGGAGACTAAGGGTTCACTGCAGCCAGTAGCGCACTGGCGAGGCAGGAACTCTAAGTTGAAGTGATTTCAGACACCCATAGGTTTTCGAGGATTGTCGAGACTTGTCATATTCTTCATATCTTGATCTCTTGGGTTGTTTCGTCAATGATTGTTGGAAAATGGATAAGGTTGATAGAGTATTTGGAGACATATTGTTATTTGAGTCACGGAGCCGAAAGTCCACTGCAGTCAGATACATACTGGCGGGATAGGGATTCTAAGCAAAGTGATTTCAGATACCAATATGTTCTTGGATATTCTGGAGACTATAATCCCTTTTTCATATGATTATTGGTTTTCGAGAAATCACAAATCCTTGCATGTTCACCCTGATTTGATACTGTATCTCCTGAGTATTTCGTACGTCCCTCAAATCAACCCTTGCTAATTACCTTCTAGTATTGTATCGTTAGATCATTGATTTTCTCAAATTATACATTGCCAAATTTTGATTCCATACTTCGTTTGTGTCTTGTCTAAATTTTGATCTTAAATCATGTCTGTCTGACCATGATTTTCCTATCTTGTGCTAGCCACCTGTGTTAAACTATCGATTTTTGATCGTACTTAATATTTGTGTCTTCATGATGTTGCTCCTCTAAGTTGTAATTGAAATTCCTTCCACTTTGTGACTATTTGATCCTCGATCCTTGTCAAAGCGTGATATCCCAAACTTCTTATGTGTACTTGGACTCAAGGCTCAGAGCATCGTGGATCGACAGAAGCACTAGGCGGACAACAGCAGATGATCACCGGAGTTCGCAGCTAGAAGCAGAGTGTTCCTGAAGAATCTCGTCGACCAGAGGCACCATTCGTTTTGGCAGAGGCGGGAAGCTCAGTCCGAGATTCATCGGACCCTTCGACGTGACGGCGCGGATTGGCGAGGTGGCGTATCGACTAGCGCTTCCAGATAGCTTGGAGGGGGTGCACGATGTCTTCCACGTATCCCAGCTTCGACGATACATTTCAGACCCAAGCCATGTGGTGGACTATTCTGAGCTGGAGGTGGACCCGAGATTGACTTATGAGGAGCAGCCAGTAGAGATTCTCGACCGGAGAGAGAAGCGTCTGCGGAACCAGACTATTTCTCTTGTTCGCGTCATGTGGAGACACCACTCTCCAGGGAAGTCCACATGGGAGCGCGAGGATGAGATGCGGGAGCGCTATCCCAACCTGTTTGGTTGAGTTGATTGTACTCTATCTTTCTTGGAATTCTATATTTTCTTTCCAATAAATGAACTGATGTTGGATCTTTTGAGATTTGGGGAGTTGTGTTGGTCCTTTGAATTTCGAGGGCGAAATTTTTTTAAGGGGGGATATTTGTAACTCCACTTTCCTGCTATTTGAAAATTTCAAGTATTTTTATTTTGATTTAACAATTTGGAGATGGTTGTATACAATTTAATTTTAGAAGCTATATACATATTTATTTATTTACCATTGGGCTTACTTCTTTGGAAACCTGTGTTTCTATTTTTTTCCAATTGTTGGCCCATTAAGGGGCCCATGACCCGACTTATTTTTCCTGAGGAGAGCAAATTCCTCTAAGAATCATTCCATCAACTTCGTTCTAACGGTTTGCACACGAGCCATGTGCAGGCTAACAATTTCTTTCCCGCGTTTTCCCTTCCTTCTCGATCCATCGATTCTTCTAACCCTATAAAGCCAGGCCGATCATTCTTCCTATTCTCTCATATCTGAAATTTTCCTTCTCTTTCCATTTTGTGTTCATCATCAACTTCGCATGGAAGCATCGATCCTGGCAATGAAGAAGGAGTCGACCCCCACCGGAGGATCGACGTCGACAGCATAAGAACCAACGGGTGTCTCGACGAGCAAGGGCAACCGAAGTTTCAGTACTCTTCTTCCTCACAAAAATCTGTTCCCTTCAGGTTTGAATTCTAAGCCTAGTGATCATTCTCAACTCTCAGTAGATCGATTTCTTACAGATCTGATTGTAGACTTCCATTCACTAAATTGTCAGATTTGGTAGCTACCCATTGCGAGAAATTCGATCATTCAATCAATCGAATCCATTCTAATTGTTGCTAATTTGATCCTTGATTTGGTGAGTACTTTTAGAACTCGATCTTCACTTAATAAGAATAGATCTAATCATCCCCTGGCCTGAAATTAATCCATGATTGCAACCTGTTTGATCCTTTGTTTCAGAGGATTTTTGGATCCATTCGACTGAGGGTAGTTGAGTTGAGACTTGGATTAATATTGTGACAGCACCATCAGGTATCCTTCCATATTTTGCATACTATTAGTTCATTATGAGTAGTGTAGCTCATGTGGTAATCGAGATTCGAATATATTGATTTTGCAGACATATTGGTTCAGTGATGAACCTGATTATGCGAGCATTCTAGTTCAGTAATGAACCTGATTATGTGGGATTTTGGTTCAATCCATTGATTTATTATTTGCTAGCTAAATCAATCTTATGAGGCCAACTGCCTTGCAGTATGGGAGAGGATTGATTCTGGGACATTTCAGTAGATGAACTTGGGGTTTATCTCAGTAATCGAGATGTTATACTTTTGTTTTGGGAATTGGGTTGAACCTGGGACTTATGTTCAGATTGTTTTATTGAAGAGAACCCAAAGTCCTGGGATTGAGGGCTTGTGTGACAGTGTGAATTGGTATTCTTGAACCTGAGAAGCAACTCAGGTGACTGTTGTGTCTCAGAAAATCTGAGATTTGAGGAAGTTGTCTCAGGAAAACCTGAGAATTAGCTGTGAGACCAAGCTGCACTTTATAACTGGGACTTGTGACTGAACCTGAGAATCAATCCAATTTGAGAACCTGAACCCTTATCCATTGCTTGGTTCATGTTGCTAAACTTTAATACCTGTGCATAACTTAATTGTTTTCCTGAACCTGATTAGATGAGCACTTGTTTAGTTCAGTGAAAACTGAAACTAACATAAGTGCAAATTGTTTCAGCTGGGTTGATGAGTTCTTTGCTTAGCATTACAATCCAATTTCTGATTCCTGAGATCATTTATACTCGATTCATTTTGTTTAAATCTCAAGTTGGGTTGGGGTTGTGAACTAGGAGAAAGTGAACTCAGTTATCATGACAATTGTCATGAGCCTATTTTATCCTATTACCTATTTAAATTGGTTCAATGGGGATTGATTCTTAATGATGTTAACTGTGGTAATCAGTTCAATTGTGGGGTTATTTTTTAGTCCAGGTCTTGAGAAAAACCATGGGTAATGAGGGTGGGGACCTGAGTTTGAGAGTTGGATTTAAGTTGATAATGAGAGGGCATCTCACTGTCAACTTCAATTTAAATCTGCAAACTGCAGTTATACCACTCCATGTTGTTTATGGGAAATTGGAGACCTGGACTGAACTATGAGACTTGAATTTTAACCTACTGATGCCAGGTTACATTGGGTTTTGAGGGCAGTTAGGTGTTGGCTTGACTGAAAGATCAATCCCCATGATTTAGTTTGGAAGTTAGTTGATTTAGACTGTCCTGGATGCATTTGGGATTTTATGGAATAACATGATTAGTTTAACAAATTCATTTGGTTATCTCAGGAACTTGGGAATCACAAATGGTTCATTCCTATTTGAACCCAGGAACCTGGGAACTAATCCAGTTTCAGCAGTTCTTTTTCCTTATACTATTAATTGACTGTACCTGGATTTAGACTGATTGAAGTCTCAGGGAGCTGTGGTTTAAGTCTCAGGTAATCTGAGCTTTTAGCTCAGGAATCTGAGACAATTAAGCCAGTTGTTCAGGACAATTCGAGATGTTATTCTCAGGTTGCATTTCCAATGAACTTCAGGATTGGGAAGGACAATGCTTTAGTTAGTTCAGAGTTCTTCTTAACTCTTGACAAGAATTTGGGATCACTTGCAAGTCCTTTGGTTCATTTGGATTCATTGTGAGTTATTGTTTCCTGAAACAAATTCACATATTGTTAATGAGGACCAAGCCATGTACCAAGTTTCTATTTTATAACAGAATCCTAATGGGGTATTGGATTCCTGGTAAATTTCAGTTTTAGAAATTTCATTCATTGAGTTAAGCTTAAATTACTCTACTTTTGTTTAAGTATGTGAAGGTTTAAATAGAGCTAGTGGAATCAACTCTTACTAATGTATTAGTCTTACTACTAAGCTTTGTCATAACCTTATCATCATGTGTTTAGTTTATTTTAAGTTCTTGCTAGGGAGTAATATTGATACCTTATAGGAAACCATAGGAATTAAGGTTTATATTAGGAAGGTTATGAATAGAATCTTTGATAAACCAATTTTAGAATTAGCTGTTTATTAACCAACTTGTACACACCATTATTTCATACAGGAGGATATCTAGCTCTTTTGCCTACTTGTACTTTCCTGGAGCCAGGCAAGTACACTCTACGGTTTTGTACTTTTCATTATATATCCTGTGCTTCCTTGAGTGACACAATTGCAACACGTCATGTACTTTCTGGTGCCCATGTTCTCTTGTTCTTATTACTTGTATCTGGGGTGGGGAAATATACTATGTGACCAATCCCAAGTAACAACTCAGGTGTGTTTTAGCTTAGACCCCGCATCGTGCACGCGGGTCCTAAGTCACCATTCATGTGCTTTCAGGTGCTTTCAGGTGCTTACCCTAGCCGGTCACATATTTAGTTATATTTCAAATGTAGTACACACATGTTCAGGAGATTACCTTGTACTTATTTCCTGTGATTCCATGATATCATGTTCTTTCAGGTGCTTACATATCATGTTCTTCATGTTCTTACATTCATGTTCTTTCATGTACTTTACACTGTTTTCCATGTACTTATTCACTTGTTCTTCCTGTACTTTCCATGTTTTCTTGTACTTTCATATCATGATGTCTTGTTCATTACCTAGAATTGTACTTGCTCCGCTCCTGAATAGGATATGTTGCAGGTGAGATGGAGGCATTGTGTGACACCTACTTTGGACAGGATATTGCCTTCCCTACTGAGCCAGCTGGAGCTGCTTGTGACCTAGAGGCTGCAGAAGCCTAGTACTTCATTAGTTTTCCATTATCTTTCCATGTTTTGAGACTAGCCGACTCTTTTATTAGTTGAAATGTAATAATTCAGATATTGTACTTACTCTGGTTGGGGACACATTTATATAGATGCTGTGATTTCATTTCATGTTCATATTTATCTGGTTAGTTTTCCTAGATTGGTACAGCTTACTTTGTTGTGTCTAACAACAAAGGCTGGGCGTGTCCGACTCGTATCCGGTTATTCGGGAGCGGGTCGTGACAGGCAGGTGGAGTATGCAAGCGTAATCAGGAGTTTGATGTATGCTACTACTGCCACAAGGCCTGACATAGCTTTTGCTATGGGAATGCTGAGTCGTTTCACGAGCAACCCAGGCATTGAGCACTGGAAAGCTATGAAACGGGTTATGAGATATCTCAAGAAGACTCAAACATATGCACTGCACTACAGCGGAGATCCGTCGGTAGTGGAAGGCTTCAGTGATGCTAGCTGGTGCTCAGAAGTGGAGAGAGAGAGGTCCACAGGTGGATACATTTTCACAATGGGTGGAGCTGCTATATCGTGGAAATCGAAGAAGCAGACTATGCTCTCGCGGTCATCCATGAAATTTGAGTTCTTTGCACTTGATACCGCAGCGGAGGAAGCAGAATGGCTTCGGGAGCTCATGTATGATCTTCCAGTGGTTGGGGCATAAATACCGACGATACCGATATACTACGACAACCAGGCGACTGCGGCGGTAGCATCAAATGACCTCTTCAACGGAAAGAAGAGAACTGTGCGGTTGAAGCACAGGGCAGTACACGATCTCATCAAGAGGGATGTTATTGCAGTGATTGATGTTCAGAGTCAGGAGAACCTGGCGGATCCGTTCACCAAGGGCCTCAAGCGCCAGCTGGTCGATGACACAGCTTGTAAAATGGGCTTGAAGGCATTCTGATATTGTGTTATTACATTCCTACCATAAAGTTTTACGCTATTAGTTCAAAGAGAAATCTACTAGGCGTCTAGCTTTTGGTTCAAGGGAGGACTATTAACCAGAAGAATATCAGGAACGGTGGGTACTTGTCCTCTGTGGTATAGAGAGGTTACGGACCTATAAACACTGTTGTCTACTGTTATTTTCTGCGGAAAACGAATCCTGTGGAAAGGTTGGCTTAAATGCCTTAATGAGTTCTCAGGCAGAGTGAATGCCTGGAGTGCTTTACAGGAAGCACGGTAGTGCAGCACTACAAGGAGTGTAACTCCATGCTACAGTGAGGTGACTTCACCGTGGGGTTTCCAGGTAGGAGTAATGCCTCGGCTTTGCAAGCCAAGTTACAGCGGAGTAGCACCGCAAATAGGCAGGTAACCTAATGTTGTATGATAATCGTAATAAAGAGAGGTAGACAGCACTACAAAGTGGATGATGTCCTCATGTTACAGTGGCATGACACCACGAAGAGGTACCAGGTAGGGTAAAGCCTCAGCTTTGCGAGCCATGTCATAGCGGCGTAACACCGCACGAAAGCGCAAGGCTTCATACTGGGTAGTTTGGCACTACAAAGAGGCATGTGATCTCATGCTACAGTAGTATGACACTACGATGAGGTACCCAGGTGGGGTAAATCCTCGGCTTTAAGCCATGTCATAGCGGCCTAGCACAGCAAAGAAGCGCAATGCTTCATGCCAATGCTCTTTATAAAGAACTCACCTATAATGTATGGACAGAGATATCAGGCCGTCTCTTGAGGGTAAACTTGTAGACGCCCAAAATTATACACTGAAACCAGGCTGGCACAAGGCCTTTAATGTGCAGCCATAAGCACAGTTGTTGTCATTATGTGAGTAGAAAGAATTGCAGTTATGGTGCAGAATTCAAGGCTTAGTCCATTCTTGTATCATGCTGTTATTTAACCTATACGGGAAGATTCAAGTCGTAGCGACATCTCTCCTAATGCATGATGGACAGTCACTGTGGGGAACGCTCACCCCATATATTGAGATATGTGGAAAATTGTTGGTGTTTTTGCCTTTAGATTAGGAAAGATAGTCCCACATCGACTACACCAAATGGTGAGTATCTCAATATAATGCATTGCTTGTGTTGATGTGTGCACATGAGGTGTAGTGGGGCACAAGTGTGTGCCATGTGGGAGTATTTTTCTAGAAGGAAAAAGGATTAATTCCAACAAGGATGCAAGTTAATTTTTGTTGTGCGGACTCGGACTCGGACACGGACTCCATGATGTCTCGTGCATGCACGGGAGTGTTCGGGGGGTAGGCTTGGACTGGCACACTTCTATGCTGATTGTGGGATGATCTAAAATATCAAACTCTATTTTTGAGTATTGGTATTTTAGTACCACATCGGATAGGAGAAGAGGTGAAGTCTCAACTCCACTCTATAAATAGAGTCCATTGGCCTCCTTTGAAAGATGCACCAAGAAGAGAGTTAAGGGAGTCCGTAAAGTCCAGGAAGCCCGTTCAAGTCTCAAATTTTGACTTACGAGCGTTTCAGAAGTTTTTCGTGAACTTGCTGGTTCCTGGAAGCAGATCGTGGTGGGGCGAATCTTGCTTTGAGCAACGGTAATCTTAATCACTCCAGCAAGAACCTTTTCTCTTCTTCTTTCTTCTTTCTTCTTTCTTCTCCTTCATCTGAGTTGTAACTCAGTTCTGTCTGTCTGCAACTGCGATTGCAAGGAAGAATGTGAGATTTATTTTCTGAACTCAGTTCTGTCCGTCAGCAACTGCGATTGCGAGGAAGAACGTGAGATTTACTTTCTGATTATTGTAGCTTTTGTAATCAGATTCATATTATAGTGTTCCTCTTGGATCTCAAGAATTATCAGAAGGTGAACGTTTGTTGAACCTCTGATCTCGACATCGAGTCTACCATCTTTGGTCAAGCCCCGAGACTAACAAAGGGTGCCCAACATTATAGTTGCGTTTTTTTTTTCTTCTGATTATTGTTCAACTATCCGTAAATCCACAATTATAATGGATTTCCTGTATCATTTATAATGGATTTCCTGTCTGCTGCGCAATTGTTTTTCTATTCAATTTCCTTTTGAATACAAATAGTGCTAATTTATGGATTCATTCCTCAAATATGCTACGGGAGAATTAAGGTTATGTCATTGTAAGGTGCTGCAAAATAAAATGATCTTATAAACGTCCACAAATGATATATTACAGATTCGAGCTCTTCTAGCAAGATGAGATATATCATGTCTGGCATAATTAAGTTGGAATACTTGGGGGTACGTGTTCATTTCGGGGCAAAAAATACGAAGCATATTTTGCGGAATTCCTAACTTTGATCGAACCTCTTCACAGTTCATATACTGGCTTCTTGTGATCCCACAGGAATTTCTTACGGAGCCTGTTGCTCATCTGCATATCGATCGTTGTATAATTCCTGGCAACCTGTTTATGAAGTATGTGTCAGTGTTTTAAAAACTGGACTGGAACGCCCTGTCAACCCGAGCAGTCAGACAACCAAACCGTCTAACCCAGTTTTGAATCGGCTCAACTTATTTTGGACTTTACATGCAATCAAAGTTAATATATTTACTTCCAGCAGACTAATTCTTCTATGGTAAACAAGTTGGAGCGGTTTAACCCAACCCAGACTTTCAAAGAATTCGAGATCGTCAACGAAGTCAACGTATTACCACTCGTTCCATTGACACGGTACCCAGACAAAAAAAACAAAAGTGTACTCATAGGGCTACGTCGAAGTCCTACATTGTACTCCGTTCTGTTTGTAATTAAATACAAAGTTCAATACAAAAGTTGCGCTCCCTGTTTTAAGGGCAAACAATATGCATCTCCATTGACACGGTACCCAGACAAAAAACAAAAGTGTACTCATAGGGCTACGTCGAAGTCCTACATTGTACTCTGTTCTGTTTGTAATTAAATACAAAGTTCAATACAAAAGTTGCGCTCCCTGTTTTAAGGGCAAACAATATGCATCCGCCATATGGAACTTTTACTACTCCTGATTTCTCCTTCTATGTCTATACGTTGAAATGCAATAGGTTTACCGATAAATTTATTCAAATAAATTATACAATCTATAATAAAATACGATGTTGGTAAATAAAACTTACAAAATCGACAAGTTTGTTTATTATTGTGTACATTGTACAATCATCTACAACTCTATTAGTGAATCGCAATTCCTTAAATCTATAATCTCGGTTGCATACACGCGGTGCTTCCCACCAACTTAACCAAAGTCACTGAACCCCTACAATGTATTATAAAAAAAATTAGCCTACAATGTATTGTAAAAAAATTAGCAGAACACAACATATTATTTAATAAAACATGATAAAATAAAATAAAATAAAAACTTACGGTCATTTGGTTGTTGCACTTGGCGAGACAAATTTTCAACACTATAATTCTCGAATCTAGAGTTTCAACCAGGAAGCAAATTATGGATTCTATCTTGCGCTCGAGCGACGGCGTAGCTACTAGTCGGTGGAGCATTAGGAATTATTTGAACCATCCCAAATTGTTGAAGAACACGATCCGCTAGGTGGTACAAGGTCTGGCAGTCGTATATGATATAAAATTTGTACATAGTATACGAATACAACATCCTTTGAATATCAGAGCATCGTATATAAATAGAAAAGTAAAAATCGTTTACCTCTATATGTTGTAGCGAGTCTAATTCTAGCCGATAAATGGCGACAACCTGATATCTACAGTGTGCCTTCATCAACAGTCCGCTTAGCTACCGAAAATAGACCAGTTTTACGATTAATTTGGTAACTGGTCTACCAATAGCAAAATGTTCATAAGACCATACCTAAGTCATCATATCATACATCCAATCATATTTGTGTTAGAGGTATAAGATTCTAGAATAATGTAATAACATGATAAACTAGCTGTAGTAGAAGCATGCATTGAGTTAGATTAATGTTACATGTATCTGACGTCGTTTTAACAAACTCTATCAAACAAGTATACCCAAATGCCAACACCGCTGCTCCCCATGCATGTCGAGTATGTTGTTGCAAATTTTTTAAAAATGGTAGTAGACGAACACTTACTTTGCAGTCAGTTCCGTTTGTATAAAGAACTGAAGCAAATAAAACAAGTAAATATGCTCTTGCGCAACAAACAATCTGAAATATTAATTATATTTTTACTGAGTCAAACTATAATATTTATTTTTAATCTGAAATAAAGTGTTAAATTTTATATCTGATTTTCATCTACAACCACCTAACCATCAGATGTACGATCAAGATACATAAATTTACTTCATAGCCAACTAACGTTGACGTCTGATCTACCCTTTTGTCCTTGTCCGGCCGGACCCGACGCACCAAGATATGAAAGAAGATATGATAAGAGTTATGACAGTGAAGGTAGAAACCAACAGGAAGACTTGTTGATCAAGGGCCAACACGAGGAAGAATTGATCAAGGGCCAACACGAAGGAGAAATGTTCATCAAGGATCGTTGTTCAAGTAATGGTCCTTGATCACTATTTCTCGTGATGTAGATGCAGTTTCTTTTGGCGCAGATGATGATGCTGTTGCTGTTCCGGGCCACGGCCACTGCAGGGAGCAACATGGCATAGCTGCCGCGGAGGAAGAGAGCCTCATCTCCCAAATCCGGGTGCGGGTCGTGACATAACCCTAACCCCAAACCCCAAACCCCAAACCCAAACACATAACCCCCAACCCCAACCACTGCAGGGAGCAACATGGCATAGCTGCTGTTACGTACTTGTACCCTTATACCGGGTGCGGATCGTGACATAACCCCAACCCCAACCCCAACCCCAAACCCCAAACCCAAACACCCAACCCCCAACCCAAACCCCAAACCCTAACCCTAGCCCCAACCCCCAACCCGAAACCCGAAACCCTAACCCTAAACCTAACCCTAATCCTAACCCTAACCCAACCCCCAACCCCAACCCTAAACCCAAACCCTAAACCCTAACCTTAACCCTAACCCTAAACCCTAACCCAAAACCCTAACACTAACCTAACCCCCTAACCCTAGGGGATGGGATTAAGCCCATAAGTTAGTCATCAGTAGTGGCAACCCAACCGAGTCTGACTGGAGATCCCAAGAAGCCCGTTCAATTGGTAGAAACATGCTGGACTTAGGTGACTATTATGGAACACTTACCCTGTGATTAAATTCTCTTAAACTAATGTCCAAGAGGCTGTACGATGTTGTACATGGATATCACATCCCTATGGTAACATTGTTTCGATGTAATACGGTTAGGTTGAGTTTTAACTCTTAATAAGTCCAAGCATAATAAGTAGGGTTGACTCCTATCACCAACCCTTGCCAATAGATCCAAGAACCTCTATCATACTATCTCTGCTATTTTCTGTATTTGGTTCAAGAAGTACGATTCAAGGCATAGTCCATCAATCACTTCTTCAGACAAAAACAATAGTCATTAAGTGAGATTAAATGCATAGTCCATCTCATCTAATGCATAGTATATAACTGCCTAAAAATTCTCTAGCCCCCCAAAAGGTTGAGTTTGTGCTCATTTTGTTCTTCACATTTTTGCTCTGTACAAAGCTAAGTTCGGGTCAATCTTTCCGAGTGGTGTGTGATGACAGGATACCGGTAGAGCGAAAAATTTACCACTATGACCATTCGAAAAAGTCTACACATAGACCCGGATTAACTCTTAGGACTGTTTGTGCGCGACTTCCCCGGAGGCCGGTAATCTTAATTTTATTTATTTTCTTTACAAGACAGAAAAGCAATTACTTTTCTAACATAAACTAACCTTGTTCCATCACCTCTTTTGTTTTGATAAATCACCACCATTAATTATATTACAATAAAAAGGAGTAATTCATATCGATCTAATAGTAGTTACTTTTTGCTAACTGTATGATGTATCAGGTTTGAGAAAAATAACAGAGAAGCATATCATTCTTCCATTGATGCATTGGATCAACTACATGACTGCTTACAATTGGAACATTATCCATTGCGAGACACTAACTTACAGGATACATGGTTGTTTTTATTGAAATTAGAACTCTTTATATATTCATCACAGTAATAGAGCCGTGCACTGCCTCCAGTCTGCCGCTGTCATTTGCAAGATCTAGTAGCCCTCTCCAGAGGGCCCATTTGTCTCAACAACTGAAAAATGAAGAGATTTGCTCAGACAAAAATGCTCATAAAACTGAAAGTTAAAAGGTGGTGGTTTTTAAGTTAACCAACAGAAAAAAGTAAAGGAATCCCACTGTGTGTGTGTGTGTGTGTGTGGGGGGGGGGGGGGGGGGGGGGGGGGTCTACCATCAAAAACACAACTTACTAAAAGACTCTTGAAAAGATTTTCAGAGAAAGGGACTGCTATAGGCTTTCTAACTGATGCAACTTTCATCAACTTTTATAAGGCTCTATGATCATAGGGTCCCAAGAAACATTATGCAGGACGCCATACAAGAGAAACATATGGAAAGGTGGTTTCAGCATCCCCAAGTGACACCCTCCTTTTTTGATAGTAAAAGCAATGAGTAACTTATGGATGAACCTGAAAGTAAGTCTCCAGCTTCTGCCTCAAGGTAGAATGCTCCCTCTTCACTTTCTGGAAAGATCTCAAGCATCTGCATTTATGTCAATTGAGATCTATATGAGTAGGCATTTACAACCCCACTATATGCAGTCACACTATCATCGAGAGAGAAACAAAAATTATTGTAAGTTGTGAAATCAGTTTTAGAGATTTTACGCCCTGGTTTCCCCAATTTTGTCCAGAAATCAAGTTTATGGGTTTTGCATGTATACTCATTTAATGTATATTTTTACGGGTGTTTTGGTAAATACACTTTAGTTTTTTTAAAATTATTTTGTGAGTTTACCTTTGGTGGGAAACATAAAATTGATATTAAATGTATTTGTACAATCATTTTCCCACCAAAAATTAATGCGTATGATTTTTTTCAATTATTTTTCTTCAATATTCAGATAGAATTGATGTAATGCTCGCGGGCACTGGAATGCAATAGGAGTTTGACATGTGTGTTTCCCTTAGGCAGATGGAGACAAACACATTTTGACTAGGTAGGTTCGATCCACGAAAAAGCATATTATTTCTTGCAATTAACAGTGAGATATATATGCAATTAACAGTGATATATATATATATATATATATATATATATATATATATATATATATATATGACATTTACCTTTTTTCAAAAGAAAATATATGTCAATGACCCTCTAGCCTAGAGGTTAGAGAAGAGGCATGCGGCCCGGGTGGGCGGGTGTTCGACTCTTAGTGCACATTCACGGAATACTCAGTGATCTTCCTGGAAAAAATACTTGTTCACACACACACACCCCTAACGGCCCCAAGGCTCGAAC
Organism: Iris pallida; assembly: GCA_029216955.1. Taxonomy (NCBI): domain Eukaryota; kingdom Viridiplantae; phylum Streptophyta; class Magnoliopsida; order Asparagales; family Iridaceae; genus Iris; species Iris pallida. Next base: position 1,263,211 of record JANAVB010023799.1, read on the forward strand.
CACACCCCCTCCCAGCCAGGCTGGATGGCTGGCTAAGCTGTGGCAGGGTACAAAGACACCACAAGATCAAATCTTGGGAGTTTGCCAGCCATGAAAAATTATCCTCATTTCTCCAGCTTAGAGGCTTTCCCTATTTCAGACGTACATCAAGGTGTGTAATGAACTGGACGATCCGAAACCCCGCTCCGGTCAAACTCGGGCTAGGTCGACTCGGATCCGGTCAACGGGCCAACCCGGTCCGGCCCACCCTTTCCTAACGGGTCGGGAAGGGTTTTACTTTCCTCAACCCAAGCCCAGCCTAGCCCGTACTCCCTAACTCCCCTATGCCCATAGGCCTGACCCGCTCTAAGCTGGGTATAGGCCCGATCCAAACCCATATATATATATATATATATATATATATATATATATATATAGGCGCGGATCAAAAGTCCCGTGGATCTGCCGCCGTTGGATCCCCCCACCCAGTGGCGGAGGGACTGGGGGGCGGGCCCCGCCCCCCAGTGAATTTTTATTTCTAACATATTATTATACTCTAAATAAGGTACTTTGGGTTGGCTAATGGAGTTAAAATTACTTTGGGTTGACCGAACTTCCTAGCCAGTCTGGCCTGGCCCGGGTTAGGCCTGGTCAAAATCGGTCCCGGACCGGCCCATTAGACACCTTGAGACACATACAAACTAGAAACAAAATCAAACAGGTGCGCATGCATGCATACACAAGGAAAAAAATCTTTGGGCAAGAAGATGTTTCATGGTAGTTGGTGAGTTTGAGTTTTAACTAGTAGTTTTAACTAATGACTGTTGCACAACCATCCAAATCCAACCACAGATAAACATTGTCATGTGTGGAGAGGGAGAGAGAGAGAGAGAGAGAGAGAGAGAGAGAGAGAGAGAGAGACCCTTCAAGATTTTCTTCATAGCAGTATTCTCCAAACAGTGTGCATTCGTTCTTGACCCTATAGGCACCAATACTGCACCAAAACAATGCATGACATTAGACCCCTAGCTACAGAAATGTGAATTGTTAGCCGTACTAATTCATCATAATAAAAGTTTCGTACATTAAACCAGCAGTTGTGAGAGGTGAATCTAAGGGAAGAAAATTATAGCTAAGGGTGAGTTTCGTTGCAAGCAACCCCATATTGATGGAAGAAGGCTTAGGCTTGGATGATGATGACTGTGTGTTTCTTTACAAGCAAAAGTGGTGCAAAAGTCACTTTTTTTAACTTTTCCAACTTAGATTGTTCGGTTACAAGAAGTGAAGCTTGATTTCCTTTTCCATTTTCATTTATGACATAAAGCGAGTCATGTCCCCTTGAAAACTTGAATCTCACTCTTCTTTTCCAAACTTAATGTGGGATTCATATTTTTTTATTAATTATTAACTTTCATTTGTGAAGTCACTTTTTCACTTCAACCCACTTGCTTGCAACCAAACACACCCTGAATCAAGTGGTCCTACTTGTTACATGGATGTTGCGAGTGAATGTTATATGAATCAATGGTCCACAAATGGTTCCATCAAAAACCAATCATTGGTGTTTGACAAGTGACACACCAAACAAAATTATCTGGTGCAGGTGGATCATGAAATGCCCATTCAAAAGCCCTTTTTTGCTTTTTGTTTCTAAGAAAGAACCTTGTCAGCCTAATAATGGCTGTTGGTCCACCTCATCACCATATTTGAAGCAATTTAAGTTATTAATCTTTTCTCTCTTAAATGGAAATCAAGTGTATCATTCATAGTTGTGAATACACTGAATACTTTCTTCTTCGTTGAATCAAATGTGGTAATTAGGATGCCAGCATGTACAAGTGGGATTAACAACATTGATAACTAGGAACGCAGCCATTCACAAAGTGTATGGGCTTGTGGTCCTGTCTCCTCTACTAGATGGCAAATAAGTAACTTATTGTTCTGACATGTCAGACAAGGATGTCCCACAAGCCAGCCATAGAGACACATGAAACCATGCCATTACATGTGTAGGGATTACAATAATGAATAACCTCATTATGTTTAGCCTTCGAAGATTGTACTGTTCATTTATTTCTCAGATTTTACTGGCAAGTGTCTGTATCCTGTTACCGGTATAACATCTTTATAAAATGCAACAATAACATAATATTGGTAGAAAAGAATTCATATGCAAGTACTATATCTACAAACGAGATCCATAATCTATTTAAAAATAGCCAACCTCTTCAATTAGGCATATAGACAATCTAAAGCAGTGGGTAAGATCAAGTTTTACCTGGAGGTACTCCCTTTAAACTGATGCATGCAAGCATCCAGCTTGCCAAAATCTTGGGGACACTTCTCCCTGAATGGGAAAAACCTTTTAGTTCCAAGTAAACATTCACCACTATGAAGATAATTCCTTCCTAGTAACCAATATAACAAGTATGGTTTACTTACAGAGCCTGCTCAATATTGCTGAGCAATCTAGATGAGTCCCTGAAGAACAAAGTCACAACCTCTTCAACAAAATTTGGGCTGACCTCATCCTGCAACTCTTCCAGCTGGTAAAATTGCTCATCAAGGTAACCCTGCAGAAAAAAGGCCTTTAGTTTCTCCTCAAACCAATTGCCTCCATATACAGTACGTGTATCATTATCAAAATTGACATTATTATTAAATGGCATTGCAAACAGTTGTCTACTATACGTACAAAAACAGTTGTCTACGGTATCTCTATCCTTGGATGTTCATATAATTGGCAATAGAACTTCGATGTGACTTCGCATTCTCCATAATTCAAAAGGCTGATTCTATACAGTGACAGCATTAAGGATAGTAGACAGACGTCCATTTCCTCTACACCTTAATAGTTGTTCTATTTTAATAGAAACAGAGAGAGTTCCATGAAATGCGATTTTCTTTCCTTAACTCTCTGACGTAATGTTTCTTAGAGATAACTGCAATTACCTATAGCAAATTGTATCATCTTACCTCTTCGTCTAGACTATTTATAATAGGGAAATATGGAGGGTACTCCTTGGTCGCATGAGCTTAAACTGCAATCCAAAAAGTAGATTTGTCTACCAGCTAACTGGCCATCTAGATTTTGTCGCATGACCCTCTCATGCTCATAATAGCTACCTTGGCTAGGAAATTGGCACCGACATAGAGAGTTGATGTTGGGTCGACATTCGGTAATAAAATTTTGTCAAATATTATATGGGTCTTTCATATGCTTCATAGCCGACCCCATTCTGAAAGGAGAAGACTTGGATGATGATAATACCCAAAGTAGGGGAATATGGAGGGTACTCCTTGGTCGCATGAGCTTAAACTGCAATCCAAAAAGTAGAGTTGTCTACCAGCTAACTGGCCATCTAGATTTTATGGCATGACCCTCTCATGCTCATAATAGCTACCTTGGCTAGATATTTGGCACCGGCATAGAGAGTTGATGTTGGGTCGACAGTCGGTAATAAAATTTTGTCAAATATTATATGGGTCTTTCTTGTGCTTCATAGCCGACCCCATTCTGAATGGAGAAGACTTGGATGATGATGATACCCATAGAGTTCCAGAGAATTTAATTCACATTGAGGGTAATGTACTGCAGATATAGGATAATGTACTGCAGTAATAGTAAGTTCTGCTCCAAATAGTAATACCTACGAAGTTGGTACTGTAGAATTATAGATGGAGTTGCATGCCTAAATTCTGCACATGGATGCACCAAGCTAGGTAGGTTAGTTTGTTATTATTCACTCCTTAGTAGGGATAGTATATGTCTATGCATAGCGTAGATCAAAGCTCAAAAACCTATGATAGACACATGTCGTACTCTCTCTATCTATTACAAGATGCGTTTTGTACCTCACAAGAACTGTATGCTATAACAAAACCATACAAACCAAAATGGAGTTCCTTACATTAATTTATTTCCCTTTTCATACAGAGATTATTCAAACTAGAATGCTGGAGTTTCTTCTCTTAATCTATAGGGAAATAATCCCAACTCCTCCTAAAGGCGAAACAGAAGCAAAAGCATACCCCCTGCCAACTCCGCGGGCTGTCATTTTGATATCATCCATGAAATACACGTAAAAGACCCGCGTATCTTCGTCGCACAAAAACGAGTATAAAATTATGATAATAATATTACCTTAACTACTATATGCTCAAACCTTGATATAGGATAACATAGTAGTTAAAGGAGCCGCTAGACAAGAGGTAGGACTAAACGGACATGGGTTGAGGTTTTAAAAAACGGTACAGGGCTTGCATGACCTCTTAACACAGGTGAATGGAAGAAAAGGACTCAAACAGACGACCCCAAAAATTTGGGATAAAAGGCATGGTGGTTGTTGTTGCTGCTGCTGTTGTACCAACCTTTATATCAGTAGAAGTTTCGGATGCTACACAAAATGGACATCCATCAAGAAGAGATTAATGTTGTGCTACCCAAAAGGCAAGTATAATATGGAAGACTATATATCATATTGTCATTTGTAGGTGCAGGGAACTCAAAGATACCAACCTGATCAAAGAGGGTCTTCTTCAAGTAGGCAGCCTGGCGTTGCAAGTTAGAGTACTCCATATCACTATATAATCAAGAAAAGGAATGGGATGGTGTTTGAGTGTATAGTGGGAACAATAGAACTAGAAGTGAAAGTTTGAGATATCCAAACCCCAACATGAGTCCTATATATAGTAGAGAGCAGAAGGGATGTTAACTAGTTTAGATAGGAAAATATCTGAACAAGAAACAGCACTCTCATTTCCTGTGCATATTACAAGAAACAGTGAGGATGTGTAAAGTTGACTCGTGCTTTATTTTGTTGTTGCAGATGTTCTTGCCAGCAGAGCAGGGAGGACGAGATATCTAGTTTCGCTTGGGACAATAACTTATTTCCATAACCCTGTAGATTCTCATAACCTTTCATTCCTTTCCATTTAAGGAAACGCAAATTGTGCTAAGTTGTGTTTTCATGCATACATATTACAAGTGAGTAATTATTTTCCACATCTCCTCCAATAGTTGACTTGTGGAGGTGAGATTCCATTGCTGGGCCCATATACAGCAATTTGAAGACGAACATAGTTGATTCAGACCATTTAATTGATCCCAAGCCTACACATTATCATAGTGACAAACCTGTCTTACAAGCTCACTAAATCGGTTGGATTATGATGCAGAAAACCGCTCCTACAAACCTTTTTTTTTTCCTTCCAATAAGAGATCAAAAATCCCACCTCGCTTTTCAACTATTTTGTGGAACTACAGATGGACAGTTAAATGTTAAAAGTTTTTGTTCCTGTATAACAATCATCATATTGCTATAAAATTTCACTCTGGATGCAGAATAGTAAGAGGATGATACCAGCCCTAATCTTACGGGCTCCTAACAAACAAATTTGTGGTAGTAAATTTTCTTAGAATTGCAATTCCAATTAATACATTTATCATCTTCCGAACAACAATTATTTACCAGCAACACTCCAGATTTGATGATTTGATCTGCTGCTTAGTTCCCACATCAAGAGTCCAGCTATGACACAAGTTGCAACCTAGAAAGGTAAAGAGAAAGTATAATAGCTATATTTATATGACATTACAATTCGTATTTTAATTGCTTTGTATATAACAACAAACAAAAGGAAGTTTAATCTAACTTCTTATTCTTTAGCTGAACAGCTTGTTCTGCCTTTACTACTGATTCATATTTAAAATTTCTCTCAGATACACCGAGAGATTCCAACTCCTTTAACCTTTAGGCCTCGTTTGGTTCGCGGAATGGAAGGGAAAGGAAATCAATTCCTTGACATTTCCTTTCCTTTGGAAAATTATAATTGCCATTGATTTTCCTTCCTGATGTTTGGGAATGCCAAGGAATTTGGAAAGGAAAGTGAATACTTCAATGTGGGAAAGTCATTCCTTACTTGGATGGATGGAATCACTTTCCTCCCTAATTTCCCTTCCATTTGGAATCACTTTCCTTTCCTCCTCAATTCCTTTAACACCCAAACATAGGAAAGTAATCACTTTCCTTTCCCAACCCGAAGATTCCGCCAACCAAACGAGGCCTTATGGTAAAGATAAAAACCGTAAAAGAAGTCAAAGGATAACAAAGATGGAACAATTTGTTCTGCCTCACTACTGATTCCTATTCAATTTTCTCTTAGATACACTGAGAGATGCCAAGTCCTATGGTAAAGATAGAAACCGTAAAAGATATCAAAGGATAACAAAGATGGAACAGTTTGTTCTGCCTCACTACTGATTCCTATTCAATTTTCTCTTAGATACACTGAGAGATGCCAAGTCCTTTAACCTTTATGGTAAAGATAGAACCCGTAAAAGAAGTCAAAGGATGACAAAGATGTGTGAGTATGTCATAGTTTGCACTATCGGCCGATACCGATCCAATACAGCTTGGCATGTCCCAATTCGATACGACCGATACTGATACTGACATCGGGGGTCTATTTCCCAATCAATTCGGCAAAGAAATTGATCAAAAAAGACTAACCAACAAGGATGTAAAAGCATAGTAAGGTTGTAAAAGCATGTAAATGAAGTAAACTTATCTATCGATGGTAAACCAATCAGCAAGGGTAACTATTATTTTTCATTCAATTTCAAAACTACTATGAAACAACACATAAAATACTTATAATTATGCCTAAATGTCAAAAATATTTTCTCTAAATTTATTAATAATTATTTGTGTTGGAATATTTAGTATGTTGGATATCATATTTAGTAGATTAGAATATCCTGTAACATATTTGGTATGCCAGAATATGCCACAGGATATCCACAGTATTTTTCATCATTGTAATAATGATTGTAAGGCTATATAAAGCCAAGAAGACTATCAATAACATATCAAAAAATTACAACATGGTATCAGAACCAAAATTCCACAAATCCTAACCCTAGCCGCCACCAACCGACCCCCTTCCAAATCCTAACCCTAGCCGCTACCCCCCCTCTCTTCCCGCCCCCGCCCCTATTCCGCGCGCGCGGCCAGAGAACCCCGCGGTGGCTGCTGCTGCCGTGCTGTTGCACGCGCGCTGGGCGCCTCCCACTCCCAAGGCGCGCACGGCTCCTGCGGCTGTTGCCGACACTGAAGCACGCAACGGCACTCGTGTCACTGTTGTTCAACTTGTTCTGAAAGTTGACACCGAAGGCCTAGGTCTGATAGAAATACATGTTCGGATCTAGAAGCGGACGACAAGGACAAGCGTGACGTGATCATCGAAGAGGAGGATCGATGGAGGTGATCATCAAGAAGTTAGATCATGCGGAGGTTACGACGTTGATGAAATTGATGAAAATGTCGGCTGGTGAGCTGATTTGGCAGGAGTACGCCGGTCACTATCTGAATGACTAAACAAATACCAACTAACGGACGGAACCCCCACCAATAACTAAGATTGCTCGGGGTTGGATGTCGACAAGGCTGGAGCTTCCCTCCATCAATCTGAAGCTGGATGGACCATCTACCTATCTGAGTTGGTTACGGCGGGTAAGGCGAACCCTCGCAGGAAAGAACCTGGAGGGGTTCCTGTCGGGCGAGAAGACGGAACTGGATGAGGGCTCGGCGGAATATGTCGAGTGGAAGTCCACTCATATGGTGATCTACATCTGGCTTCTCAACTCCTTAGTCCAGTCTATTGCAGCCACAGTCGACGGCATTGAGATGGTGAAAGATGTGTGGGAGAAGTTGAGGCAAACATATGATGGTGTGGAAAATAACTTACGGGTCTTCCAGATCAAAGGGGAGATCGACGACACCGTACAGGAAGAGAGAACGGTGCAGGAGTATGCCACAGAGTTGGAGCGTCTGTGGCTGGATTACAATCACACCTCAGATCGGACAAGCTGCGGGAACCCAAAATGTAAAGAGAGACATGTATGTCTATAGGAGAGGACAATGAAATTTCTCAAAGGGCTGACTACAACATTTGCTCAGAGGACGGCCCTACTTCTTGTCCAACCGAAGATCCCCACTCTTGAGGAGGCTATCTCAGCCATGATCCAGGAGGAGACACGCATCAGACTACAGGCGGGGACAGATGGTCCTCCCGAAGCAAAGTCAGCGCTAACGGCTACTAGCTCGGACGATACAGGGCCTAATGGAGAGGCCTGACAGCACAACCGGCAGTGCTACAACCGCGGGGAGATGGGTCACCATCGGTATGCTTGTACCAAACCACCTAAGGAGGAAAATTCAGGTGGTGGACGGGGACAATTCGGTGGACGAGGACATTTTTGAGGATGTGGTCGTGGTCGTGGGGGTCGACGAGGCGGTCGAGGAGGCTATCGGTAAACCTGCTGGTAGCAGAAGGAGATGGAGGATCTGGCGGCACCTTTACCGAGGAGGATCAGGCACTGGTGGACATGCTGGAGGTGCTCAGGAGGAAGCAGAGAATGTCTAATGATGGAGACAGGAGGAGCACAACGGAGGAGGCGTCTACCTCATTCTTCGCCGGAGGCAACACCGCCATGTATGTCCATCCATTAGAAGGTACTGACGACTCACTTGCTCTTGCATCCATTGCTTTCCTTAAATCGTCAGATTCTCGGGGGTATCTCGGCATGTGACAAAAAATGCTAGTGAGTTCTCCTCATACACTCACCTAGCATCAGCAGACAGCATTCAGACAGCTGATGGCACTTTCCAGTCAGTGGTGGTAAGGGTACTTTTAATTGTACAGGTTTAGTGAAATTATCTAATGTTTTACATGTTCCATCCTTTTCAGTCAGTCTCTTGTTCATTAGTTCTATAATCCTTCAACTTAAATGCATTGTTTCTTTTGATATCTCTAAGGAGATCTTCTAGGAGAAAGAGACGGGACGAAGACTTGGGACTGGCACTTGGCATAAGGGACTGTGGTACCTGGATCGAGAAGGACTGGACTCAGTACTAATGTCTATGGCAGAGAAGGCTGGTATGGGAGGACTGCAGATGACGGCCGAGGATACTTTGCTACTCCATCATAGGAGGTTGGGACATTCCTCCTTTGACACTTTAAGTAAATTGTTTCCTGATATTTATGAAAAAGTGTCAAATAAAGAGAAACTAGTATGTAATGGATGTGAGTTAGGCAAACTTACTAGGAGCTCCTACATTGGTACGGGTCATAGGAGCTCTTCTATTTTTGAGGTAGTACACTCTGATGTTTGGGATCCATGTGCTACTAATACTATGAATGGTTATAAGTACTTTGTTTCCTTCATTGATTGTGCTTCTCGTATCACCTGGTTGTACTTGATAAAAATTAAGAGTGATATACCTACTTGTTTCCGAGATTTTCACAAACATGTCCAGACTCGGTATGGGACAATTGTGAAGGTACTGAGGTATGACAATGGAACGGAGTATACAAACAGAACACTTGCAGAATACTTATCAACACACGGGATACAGCATCAAACCATTTGTGCATACACAGCTGCACAAAATAGCGTAGCAGAAAGGAAGAACAGACATCTTCTGGAGGTCGCAAGAAGCATGATGATTGACATGAATTTTCCACAGAGTCTGTGGGGACATGCAATATTGACAACAGCTCAACTAATCAACAGAATGCCTTCGAAGGTCCTGGAATGGAAGTTTCCATGTGAAATATTGCAAGACAATGATAGTGAGATACTTCCACTGAAGGTGTTTGGGTGAGTATGTTTTGTGAAGGACAACACGCCGTCAGTTGGAAAGCTTGATCCTAGAGCAGTCGAGTGCATCTTCGTGGACTACTCAGCGACTCAGAAGGGATATGTGTGCTAGAGTCCAATGGAAAAGAAGAAGTTTGTAAGTACGGATGTCCACTTCCGAAAGCATGAACCAAACTACCGTCAGGAGGGAACTTCAAATCACACGCCTAATACTGCTAGTATGAGGCGAGAGGGGGAGGAGGAGAGCTCAGTAGTAACTAATTTAGAAGTTTGGCATAGAGGCACGGTCGAAGAGGAACAGGGGAAAGAGATGACAAGTGTTAGGCCTACGGCTCAGGGGGAGTTACTTACCTACAGCAGAAGAGAGAAGCAAACTGCAGGATCAGTACCTACAGTGCCAGTGCCAAGTCCCATGCCTGCGTCCGTCTCGACTCCTGAGACACCTACACTACCACCACCCCCTTTAGGTGATATCATTCTCCCTACTCCTCCAACACCATTATCAGTACGAAGGACCACTCGCAGCAATGCAAAAAATCCTCCGGACAGATATGGTTGGGACCTTGCTCAGTTTGTTTCTTATGACCATATCTCTTCTTCTCATAGAGCATTTATTGCATCTTTGGATAGTATTACTCTACCTAACAATTGACAGGTTGTCAAGAACGATCCAAAGTAGAAAGTAGCAATGCTCGAGGAGTTGGAAGCTCTGGAGAAGAACCACACTTGGGAGCTAGTGAGGCTGTAAGAAGGGAAGAGCGCAGTCGGATGCAAGTGGGTCTTTACTATGAAGCAGAACCCAGATGGACAGGTTGAGCGCTACAAAGCTCGACTGGTGGCAAAAGGATACAGTCAGACGTACGGCATCGACTATGACGAGACCTTTGCACCAGTCGCAAAGATGAGTACTGTCAGGACCTTAATTTCTTTGGCAGTGAATGGTAGATGGAAGCTACACCAACTGGATGTGAAGAATGCATTTTTATGGGGATCTGGTGGAGGAGGTATACATGGAGATACCACCAGGATTCAGCACCAACCAGACAGTAGAAAAGGTCTACAGGTTGAAGAAGTCCCTCTATGGACTAAAACAGTCTCCTCGGACATGGTTTGACAGATTCAGGAGGGCGATGATAGGGATGGAATATCAGCAGATCAATGCTGATCATACTGTATTCTTCAGACGGAGTGGAGGCCACATCACCATGCTTGCGGTGTATGTGGACGACATGATTATCACAGGAGATCGCCCGACTCAAAGGAAAGCTTGACAGAGAATTTGAGGTGAAGGATCTTGGTCTTCTTTGCTACTTCCTTGGGACAGAGATCACTCGGGACGGAGAGGGGATTGTTTTTTCTCAGAGGAAGTATGCACTGGACATTCTTACAGAGACAAGGATGTTGGGGTGTAAACCTGCAGCAACGCCAATAGACCAGAGGTTCAAGTTGAAGGTCGAGACTGGAGACCCAGTTGATCGAGATAGATACCAGAGACTGGTGAGCAAGTTGATCTATCTGCTTTGCAGTGAGTGTGGTGAGCCGCTATATGTACGACCCACGGAAGGGTCATATGGATGCAGTGTACCAGATTCTGAGGTACTTGAAGGGTGCCCCCGGGAAGGGGCTGATATTCAAGAAGAACAATAACATAAGCATTGAAGGCTGCTATAATTCTGACTGGGCTAGCTGTGCCGATGACATAAGGTATACCTCAGGATATTGCATATTCGTAGGAGGCAACCTAGTCTCCTGGAGGAGTAAGAAGCAGTCTGTGGTAGCCAGATCGACAGCGGAAGCAGAGTACAGAGCTATGACCCTGGGAGTTGCAGAACTGCTATAGTTGAAGAATATGCTGGTAGAACTGAAGCTGGATCAAGGAACCAAGATGAAGTTGTGGTGTGACAACCAATCAGCTATTAGTATCGCCAACAATCCAGTACAACATAACAGGACCAAACACATCGAGATTGAAAGGTTCTTTATCAAAGAGAAGCTGGATAGAGGATTGCTGGAGCTTGGTCACGTTCCGACCAGGGATCAGGTAGCAGACGGACTAACCAAGGGGCTTTCCTCTGTGAGTTTGATTAGAGGATGTGACAAGATGGACTTAGTGAATATTTTTCGCCCATCTTGAGGGGGAGTGTTGGAATATTTAGTATGTTGGATATCATATTTAGTAGATTGGAATATCCTGTGACATATTTGGTATGCCAGAATATGCCACAGGATATCCACAGTATATTCCATCATTGTAATAATGACTGTAAGGCTATATAAAGCCAAGAAGACTATTAATAACATATCAAGAAATTACAACAATTTGTTTTTCGATACCAAAAAATCCGATACTCCGATTTGAAACCGCCGATACTGATACTATGAACCTTGGAGTATACCATTCATATACACAAATGTTGATTGTCTGCTAATTCTCCTTAGTTCGCCCTTTATGGAAAATTCCTATATACAGATCCATACTTTCGATTTTGTTGACAAGCATAAAGGTCATGGCAAGAAATGGTCATCAATAAAGAAATTCCAGCCAGATGATCTCCAATCCATTTCTTGTAAGCATATTCCTCTTAACTAGTAATTAATTATACACACAAGTCAGTGAATAAGGCTGCAAGGATTTTGAGTTACATCTCATGAATAAAAAAATATCAGAATTAATTAGGTAACATGAATTAGGAATACAAGGAGAGAGGGTCCACTTTCAGCTGCAATATGGGCCAAACCATGTCTAGTATTCATCCAGAAAAGATTAGCTGAACAGAGGTGGAATTTTCTCCAAATAATTCATCTCATGTTGAGGCTAATTGTTGATAGATAGTACAGTATCCTACTAATAATTATCGTAAGGCTTGTCAGAATCTAATGTTAACTCCCCAGTCTCTCAGCTGCATTTCACGAACACAAATCAAACAACTCAGAGAATTATTCCGCTTAGCATGTTGAACGTTGACCATTAAAGATACGGTTTCCCTGATTTAGCAAGTAATAAAGGCAGTCTAATCTATGAATCATTTTGCACACTCTAATGATAAAATTCCCTACCATTGCAACACTCAAGAAATGTGACAACACATAATCTGATCATGTTTCATGACTTTTTCTATTTAATTTACCTTCAAATCAATTCCAAACGGGAGATAGTTACTTTAAGTGACCACTACTCTCTTACAATGAACTAGCAACTCTTCGATCACACTTGGGAAGATCATGGTTCTGTTCCACAGTCATCTACAAGATCTGGCAACATTCCTGAGACATGAACACCATTTTCATTACATTTGTAGTGTCAATCAGATCTCAAATATCTCAGCATCCAAGGTTCAGAAGCCATACCGATCAAACGATTGTGTGACTCGAAAAAACCCTGGGGATTCCTTCCAATAATAGAAGATATTCCAAGTGATGACTATTCCTTCTCATCAACAGAGGCAGAGTCTATCCAATCCTGTTGAAACCTAATCAACTCCTGTCATTCGTGTCAAGGCACTGCAAGCAGGCATCAGAAAATGGCCATCAATCAGTTTGGCGCTAATGGTATGCCCCACCAGCATAAAGTATATTATGTAGAAACACACTTAGGCTGCATAGTAATGTTAAGTATCCTTTGATTTAAGTTGTCCTCCTACTTAGGATAAGATGGATCCTGAGCACTTCTTCCGATAGCCCAAGTAGCAACTCAGTTATCTGGACACCATGTTCCATTGTAGCTTCTTCCCAAGTGCATCATGGGCATTTCATTCCCCCCCCCCCCCCCCCCCCCCCCCCCCCCCACCCACCAAGAGAATTGCAAACACACCTCTTCATAACCTGGGAAGGGAATAAGTACCTCACCCAATCATCAGCAAACACAAAAGGCATTAAAAAGGAAAGGCAAAACACCAACTAAATTTTGGCCCGTTTCAACTGCCATCCTTTCTATAAGGCAAGTGCTGCAAGGGTTCATGAAAATGAAAGGAGAAAAATAAGGAAATGGAGATAAAAGGATAGGCATAGTAGATGCTTCCTTTATTCCTTAGCCATAGCAGAGTAGGATGAAGAAAACGATTTCGAGTACCCACAGCATGGCTTTCTTTCTAACGTTTGGTCCCATTCGCACCTATGCTAAAAGGAGCAATAATTAGTGGGATACATTGCATGATTGGTCCGACTATAGTGATTCTTGTCCCCCCCCCCCTCCCCCAAAACCCCACACACACACACACACCAATTATATGATAAGGAATCCAACCTGGATGACGGACCCCACAGCTAAATTTGGGGGAGAAACAGAAAGCGAAAAAGGAAAATTCTCAGGGGAAAGGGTGTCATTACCATGAAAATGAGTGCAGATTCCCAATCATAGCCATCCAATTAATTGAAGTTAAAGTACAAGTCAGCAGTTCGCATCGACCAGGTCATTATAAAAGTGACACTTAGCACAATCCTCATGGATCGAATTTTTTACTCTGCATAGAAGATTAGTAGTGCCAAAAAAAGGGTACCCAAAAGAGTTTCAACAAGAAACAAGCAAACTGCTAATATGTTGCATGCAACACTCCAACAATTATGGTGTGCGTGTGTGTGTGTGTGTGTTGGGGGGTTCGTTCCTTGCAATAGTAGATGATATAACTTCTCTGAAGAATGCTTCAAGTACAAAGCATGAAGTTTTTGTTTTAGAGGAAAAACACACAATAATCTGTTATTCTATAGTATCAGATTTGCAATATCGGTCATATATATTTATCCAAACTAATGGTCTATGTTAGTCAACCTGTTGATCCATTCGGATAAACACAAAAGAATTGCCCCTTTCCCCATTGGAAAGAATATCTAATAATATGTGTTTGGGTAGCAGACTTTGTGCTAATTCTATGATGGGTTATATACTCATGCTTTCATCCATAACACGAAGCCATAGTAGAGGTACCTAATAAAGGCTTTAATTAATGGATATGGACTAGTTCTCAAGTAATTATGATAACTGGAGTACTTTACCAGTGTATTCCAATAGTAACATGTGCAATAGCATAACATCAAGCCCATGGATGGAAGACCAGTTCAGACATGTTTGGTCCTATTCGAGTTCGAGTCCAATAGGGATTGATTTAAATATTGGGTTTTGTTAGACTACTGGTTTGGTTTATTTTGACTTTGTTTGGTTTATTTTACTAGGATTAGGATTTGTAATCTTTTGACATTGCACCTTTCCACATTGGGAAGAACATCTCATAATATGTACGTTCAGGTAGCAGCCTATGTGCTAATTCTATGATGGGTTATATACTCATGCTTTCATCCATAACACAAAACCATATGAAGGTACCTAATAAAGGCTTTATATTAATGGATATGGACTAGTTCTCAAGCTATTATGAAATTTATTGGGAACTTGGCTTCAACAATAATGAATTTAATTCATTTAGGGAATAGAAAGTAAAATATATGAACGCGCAACTCACCGTTCATACAGTTTTCTCTACTAAAGTAATTATAAGCGACCAATATAGAATAATATAGATAATGTTGTAATAAATCATATCGAACTCCACTCAGATAGTTCCTACTATGAATTAATTTCAGATAATGAATCCAGTTATTCCTGCCTGCTGCCAAACAGTTGTCTGCCGTCTTGTTTTATGGATCTGATACCAAGATTGAGAAGTCTGGTTCCTAGCTTGACAAAGAAAGGATCAATTGACAGACTTTTGGTTCCGAGATGAACAAAGAAAGGACAGGCTTTTGATTCCGATATTAACAAAATACCTCAAAGAAACTTCTAGACCACTATATAAAAAAGGAGACGAATGTTGTAGGAAAAGAGTTCTTTATTCCGATGTTCAATAACTTTGCACAACACCTTTGAGCTTTATATAGCTCAAGAGAACACTGTCTACGTGCCAGTGCATGGATTCTTAAATGGGGAAAACCTTTTTTGTCCGCTGGCGGGCCAGCCCGCCCGCCTGCGTGGCACTTCCTCATTGCCCCCCCCCCCCCCCGGGTTAGCATGGGGCCCACGCCATTGACCTGCCAATGGGAGAGTGCCACGTGGCGGGCGGGCTGGCCCGCCCGCGGGCCAAATAGCAGGGTTCTTCTTAATGACACATAAACACCACTAGATCCATTACAAGATGAATTACACACTCAACTAATAAAACCTGTTTGGACACATGCACATGTTTCATTTATAATCTAAAGAGGAGTTCGGCTTGCGGCTACAGGTTTCTAGGCTTACCTGGCTTCTTTGGCTACAGCTGTCTGTTGTCTTGTTTTACGGCCCACCACACTTTAAAGAAACTTACTTTAAAGAAGTTCCACGGGAGAAAAGGTCTAGGAAAGTTTAGTAGCGAAAGAACTTGAACCATAATGTCAAGTTTCTAAGGCTTTCAAACAAACCAAAGACCAGTTAAAAAATCTGCTATCGGAAAAGCCCGTTGTGATAAAATACTGGGATATCTAGAGAGGATGGTTGTGAAAAAAGAAAATCTTATACTAAAAGGTACAAAAATATTTAAAAAAACCCTTATATTCAAAAACTTCAAGAAAAGATCTTGGACTAAGAAAACTAGGGACAAGAAGTATAAAAAAGACAATTATTATAAATACCAAGATATCGAGCTAAACCACGATAACACATCTAGAAAAAAATTGCAAATGTTTTATATGCCAAGAAGTTGGACACTATGCAAATGAATGTCCAAAAAGAAAAGCTATGAATGAAATCATTCTTCTAAACGAATTAGAAGAATATGATTTCGATATTGTAGAAATAAATCATATAGAACTCGACTCTCATAGTTCCTACTATGAATTAATTTCAGAAAGTGAATCCAGCTCTTCCGAAGGTGAGCTGACGATAAACATGATAAAAGAGAAAAGTTTGAGGACTGAATTAAATATAGAAGATCTCCAAGGAGAGAGATTTAATATAACTGATGAGGACATACAGAGATTTAAATTAGCGATCTCCCTCTTCATGCCAAAGATGCTTACATAGCAAAAGGTTCAAAATCATTCTTTCTAACCAAACTGCTTAATAAGCATACTTACATCTATGACCATTTTGATGGCAACACAGAATTATATGGAATAGATAACTTTAGAAGTATTCCACTCCTTAATCAAAGTTAAATAGAAAGGACCTCTAGATTGTTCAACCTTCGTGATTTCTTACCATAATTATCCGTTGCTATATATACTTGTGCTGAATAGGTCAAGATTTGATTTGATTTGATTTAGTTAGATTTGTTAGGAGTGATTTTAGGAATCCTTGTTTCCTTCTATACTCTTCGTAATTCCTATATATTGAGGCCTCCAGTTGGAGAAGAACATACAAAAATTTATCAACTTACATGGTATCAGCCTAACCAACCCTCCCCCACCCCCCCCCCACCCCCACCCCCACAACACAACCCCCCACCAGATCTCCCTCTCTCGTTGCAGATTGTTAAACCTTCGTGATTTCTTACCATAATTATTCGTTGTTATATATAGTTCTGCTGAATAGGTCAAGATTTGATTTGATTTAGTTAGATTTGTTATGAGTGATTTTAGGAATCCTTGTTTTCTTTTATACTCTTCGTAATTCCTATATATTGAGGCCTCCAGTTGGAGAAGAACATACAAAAATTTATCAACTTACATGGTATCAGCCTAACCAATTCCCCCCCACCCCACCCACCCACCCACCCACCCCACCCCACGAGATCTCCCTCTCTCGTTGCCCTCCCTCTTTCTTTTTTCTGAGCAGCTCTTATATCTCCTCTTCCTCCCAAAAAATACCTCCAATCTAACTTCTGCCGTTCTTACCAACCCTAATCCTAACCCTAAATCTCATCATATCTACCATTACCGAATCACCCTCTTCCACCGATTTCGCTTTTCCGACCTCTTATCGTACCAAGGAACGCAAAAAATAGTAGACGTTCTTTCAACAATAGCCGCCACCACAATGTTAGTCTCCTTGGACTAGGGCCTCTATCATCATCTCTGACCCAATGTCAACTCTGCTTTGGGTTTGGTCATTTCACTCGCAACTACTCCAAGTTCAGTGCTCCCCAGCATTCTTCAATGCTCTGACCTCTCCACTCTGCCTTTGTCATACTTCATGTTGCTCCACCTCTGCACCACTCCACTTCCAGCTACAGCCCTTTCTATGACTTTAGTTGGTACCCTGATACAGGTGTCTCTACTCACATGACTGACAATCATGCTCTTCTCCAGCATCAAACTTCTTACCATGGTTCTAACAATGTTCAACTTGGCAATGGTGACCTTCTTCCTATCACCTATACCGGTAACAAGGCACTGTCTCTAGGATCCCCTTTCGTCCTCGATATATTTACGTTGTTCCCTCTATGCACAAGAACTTATTATCTATTACTTAATTCTGTCACGACAACAAAGTTTTTTGTGCCTTTGATGCCCATCATTTTTTCATATTTGATTTAATTAGTGGGTCTTTTTTTTATCAAGGCCTATGTAAAGATGGTCTCTACAAAATTCATACCCTTTCATTTAAGTTTCAGGCACTCTCCACTCCACACAACTCCTCGTCCTTGTGGCATCAATGGCTTGGTCATCCATATGCCAAAGTCGTCTCTTATCTAGGATCTAATAAATATTTGTCATCCTCCTTCAAGAATAGTTCTTCCTCCTGTCAATGGTGTACATTAGGCAAACCCACAAACCTCCTCTTTCCCCTATCAAATGAAATAAAAAGTGCTTCTCCTTTTAATTTAGTTTATTCTAATGTAGGAAAATTCCATGTTCTTTCTGTTTCAGGCTACAAGTATTATGTGTTATTTACTGATGATTATACATGTTATTCATGGCTTTACTTTATGAAACTAAATCTAAAGTAATTATACATTTTCAGAACTGTTAAACTAACGTAAAGCAGTTTCAAAGTGGCGGTGGTCGTGAATACGATGGTGTTTCATTCATAGATCTTTGCACTTCACTTGGTATTTCATCGACGTCTCGCATGTCCCCATACACCGACAAAATGGTCTTGCAAAATGCCAATATCACCATATTTCTGAAATGACCCATACCCTCCTCATCTCTAAGGGATCTTCTGATCAATCCAGAGATCATTTCGATTTCATTAGAAATGAGGATTCAGAATATCACACATTGATCGATCAAACATGGATTCCGCAACTAAAAGAAAGATCGATTCATGAACAGTTCCTGTAGGTTGAGCGCCACATTTATGTGCTTATCTCACTAACAAGTTGACATGAACTATTGAATGTGTGTTTCTAAGTTACAGCTTGCAACACAAGGGGTATTGTTGTCTGGATAGAAGAACTGGCCACATCAACATTTTATGTCATGTTTGCTTCAACGAACAAGCATTTCCATTCTCCAAAATCACAAGTCCCTCCCCTAAATCCAACTGGATATCTATCCCAGTTATATCTCCAGCCTCATCTCCTATATCCGCATCCTCATCCTCCACAGAGGTACCTTCTGTCACGTCCCGATTTCGTAGAACCGAAAGACGCCACTGGGCGTAATGGCACTTGTACAAGGCGGAACGAAGCAGTCGATAGAACATCTCAAATAGAAGTCATCGCAGCGAAAATTAAATAGAAGAGTCAAAGTGACACAAGATATAATGAAACATGATTATCTTTATTGATAATATTGCAGCAGAATACGACGACACGAAGCCAAAGAACAACTCAAATTTAAGCTCTCTTATTACATTGAAACATGCCACAAGGCTTACAACTCAAGAATTATACAATACAATATTGTTCCATACATTATATCCTCTACTAGCAGAACATCACTAAGCACCGACCAAGCTCTAATGCCTCAACACACCCAAGTAGATCTCTGCACCTGGGGGATTAGGGATCAGCACATTGCCGTGTACTGGTGAGTGGCCTCTAGCCGACTCAGCCAAAACCAACACAGTTACGATAAGTTAGTGCATGCAGATATATGTGTTCTTTCTATCTTACCTTACGATCAATTTTCATTGCATAACAAGATGTGTCATATAAGAATACATATGTCACACATACAACAATTGATCTTACCCGATACTTACTATCAGTTCTTGTAATTTTAACGATATTATTCATAAACATAAGCGTGTCAGGATCTGTGTCCCTGCATTACATTTGTTAGCCTTCATAAAATACACGTACACATGTGTGTATTCGTCCTCGCGATCAACTAGTTAAGCCTGCAAATAGATGACATTAGTATGTAGCCTAACTAGATGAGGTCACTAGCATCAGAAGCCATATTAGATTATTCGCGTGCAGGTAGCTAGCCCTACCGAAGGTCCCGAAATATCCGTATTGTGATGCGCCCTCCTAGTCGGGAAGCAACCCCCACTACAGGTCTCGCAATACCCCGTGTCTGAAGCACGTTCTACATAATTTCACCTATGTCGAATCTTCCTGTGGCCCTCGGAAACAGTTCGAGAAAAAATATAGCCTTGTGCAAAAGTTGCCTATGACTATGCAATATGTCTGAACAGTTAATCAACTATAAAACAATGCACATTACATAATCTAAATACAGGAATAACACATCATTACTCATACCACCGATATCATACTTTCATTTCCATGTTCCAATTGACAACCCACAGGTCCCAAACATATTGTGGCACCATGTCCTTCCGTAGTAACACACCACATTCACATCATTCTTACCGTGAGACCATGCCCAACTCATTCATACTTACCGTGGCACCATGTCCAACTCATTCATACTTACCGTGCACCACGCTACATTCTTACCATTATCCTTCTCTCCATAGACAACATAATATACACCAGATATATAAAATACTATGCTACACATTTCAGCATACACAACAATTGCAGTCCATATGATATATATCTAGCAATAGTCCTATTAGTCTCATTTATCATTGTTCTTTTATTAGCATGCAGCAGAACTCATAGCATAAAAGAACTACACATACTATCATTTCATTAAAAATGAAAGTAAAGTACCGAAGGATCATCGAAACCACCCACCATGAGGAACGCCTATCTGTCTCGACCGAGTAGATATCGAACCATGTCTCAAACAAACGATTTAATGTGATTTACGAACTTATCAATCAATATAACCATACACACGAGCCAAGCTATATAAATCTTCCAATCCGACCGCATTAAGCAAGCCTACATCACCGCTGAAATCTCACGGTACCTCGCACAACACAAATCAGAATCAGTATATACAAACTCAGAAGTCATAAACAAACAATGAAACCGACACAATACCTCCACGTCAAGTGAGACATAACACTGAACACAGATCACTAGCCAATTTCTCTGCACGAATCAAAGTCCAACCAAACCTTCGAGCCAATTCCTCTGCTTAGGGGCTGCGCAGTGGCTGCACAGGGGCTCGCAGGGGCTGCGCAGTAGCTGCTCAGGGGCGGCGCAATGGCTGCGCAGAAGCCGCGCTACTGCGGGGCTGCATTGCTGCGGTGACGTGCTGCTGCGGGGCTGCGCGTCTGTGCTGCTGCACAGCTACGCGCAAGCACGCAAGCTGACAGGCTGAGTGGGCTAAGGGGCACATGTGACTCATGATGTGGCTGATTGGAAGATTTGAGCAGTTATAGAAAGATTGAGTCAATTAATCAGATCCATCTTTTGTGGGATTTAAATTTAATTCATTAAAATCTTTTCATTATTCGCTCCTATCTTTTCGCAATCAGTTACGGCTAGGATTATGATTAGGGTTTCGGCCCTTCTCTATAAATACTCTCTTCGTGCCTCCATTGAAGACTTACTCTGAAATTAAGAGACGAAGAAAGCTGCGCCGCCGCTGCTATTGGAGTCCATTGGAGTTCTTCGTGTTCGAGAAAGGAGATGACAGCGAGCGTTCCAAAAGTTCTTTCGAACTTGCTGGTTTCTGGAAGCAGATCACAATAGGGCGAATCTTGCTTTGAGCAACGGTGATCTTAATCACCCGAACAAAGTCGTCTTAATCACCTCCGGTTCTCAAAAAGAGACCGTGAATTCCACTCGCGTTCTCACAAAGAGACCGAGTCATCAACCTCGTATCTCACAAAAAGAACGAGTATTCATCTCTCTCTAAAAGATCGAGATTTCCATCTAACGATCTGTTTCGGGACTAACAGAAAGTTCGAACAAGTTGGTAAAAAAAATTGGCCACTTTCCGCAAGTTCAGACCAATTTCAGGTACATTTTAAGAGAGAAAGATTACACCGAAATAGATGGCAAGCGGGCAACAAGCTGTGCCGCTAGTCCTTTTTGGATGGCAAAAATGGCCACTTTATGCAAGTTCAGACCAATTTTCAGATCCCAGAAAAAATGTGGGAATTTGATAGATTTTAAACTCAATTTTCCTCTTGACTGCAATATGCAAACCATATAACTTTTGACCGGATCAGTTAAAAATAGGGGCATCCCTATCATCTTATTGTGTTTAAGAGGCCCGCCCGAGGTTTCTCATGTTTACTACGGACTAATTAAGGATCTTTTATCTACCAATGTTAATTATTTATTAATAAAAATAATATTAAAAAAAATCCCTTCCTTGATTAGAGAGAGATTATCATTACCTGCAGGTGGCTATGATCGATCAATTAATAATTCCATTTTCCGCACCTCCCCCCGATTAGTTCCTTCTTCGTCATACTAAAATAACCTAACTAAATTGAGGACACGAAAGTATTTATTAATTATTCACACTGATTTCTTTTCATCAGCGGTTTTGGGCCGGCTTCTTCTGTTCGGACTTGAAGTCAACCCCATAAATAGTAAGACTAGTTCGAGCCCAAGTCCGGTCCGACCTCAGGTTCAACATTTGAAGCTCAAGACCAAGCTCGGAGGATCGTGGTGGGCTCGAATTGGATCGGGTTCATCAGGTTCTAATATAATATTTAAAATAATTTTAAACAAAAATAATATTAAACATATAATCAAATAACAATCAAACCTTGATTATTACAAAACACAAAATAAAATAAGATTTTGGATAAGGAGTTGAAAAGTTTGGGTGAATAAATTTAGAATTTAAACTTTTTATTTAAAAAGTATGAAACAATATATAAGAATGTCGGTCTACATTATTTTTTAGGCTTAATTGCACTTTGCTACCCTCAACTATTACCATTTTTCAACTTTGTACCCTAAACTATTTTTTGTAACAATTTGGTACCCAGATGTTATTTTGGACTAAAATGCCCCTACCCCTACCCCTAACCCTCCCCCCCTGCACGCTCCGGCCGCCCCCCCTGCTCACTCCGGCCGCCCCTCCCCCCCCTGCTAGCTCCGCCCCCCCCCCCCTGCTCACTCCGACCGCCCGCCCGCCCCCGCCTCTCCCCTAGGCCGCGGCAGCACGGGAGGAGGGGGGCTGGGGAGGGAGGGCGGGGCGGGAGGCGGGGCAGGGGGTGGCCGAAGGTAGCAGGGGGGGTGGGGGGCGGGGGGGCGGAGCTAGCAGGGGGGGTGGGGCGGCCAGAGCTAGCAGGGGGGGGTGGCCGGAGTGGGGAAGGGGGTGGAGGGAAGGAAGAGGGAAGGGCATTTTCGGAATTTTTGAAAAATTAGGTATCAAGTTGAAAAAAAATAATAGTTGAGGTACCAATTTGTTACGAAAAAAAGTTTATGGTATCAAGTTGAAAAAGCGGAATAGTTGAGGGTAGCAAAGTGCAATTAAGCCTATTTTTTAATTTGGGACAATTTATGAAATGCCCAAAAACTAAAAAAGTTTTATGTAAAACCCACCGACAAAAAAACTTTCATCGCGTGCCCAGAATTAGAGAAACTTATCCAAAATGGGTTCCAAATGACCCTTTTGCCCTTCCTTTTAATTTATTGAAAACACCCACGAAACTGCTCTTAAAAAAACGTTTCGATACTTCATCTTCTTCCATACGCTGCTCACTTTCGAATCTAGGTTTTCTCCTCAAAAATCTTCAAAAACTCGTCGGAAAATTTCGGAAAGACCGGGACAGACGGCAAAAGTGCTAAAACGGAGATCAAAACATCATTTTTTTGCGATTCTAAAATTTCGGAAGGCCGTCTAACAGTGAGACGGTTACTTTCAGTCTCCTCGACGATACGCTCATTTTGCGACAAACGGGACCTCGTTTCGACCTCCCAGTCAAAAGTTATGGCCCTCCAAAGTTTCAGCTGACAATAAAATGCAGGAGAATGACCATTCTCCGTGTTAGAACACGAAAAATGTTAATTTCGCATGAGGGTGGTCATTCTCCGTGTTAGTAACACGGAGAATGTCATTCTCCGTCTTAATTTACACGGAGAATAGTCATTCTCTGTGTTAGTAACACGGAGAATGGCATTCTCCGTCTTAATTTACACGGAGAATGACCATTCTCCGTGCTAAATTACACGGAGAATGACTATTCTCCGTCTTAATTTACACGGAGAATGCCATTCTCCGTGTAGTTTATCACGGAGAATGGTCATTCCAGTGTTAAAACACAGGAGAATGACCATTCTCCGTGTTAAATAAAACGAAGAATAGCATTCTCCGTGTAATTTATCACGGAGAATGGTTATTTCAGTGTTAAAACGCAGGAGAATGGCCATTCTCCGTGTCAGAAACACGGAAAATGTCATTCTCCGTGTTAAATAAAACGGAGAATGACGTTCTCCGTGTTAAACAAAACGGAGAATGGTCATTCTTCGTGTTAAATAAAACGGAGAATGGTCATTCTCCGTGTAATTTAGCACGGAGAATGGTCATTTCAGTGTTAAAACGCAGGAGAATGGCCATTCTCCGTGTTAGAAACACGGAGAATGACATTCTCCGTGTTTAATAAACGAAGAATTGCCATTCTCCATGTAATTTAGCACGAAGAATGACCATTCCAGTGTTAAAACGTAGGAGATGGTCATTCTCCGTGTTAGAAACACGGAGAATGTCATTCTCCGTTTTAAATAAAACGGAGAATGGCATTCTCCGTGTTAATTTACACGGAGAATGGTCATTTCCAGTGTTAAAACGTAGTTCTCCGTGTAATTTAGTTTTTTCAGGAATAAAGAGTTTCGTTCTTCTTTCAAAGCGATGATAATTCTTATAGAAAAGAAGAAAAAAGATCTTCTTTCCACAATTGACCCAATCGTCGAAAAACTTCAAATGTCTCCACGATGAAGATGATGATGATGGTGATGATGATGACGAGCGATGATCTGAGTTCGACCGAAAAAAAGCACACAGAACTACGAACGATCTTTGCGATCTCTGCTGAAGGTGAGAGCAATGGAATTCAGATTTTCCGTGAAGAAGAAGAAGACGAAAATCGCAATCCAGATCTGAGTTTTTTGAATTCAAATACATATAGATGACCAATTCGCGCGGAGGGGTAGTTTCGGTATTATAAAAATAGCAGTTTTCAGCGGGTGGCATCTAAAAGGGAATCTTGGAATATTTAACGTGAAAATACTTAATTCTGGATATTTCATAAAACTCTTCCAGCGGGTGGGCATTTCATAAAAGCCCACCCCGAAATTTGGTTTCTCAGCAATTTCCAGTTTTAATTTTTATCATTCAAATTTTAAATTCTGTTTCTGCATTAATATTACTCTCAATCTTAAAATATCATTCCGTATCTTTCATGAATGCACAAATTAACGATGCGTGAATAAATTTAAAATTTGAATAATAAATAATCAAAATATGAATGTAGGATGACAATTTAGGAGCGTCAAGCATACATAAGAAAAATAAAAAACAAAGGAAAATAAGGATCAAACTTCCTCTCTTCACTCATTATTTTAGAAAACGAATATGATAAAAAAGAAAAAAAGGAAACTCATTATTTTCAAGAAAACGAATCTGAAGAAAGAAGGAAACAAATTTCCAATAACATCCTCAAATCATTCTCTCTCCACCATTTATCTCTTTCTTTACTCGTAAATAAATAAATAAAATAAAGAAGAATATATTGTAGTGTGTGTGAGAGAGATCCGTGTGTTTGTTGCGGAGGAGATCAGGGTTACATGATCGAGTGAGAGCGTAGCAGAGCAAATGAGATCGGGGATGGGAAAGGTGGCTGTGGGATCGGCGGTGGTCTGCGCGGCGACGGCATGCGCGGTGGCTGCTCTGGTGGTGCGCCACCGGATGAGGAGCTCCAGCAATTGGGCCCGGGCGGAGGCGATCCTGAGGGAGCTGGAGGAGAAGTGCTCCACCCCGATCGGCAAGCTCCGTCAGGTGGCGGACGCCATGACTGTGGAGATGCACGCAGGACTGGCCTCAGAGGGAGGGAGCAAGCTCAAGATGCTCATCAGCTACGTTGACAATCTTCCCTCTGGGTGGGTATATACTTGTATCTTTACTTTGCATTTATTACTTTTCTTCCTATGTCTCCCTGATTTTCTTACTTTGACAACACGAAGATTACAATTATGATCTAGCCCTGATTACAAAATGATCATCTGGGTCTAGAATATCAATATCAGCTTGTATATTCCTCTGTACAACTAAATTACTGAGGGAAAGACTCTCAAAGATGCGTCGATTCCGTTCCCTCCCAACATGCCAAACTACCGTCCCAAAGCTAAGACATAGACGACGGTACTCCCTCGCTTCGCTGCCTTTTTGGTCTTTAACTTCATCTATAACCGAGGAAAAGTATCTCCTCTGCGGGGCAGTAAGCCCACACCTAGCTCTCTGTACGCTCCATATATCCCAAATGAAGTCACAAGCGAAAAACAAATGTTCCCTATGTTGGGTTTTGGTCCTTTTCATTGGGAATTTTAGTCCCACATCGGCTAGACCAAAGGAGTTGTATCTCTATATATTAGCTATGCTATTTTAGAGATGCACATGTGGTGTGGAGGTGCACATGGGTGTGCCATGTGGGGTTATTTTTTCTAATGGAAAAGGCTAAATAAACAATTGAAAGCATTCATGCTTTTTGCTCTTGGGAAATTTATTTCCATGGGAGCTAAGTCCCGTAGGGGCTTAGCGACTCGGACTCGGGCTCATGGGCTCATGAGGCGTAATGTGACGTTTTGTTGGCGCACTTTGCACTTAGCACGTCAGCATCGTCGCTAGGCACATAGTGCGCTTAAGTTGCGCTCGTTGCGCGAGCCACTTGCGCGGCCAAGCGACGCATAATGCGCATAAGTTGCGCTCGTTCAGTGCGTGGTGTACAAGGTGCGCGAGGTGCGCAACTTGCTTCAGATCGTGCCTGTGCATGATCTGAGCGGTTACTGCACGTTTGGAGTGGTTATTACCACGTCCCGAATGTTGTGCTAACCGGACAGTTGCTACTCGGACCTATAAAAGGTCTCTTCTCTCTCACAGGCAGATACACAGAGCATATACAGAGAGTTACGGAAGTTTACAAGTGTTTCTTAACACAAGTAAACAGAGGCTGTGAGAGAGAAGAGAAGCTTTGCACCAACGTTGCTTTTACACGGGAGTCCGTGTACGATTCGAGGAGTCAGAAGAGCAGAAGTGTTCCAAAGTTCTCCGACGAACTTGCGGGTTCCTGGAAGATATTCGTGTGGGGCGAATATAGCTTTGAGCAACGGTGATCATTCACCCCAGCAGGATATTCATCCATCAATCGCCTGTCTGATTCTCGTAATATCATACGCTGCTGTAACGAGATCTTCTTAGATCTTCGTTATACTTGCGCAACCTTCCTAGAGGTGTTGCGTTGGAACATTGTTTTTACAATTGTTTCATCTTCTCAGTTTTCCATCGAAAAAAATTGTGCCCCGGCAATAACAATCTCAAAACTATATTCCTACAATGGAAAACTTTAATGCTTTATTCCTCAATACTGACTTCTGTAAGTTAGAAAAGTTTGATGGAGAGCATTATCAAGTCTGGAAGAGGAAGGTTTATCTCACTCTTCAACTCAGAGACGTTGATCACGTGCTTCTTGAAGAGGAACCTGCTGTTCCAGATGTTGGGTCTACTGCCGCAATCACTGCGGCTACTAAACTTCAGGCCAAGTGGAGAAGGGAGAATAGCATTTGCAGGCTGCTTATCCTGAATGCTATGGAGGATTCCCTAGCAGAATCCTACAGTAAGAAGACTATTGCCAGAGACATATGAGAGTCTCTTGAGAAACTGTACGAAGAAGACAAGAACAGGAGCAAGATATTTGTGGTTGAAAAATATCACAAATGACTCTTTGAGGACGAGAAGTCCATGCTGCCGCAGGTGAAGGAATTCCTGAAGCTGCGACAGAAGCTGGAAAACGAGGCGATGCCCCTTCCCGACAAGTTTGTTGTTGGAGGGATTGTCTCGAAGCTCCCCGCTGGGTGGAGTAAGTTCTATGCAAACATGCATAGGAAAAAGCTTGAGATCGGCCTTGAAAATCTCTTGCAAGAAATCTATGTTGAGGACCAGATGCGGGCTCAACTGAAGGTGGATGCGCTGTCCAAGCAATTGGCTAACGCCAATCTGGTTTATACCAAGGAACCAAGGGAAAAGCAGGCGGCTTTCCACAGCAAGAAGAAGGACCCTGATAATCTGAAAGTCAAGGGAACTTCGTTCAAGCAAAAGAAGCCAAAGTCACATTTGGCTTGTTTCAAGTGTGGCAAGAAGGGCCTCTTCAAGAATGAATGCAAAGCAAAGACCAAGCAATCAGAGCAAGGAGAGCATAGTAAGGTATCTATGATCACTGATGTTGTTGCTATGATTGCGCAGGTTAATGCGGTAGGGACTGACTCTGAGCTACCTGCCATGTCTGCTCCAGCAAGGAGTGGTTCACCACCTACACACCTACTTCTGAAGTGGTTATGGTGGCAAACCAGGCACAAGCTGAAGTGTTTGGGATCGGGACGGTGGTGTTGAAGCTGACTTCGAGGAAGTCTCTGACGCTTCAAGGTGTGAAGCATGTACCTGCTATTGCCAAGAATCTGATCTCGGGTGGCCTACTCTGCAATGCAGGCCTCAGGATGGACATCAATGCTGGCCAGATGGTGATGTCTATTAAGGGAACATATTTCGGGAAAGCTTTTTATACCGAAGGAATGTTCAAAATTCAGCTTGTAAATCAGTCCAATGTTATTAATGCAATTACTCCTTCTGCTTATACTTTTGAGTTGTGGCATAATAGACTAGGACATGTTCATTGTAAACGAATAAACAGAATGTCTAATCTAGGACTTATCTCCAAGTGTGGGGATAAGGTAGAGAAATGTGAAAAATCACAAGGAAACCCTTTTCTCGGGTTAATCGAAGTACAAATCTTCTGGAGTTGGTACACTCCGATATCTGTGACTTCAAACAATTCTCTATAAAGGCCGGGATGAAGTATTTCATAACCTTCATCGATGACTTCTCTAAGTATGCGTTCGTCTACTTGCTGAAGGCTAAAGACGAAGCATTCGAGAAGTTCAAGGAGTTCGGAGCCGAAGCTGAGCGGCAGACTGGACAATAACTCAAAAGAATAATAAGTGATCGAGGTGGGGAGTACAGGTCTCATGAATTCGCATCGTTCTGCAAAGAATATGGAATTGTCAATGAGACTACGGCTCCGTACTCTCCTCAATCAAACGGAGTAGCAGAGAGGAAGAACAGAACGTTAACAGAAATGATTAACTCAATGATGTTGACTGCGGGTCTTCCTAAGTGCTACTGGGGAGAAGCTGCATTGACGGCCACTTTTATTTTAAATAGAGTGCCTCATGCAACTTCAGACGTTACTCCTCATGAACTCTGGTTCAAGGTCAGACCTAACTTGAATATCATTCGAGTGTGGGGGTGTCTGGCATATGTCAAGCTTTCAGATCTGAAGATTCAGAAGCTTGGGACAAGGAATACTAAGACGATCTTCTTGGAGTATGCCGAGAAGAGTGATGCTCGGAGATTTCTTGATATTGAGTCAAATCATATCATTGAATCTCGCGACGCAGAATATTTTGAAGACAAATGTGCAAGGCACAAGAATATTGTTCTTGCGGATACATCGGAGAACAATGAGGGTGCGCAGAAAACTGAAGTCTTCAATGAAGATGCGGTTCAAGAAGATGTTGTTGAAACAACGATTGAATCAGAACAAGCTGAGCCGTCAGCTAAGCGTGTGAGGAGGCCGAAGGACTTCAGAAGTGACTTTGTCACCTATTATGTGGAAGCAAATCCGCTTACCTATGATGAGACGATGAAGACCAGAGACGCAGTTTTCTGAAAGGAGGCGATTGACAATGAAATTAATTCTATCACCTCAAATAACACTTGGGTGTTGGTTGATTTTCCTGAAGGAGCAAAATCCATCGGATGCAAATGGATCTTCAAGAAGAAGATGAAAGCAGACGAAATTATTGACAAGTTCAAGGCTAGGTTGGTAGCCAAAGGATTTTCTCAGAAGCAGGGGATTGACTACTTTGACACGTATGCTCCAGTAGCCCGGATGACCACCATCAGAATGTTGATTGCTCTCGCAGCAATACATAAGATGGTGATACATCAGATGGATGTGAAAACGGCTTTCCTAAATGACGAGCTGACCGAAGAGATTTACATGCAACAGTCAGAGGAATTTTTCGTCAAGGGTCTTGAAGACAGTCTGCAAGTTGGTGAAATTTTTGTACGGTCTTAAACAGGCTCCCAAGATGTGGCATGAAAAATTTGACAAAGTTATAAGGTCAAATGGCTACATGGTCAGCGAGACGGACAAGTGTGTTTACACGAAGTTCGCTGATGGAAGGGTGTGATCGTTTGTCTGTACGTGGACGACATGCTTATCCTAGGTACGGATATGGATTGTGTCACGGAGACAAAGAAATTCATCTCGAGCAAGTTCAGTATGAAGGACTTGGGGAAAACTGATGTGATCTTAGGGATCAAGATCATCCGGACAGACATTGGACTAACGCTGTCACAGTCTCATTATATTGAGAAAATGATCACTCGTTATGGGTATCGGAATCTTCCAGGGATCGATACGCCGTACAGGTGTGATATGAAGCTGAAGCCTAATTCAGGGGAAAGCGTCAGACAGCTGGAGTATGCAAGCGTAATCGGGAGATTGATGTATGCTACTACTGTCACAAGGCCTGACATAGATTTTGTCGTGGGAATGCTGAATCGTTTCACGAGCACCCAGGTGTTGAACACTGGAAAGCTGTGAAACGGGTTATGAGATATCTTAAGAAGACTCAGACATATGCACTGTACTACAGCGGAGATCCGCCGGTAGTGGAAGGCTTCAGTGATGCCAGCTGGTGCTCAGAGGTGGAGAGCGAGAGGTCCACAGGTGGATTCATTTTCACCATGGATGGAGCTGCTATATCGTGGAAGTCGAAGAAGCAGAATATGCTCTCGCGGTCATCCATGGAATCTGAGTTCTTTGCACTTGATACCGCAGCCAAGGAAGCAGAATGGCTTCGGGAGCTCATGTATGATCTTCCAGTGGTTGGGGCGCAAATACCTAGACTCATCATCTTTATTACATAAGCAGCACTTCATATCCTCACAGTGGATCCTGACCATGACAATCCTGTCCCTTGTAAGTAGTTTGTTCCTGATCGTTTTGTAGAGGCTCAAGGAAAACTTGACCGCCGCCCTTTCATCCATACCACCTCCACCCAATCGACCTCTTCATGGTAGGTCCACATCCTTCCAAACCCAGTACTCCTTTGTCCCCTGCCTATCAATTTCCACCACACAAATATCTTTTGCATGGGCTGCCTCAATGAAACAGCCATATAGCTTCCACTCTCCTTCGTGAATAAGACTACTCACCATCTCTGTAGATCCCATCAGCTCACAAACATGCCAGCCTTCCCTCTCGATCAATTCGGAGTGATTGATCCACGGGTCATGCCAGATGCTGGTTTGAGCCCAGAGCATATTACCCTAGTGAACTTGTCCTTAGCCTTGCACCTCCTAGCCAACAACGATATAACCGTAACCGAGAAGTTGTTGTTGGTACTAGTAGACCAGAAGTCCCCTTTCAAAAAATATCTTCCCTTAACCCAGTCAGCCCAGAATGACTTTCCGTTAATGAATCGCCAGAAAAGTTCAAGGAAGGTCGTTTCTCGAGGAGGGTCAGAGATCTCAGACCAACTCCTCCCTCATTTTTCGGCCGACACAACTCCTCTCAATTTATAGTATGCATGCTCCCTCTCCACAGGAAGTCCGCGCACATATGTTCAATCTTCTTAATGGTACCCTTGGGAAGAATAATAGCCTGCAACCAATACATAGCTACCGCCGAAATGTATCAGAAAGTTTACAAATTACAATGATCCCGTTCCATACATTACATTCCTTTATATACAAAACCAACAACTTTGCAACATATGACCATCTCTTGGTATCTCTTCTGATTTCTAGCTCATAAGGATGAGGCTTGGGCTATCGTTTCGGACTATCCATCTCGATACATCTTGCACCTGCATGCAAGCTGGTGGTAGGTCAGTACTTTAACATACTGGTGATGTGAACAAAGGCTACATCGTCTGAAATGACCACTAATTCATTTAATGATAAAACATTTTCTGTGATATGATCTTGCTACTTTTACCTATGTACATTTCATGCAGATCAGAGTCAGATTATATCTTTTGAAAACACTTTCGAAAAGCCACAATTATTTTCTATTCATTGCTAGCAGGCAAGAGACTATTCATTTCATGCGAAGTGCGCAGCGTGTTTCATGAGTCATACTCTATTCTTAGGGACAATATCAGTAGCATAGCATTAGCATTCTTTTCTCTTGTTCAAAACATTCTTAGGGTCAGTTAGAAGCTCGATATTACTTCTTTTCTTTAAACGAAACATGACATATTCTTTGCAACAGATTGTTCTCTAGTAACATATCATTATCGATACATGTAACTCGATTGACAGCTGTGACTCTCCGGTTCAGCTCTGCACCAATCCATACCTATCTATATGATGGTCCATGGGTCATTCCCCATATTAGCCGTTGTGACTCTTTGGTTCAGCTCGTCGCTACTGGACACTCTATACACCCTCCTGATCGCAAGATGTCTTTTGCCTCAGGGTGTTACTCTATCGTCCCCCCCCCCCCCCCCGGGCCGAACGGTTCCAGTGCCCCAGAACCGGTCGTGGAGATCTATACTTGTGCACAAGTTGTCCAAGACCAATATATGAATGCAACTCTATCAGA
Source organism: Iris pallida (assembly GCA_029216955.1). Lineage (NCBI taxonomy): Eukaryota > Viridiplantae > Streptophyta > Magnoliopsida > Asparagales > Iridaceae > Iris > Iris pallida. Next base: position 1,295,922 of record JANAVB010023799.1, read on the forward strand.
TAAACTCTATGATGCACAGATCATCTGTCAACAATCAATTTCCATATGTTCTCTTCTCTTTTCATATAACCGAGCCAGTAGCTCTACTCTTTTCTCTATACGGACAAGCCATATCATCTCTTTTAACAGCACAATGTGCCTTCTATACATCTCTGTCTTTATAGCATACAATAGAGGGACAATGAACAATCTTCATTAGCAAGCATGATAGTAACTTTAAATGATGAGCATGAACTCTACTCTTGAAAGTTTACTATTCAGGGACATGTGAGCATTTTTTTTCCTCTTCTTATTAAGCATGACAACATTTCATCGGTTGAGACAATATTCTAACTTTAGCATGGCATCACTCATTTCTTATTAGCAGGTAACAATCTTATTTCTTAGCATACAATCATTCTCTCTTTTCTTGTTTTAGCATAGCAATATGTAAGTTCTCTTATAAGCATACTGATTTGATGAATTAACATTCTCAATGATTACCATCTTGTTATTAGCAAAACATTCATTCAAAAACTCAGATTCTTATTAGGCGTGAAAGAATAAGAAAATATCTTCGTCCACTCACCCAGATCAATCGTCTTCTGTTGCAGAGCCAGCAATCCGATCATTCTGTTTATCTAGTGCCTTCGCGGAGCGACGCACTATACAATAGGCCTGAAGTCTCCCAGCGAAGTCGTCCCCTCAATCTTAGCAATGAAAACCACAAAAGTATGGTTAAGCTCCTTAAGCAGTTTATCAGAATTAAAGAACTCCCTCACCGCTTCTAGCACATCCTCCTTTATCATTTTCAAATGTCCCTTGAAGGATGCAGCCTAAAACCATTTAGGTCCAGCGATTTGTTAGGGTCCGCCTTAACAAAGAGTTCAATCTCCTCCATGGACAGCGGTGCTTGCAAAACAAAGTTACCTTGCCGAGAATCTAGTTTCTTGAACACAAAGTGTGGAAAATTGGCCGGGTACGTTTTCTGGTTGTAGAGGTCTTGATAGAAACGAACCGCCTCATCCCGAATTCCATCAGCCCCAGTAATAAGCAGTCCATTATGGTCAAGCAGGCTATGAATGACATTGCGGTTCTGTCTAGCTTTAATCGTGGCATGGAAGAATTTAGAGCACCTATCTCCATCTCTGAGCCAATTGCATTTAGCCCATTGTTTGACTTGGACCTCATCCAAGAATCTTTCCCTGCGCAGCTGATCTTGGAGGGTAACCTCTTCTTCCGTGATAACAGGGTCAAGAGGATCCATCTGCACCCTACGATGAATGTAAGCCAGCTTATCCTCCAGCTCCTTAAGAGGAATAACAGATCTCTCCTTGTTCGAGTCCTTGAGATGACCTTTAATAAACTTCAAGTTGTATACAAGCCTAAATTGAGTGGTCTCATTCACCCCACTCCCCCAACCAAGCTTAATCACTTATAGCCCTCCAAATGGATCCATGCATTACAGAATCTGAAAGGGCCCCCTTTAATGGCAGGCATCTCTGCAAGTCTTATGGCAATAGGAGAGTGGTTGCTAGTACTCGGGGGTAAGCATTCAGTTCGGCGCGGTTGGAACGTGTTCATCTACCTCATGTTGCATAGAGCACAGTCTAGTTGGATAACTGTACGTTTGTGAATAGTCCGATTGTTCCTGGTCCAGATGTGACATGTCTTAGCCATACACATCAGCCCAGAGGATAAGATGCATTGTTGAAACTCCGAGGATTGCTTGTGGAACCGACCAACCACCCTTCTCATTAGCATAAAGGGTAGCATTGAAGTCACCCACCACCACCATGGGCCATCTATCTCCAACAAGAGTACCAGAAGTAGTGATGTCTCTCCAAAGACCAAGCTGCTTGCTATGATCATTATATTCGTAAACTGCTCCCACCACAATTTGAAGACCCCCTTTGTTAGTGAATTTAATGGTGAGGAGTTGGTCAAAGCATTGAATCACATAACCTTGCAAACCCTGTTATATTATGACAGAAAAACAATATCACAATTTTTCTCTCACCTTTCAAAACCATGTTGGTGTTGGGTGGGGTTACCATCCTATCGGAGAAACGCCGGAGTGCGATGAGTGCTATTCGTGTGTCGAAGAAGTTCGGAGGGTGCGACGAGTGCCATTCGGAGTATCACACCAGCTGTTTCTACCTATTCCCGGGGGAACTCGGCCTGAGTTCGGTGCCAGGGAACTCAGCCTGAGTTCGGTCCCCCTGGAGTCGGAACATTGCTCGATTTGTTGGCTCAGAAAAACTGAACTCATACCGAGTTTGATTTTGTTGCGGCTGCGCAAAAGTCGGGGTGGTTTATATAACGTTGGATCATATCTAATGGTCCAAATTGGTTGAGGGTTTGAGGGAGTTATATTTACATATTTCCTAACCCTAATCCAAGTTAAGGAGGCAACTTTTGAAGAGGGAGAAAGGGGATTGACTGCTACATCGAAGAGGAAATCGTTTCGGATGATCTTTATCGTTGTCTTCACATTTCTTGAGTCAGTAATCAAATTTTCTACTTCGAGTAGTTGTGGTGATATGGTTTATATCAGTGAGAAGTATGTATATCTTTATTCCAATGGTGGAGATTTTTTATGGTTGAACTCCAATCGTCCCTTAGTTTTTTTTCATCTGGATTTTCCACGTAAAAGTTGCTGTGTGTTTGCATTGTTTGGTTCTTTGTGATTTTAGCGACATGGATTTTGCTTTTTTGCTCGGTTCTCTCGTAGCTCTTTGGTTTGGGAGAACACTTTTCGCGTTTCGTTCCCAACAGTTGGTTCTGCTGATACCTACAGAGTGGTATCTGAACGCTAGGTTCAAAGTATCTAGTGTCATGGTTGACAATCAAGCCAAGGAGAAGAGAGACGCGGAGCCGGTGCGCATAATAAACCTAAACGGTTCCAATTACCACTATTGGCGAAGCAAGATAAAGAATTTATTATTCGTCAAGAAGCTGCATCTTCTGATATATGCTTTCAAGAAGCCCAGTGATAAATTCGAGGAGGATGGGAAGTTCGAGCATATACACGTGTATGGGTATATTCGGCAGTTCGTTGACGAGAACGTATATAATCATGTTGCCAATATTGAGCACGCAAGAACACTTTGGGAGAAATTAAAATCTTTGTATGCGAAGAAGACTGGAGTAAACAAGCTGTTCCGGATCCGAAAAATGATTGGTCTGCGATACAAAGATGGTATGCCTATTACAGATCATCTTAGTGTGTTCCAGGGCATAGTTGACCAGTTATCCTCTATGAGAGTTAAGTTCTACGACGAAGTTCAGGAGCTGTGTAACGTTGCCAGACTCGTGGGAGACCGTACGAGTGTTCATAATCGCTTATGCTTCAGAAGGTGTCAGTATTCTAAAAATCGGCCTAGGCGCTAGGCGTTCGCATACCGCACCGAAAACCCCCTAGGGGGTGGGCTAGGCGGGCCCTAGGTGCCCCTAGGCGGCGTGTTTTTTGAATTTTTTTGTTTTTTTTGTTTTTTTTTATTTATTTATTTTTTTTTTATTCTTAGTTGTATTTTGGATATTTGTTTGGGTTTTAAGATAGTATTTGGATTTTAGAACATTGAAATTTCAAATTTCAAAATTTCAAAAAAAAATCTAGGCAGCCGCCTAGGCGGGCTAGGCGCTAGGCGGACCTCCGCCGCACCGAGTTCGCCTAGCGATTTTTAGAACACTGGAAGGTGTGGTCAATCTGGAGTTCGTCAAGAGTGGGGTATTGAATGACAACATACGGAGGAGATCTCATGACACTTTATCTACTTCTCACTCATAGACGCTCGTTTCAGAGAGTCGTGATAGGATTAAACGTAATAGGAGTAAAAGCAGGAGTCCGGGCGGTGCCAAAGACAAGAGCAGAGGCAAGTCCAAGGGTTGGTACAAGAACTCCGATTGCTATCATTGTGGCAAAAAAGACCACATCAAGCGAAATTGTTTTACTTGGAAGAGATAGAAGGGCAACGTGGGGAAGCAGAGTGAGAATACAACAACGGCTGCCTCGACGCATGGAGACGATGTGATTATTATGGGTGATGAGGGAGTCATGAGCATCGTATGCGATGATAATTCTTGACTGGTGGACTCAGGAACTTCGGCGCACATATCTCACAAAAAGGCACTGTGGAGTGTTGAAGATGGACAACGAAAATGTGTCAAAAGTTGTTGCTATTATAGATGTGCATTTGAGAACCATGACATCTGCAATTCTTGTTCTCAAAGATATTCATCATATCTCCGATATTCGTTTCAACCTGATGTCGGTTGGAAGGTGGGATGAGTAGGAATTCTTCAATCTCTTTGGAAACTGTCAGTGAAAGTTTTTTAGAGGTTCGATGGTGATTGCAAGAGGAAGCAGAAGCTCGATCTCTACTATATGGAAGTAAACACAGGGGGCACATGAGGTAAATGCAACCAGTGATGCGTCTAACGAGTTGTGACATAGTTGGCTCAACTATATCAGCGAGAAGGGATGAGCTACTTAGTGAATAGAAAAAGTGATTCTAGGGGTCAAGTCTACAAAGTTGGAGAGATGCACGCACTGTTTAGCAAAAAAGCAAAGTTTGGTGTCTTTCCAAAGTCGTCTATCTTCAAGGAAGTCGACGTTGCTCGAGTTAGTTCACTTATATGTCTACGGTCTAATAAAGGTAAAATCTATTGATGATGCTTCTTTGTGACTTTTATTAATGGTTGTTTCAGAAAACTTTGGGTCTATGCTTTAAAGACCAAGGATTATGTGATGCCCGCTTTCAAAGAGTTTGAGGCCTCTATTGAGAGGAAGACGAGCAAGAAGTTGAAGTGTGTTCGGTCCTACAACGACGACAAATACATTGGTTCCTTTGATGCTTACTGCAAAGAGCAAGGGATTCGACACCAAATGATTTCGCCAAGACCCCTCAACTCAATGGTGTAGCGAAGCATATGAACAAGACAATGATGAAGAGGGTACGATGTTTGCTGTCAGAAACAAACTTGTCAGGCAGTTATTTGACTGCTGCTTATACTATTAATATGTCTCCTACTGCTCCTTTGCAGGATGATTTGCCTGACAAAGTATGGTACGACAAGGAGCCGTCATACAATCACCTGCGAGCATTTGGTTGCAAAACCTTCGTACATGTACCGAAGGATGAGAGATACAAAATTGAGCCAAAGATGAGGCGGTACATCTTTGTCGAATATGGTCGGGTTGAGTTTGGCTATAAACTCTACGATCCGGTGGGAAGAAAGCTCTACAAAAGCAGAGACGTGATATTTGTGGAGGATCAGACCATGACCAACACCCATGATTCCGAGATGCTTTCTAAGGCTGAGAAATTGTCTGAGTTAGAGTCATTTCGTTTCAAGTCGTTTCCAGAGGATACTATAGAGGATCCAGTTATGGGGGAGCCAGTACACAGAGATGCTCCCAACCTTGATCATCAGCATGCTGATGGTGGTCAGGGTAACCCTCAGGAGGATGAGCATGCCGAGGAGGTAGTTCCTGAAGGGAATGAGTTTGTCGGTTCACAACCAGCACCGGAGGTTTCATTAAGGAGGAGGACGAGAGTGAGTCGACCATATACTAGATACTAACTTGATGAGTATGTGCTACTGTCTGACGGGGAAGAGCCCGAAAATAGAGATTTTGTTGAGAAGGAGCATGAGAGTGAGTCGATCATCTACGAGATACTTACTTGATGAGTATGTGCTACTGACTGACTGGAAAGAGCCCAAAATTCATAGAGGTAATGGAAGACGAACACATGTAGGAGTGGATGCAGACCATGCAGGAGGAGATGAGTTCCTTACAGGCTAACTCTACCTATGAGTAGGTGCGATTGCCAAAGGGCAAGAAGGCTTTAAAGAATCCATGGGTGTTCATAGTGAAGTAGACGGATGATGCTACTCGTCTACGATACAAAAGTGAGGCCGGTACTTAAAGGCCATAGTCAACGGAAAAGCATGGATTTTTTCGTTGGTCTTTAAGTTGTCATCTATTCAAGTGGTGCTATCATTGACAGCCACTTTCGATTCAGAGGTCGAGCAGATGGACTTGAAGATGGTATTCCTCCACGATGATTTAGAGGAGTTATACATGGAGCAGCCAGAGTGATTCTGTGAGAAGGACAAGTCACACTTAGTCTGTCGGTTGAATGTCAGTTGAAGAACAGTCTGAATCAGGCTCCGAGACAGTGGTACATAAAGTTTGAGTCATTTATGGGGAGCATCATTATGCATAGACGACTTTGGATCACCGTGTGTTCATGAAGTACTTTGTCGAGGATGATTTCATCATATTAATGCTTTATATGGTTGATATGCTACAGGTGGGTCGGAATGCCACCAGGATAGCGGAGTTGAAGCACTAATTGCGTGCGACATTCTCTATGAAGGATATGGGCTTAGCGAATACTATTCTTAGGTTAGAGAGAGAGAGTCCAGCTGCTGTACTTGTTTTAAAAGAAGTACATTAACCGGGTACTTCAATGTTTCGGGATGAATGGGTCAAAGAAAGTGCATTCTCCTTGCAGGTTACTTTTAGTTTACTGTAGAGCAGTGTCCATCTACCGAGGACGAAAAAGAGGGCAATGGAATGGATATGCTCACGAAGGTTCTGCTCAGGGGAAGTTTGAGTACTGCATAAGGATCGTCGGTATGACGAGCTCCTCTACCTAGTTGGGAAGGGAGAGATTTGTTGGGTTAGGTAGGGTTTCCAACCTATATGGAGAAACCTCGGGGTGCCATGAGTGCCATTCAGAGTATCGGAGCAGCAATTTCTGCCCAGTCTAGGGGAGACTCAGCCTGAGTTCGGTTCCAGGGGAACTCAACACGAGTTCGGTCCCCTTGAAGTCAGAACATTGCTCGATTTGCAGGCTCAGAAAAACTGAACTCGGACCGAGTTCGGTTTTGTCGCGGCTGTGCGAATGTTGGGGTATATTATACACCGTTGGATCATATATAATAGTCCAAATTGGTTGAGGGTTTGAGGAAGTTATATTTAGATATTTCCCAATTATAATCTAGTAACAAGGAGGCAACTTTTGAAGAGAGAGAGAGAAAGGGAATTAACGGCTAATTCGAAGAGGAGATCGTTTCGGATAATCTTTCTTGTTGTCTTCGTTATTCGTGAGTCTGTAATTAAGTTTTCTACTTTAAGTAGTTGTGGTGATCTGGTTTGGATCGGTGAGTTGCCTGTAAGGAGTTTGTATCTCTTTATTCCAATAATGGAGGCTTTTCAGGGTTGGACTCCGATCGTTCCGTGGTTTTTTCCATCTGGATTTTTCACGTTAAACTCGCTGTGTGTTTGCCTTGTTTGGTTCTTTGTAATTTTGGCGATTTGGGTTTTGCGTTTTTGCTTGATTCTCTCGTAGCTCTTTGGTTTGGGGGAACGGTTTTCGTGTTTCATTTCCAACAAACCATTCATTATTTTCTTAATACTGGTCTGATCTGGAGGATCAAATAGGGCTTGGCTTTCTACTATTCTTTCATGGGAAATTGGTGAGGAACTGTTTCTCTCCCGGATCATAATCCTCAGTTTGGATGGATTTTCGACTGCTTTTCTTCTCCTTAATTGACTTGAACAATCACTTTACTTTTGTTTCTGAGTTACTGGACTTGAGATTAATACACTAGTAATTTTAAGCTTGCCACAAAATACCATTTTTTATTTATGAATTTAGTGTACAATATGAAACAAGTGATAACAACACGTCCTTCTTGGAATAAGATCTTGCTCTTGTCTATAAGATTTATGATTGCAGTAAGTGGAAACTAGTTTTTATTATCGGTTTAGACATTAAATCTATTGATGGATTTGATTTGTACGGCATTTATAACAAATCTTTTCCTTTCCAAATTTCCCCCCAAAAATGATGTGCTTATGAGGCTAGAGCTTTCTGCTATTATATTAACCTGGTGGGATCAATCTTCAGTATGTTCATACCCATATCCTTTCTTTCTTTCTTTCTTTCTTCTTTTTTGTTTTTGTTTTATCTTTTTTCTTCTGACAAAAGTTTCTTATAAGGTGCCTAAACATCAGCTAGGATTTATCATTTGAGCAAATGTACTTCTCTTGCTTCTATGGATGGAGAAAATTACAGGAAATGCCAACATTGGAGAAAATTACAGGAAATGCCAAAATTAAAGAGAAAAGCTAGTAAGACATTATAAGCAAATAAAGGTTGCTTTATTGAATAAATAGTTTGATACCTGTTCCTATATAGTTTTGTCTTCTTCACCGAGTAAATAGTTCGATAGCTAATACCTAATATAGTTTGTCTTGTGAGAGAAAGTCAAGCTTCGCAGTATTGTTGTTATCAGAATCGATTTTGGACCCGTTTGTGTGTACCAATATCGACGGTTTTGACTTTTTTGGATTGGAGTATTGGGTTTTTCCTTTCGGAAAGCCAACAATGACAAAAGTATTTTAAGAAGCTAGAAAAATATTTGATATATCTAGACATAATCTTATATATCATATGTTGTTTCTCATTAGTTTTAAATGGAATAATATTCTACTTGTAATAGACATAATTTTAAATGGAATAATTTCTAATTGTTTATTTGTTTGCCTTTAGACATAGTGCAACCACAATAAATAGTTTTGAATTGAATAATATGAATATGGATGAATGTTGTGAATTTATAGATATATAACTTCGACAAATGGTAATTGCAATTCATCGATAATGAATCTTACTGATACACAACTGAATTAATGTGTTGACACTATTTTTTCCTGGTCTATCTTTTTTCGTTTAATTCTTTTTCTGTCGAATTGAACGGGGAAGTGACACCCAACTTTGGTATCCTTCAGTATCGATCGGTATCTAATTGGGACATTCCAAGACAAATATGTATCGGCCGATACTTCAAACTATGATCTAAACTGAACAAACAGATTAAGTGAAGACTGTAATCTTTTGAAAGTATAAAAATTGAGATGATTTATCTTATATATATATATATATATATATATATATATATATATATATATATATATATATTTTAGAAGAAGGTAATTAGTTTCCAAAATCACTCCCATTGGGATTCGATCTCCTGACCACTCGGGCCGCATGCCTCGCCACTACCACTAGGCTAGAGGGTATATATATATATATATATATATATATATATAAAATATATATATTTATATATATATATATATATATAGGTTAATGTGGCATTTTACAAGTACTATGAAGCATGGTTCGCGATATCGGTATCGGTCCATTCCTATGAGTATCGGGATCGGCGGGATCGGTAGTATCGGAGGTTTCGGATAGGAGTATTGGATTTTTTGGTATCATAAAGCAAATAATTATTAATAAATTATTAACATTTTAGAAAATATATTTAATACATTTAGGCATAATCTTAATATTTTCAGTGTTGTTTCTTAGTAATTTTGAAATTGAATGAAATAATAGTCACCCTTACTGATTAATTTACATACGATTGATAAGTTTTCTTTTTTTTACATGCTTTTATAACCTTTCTATTCTTTTACACATTTGCTGATTGGTCTTTTTCGTTCAATTTTCTTTGCCGAATTGACCAGAAAAGAGACCCCCAATGTCGGTATCGACCTGTATCGGGTATCGGTCGGTATCGGATCGGGACATGCCAAACCGTACCGATATCGGCCGATACTGCGAACTATGCTATGAAGTTGATTGTTTGCTTATGATTTGCAATATTCTTGTTTTATTGTTCAAGAATAGTGTCAGACCTTATGGTGAATGGTGATTTTTGCCCTCTTACTAGAAGGAGAGTAGCATTCCAAGTGATTGTACAAACTTCTATAGATTTGTAAAATGGAAAGTGAAGAGTTTAAAATGCAGGTATCAAGTAGTTGGCACAAGGTTCGATGAAATTAATACTATGGAATATAGGGTGTGTTATCTGTAACAATATGTTAGCTATGGCGAGTCATGATCTTTAAAGAAAAAGGCACATGCCGTAGATATGAAACTTTGGGCATTGCTTTGAGGACATATTGGCTTGCCTCCTCTTGTCAACTAAGATCTCTAATTACTTGAAAGCAACAAAATGATCTCTCTTAGTTAGCTTACAATTGCCATACGGAATGGTTATGGGTATCCAAATTTCATCCTGTGCATTACTAGCAGAAGATGTTCTGCTTTAGAATCCGCCCTGTCATCTTTGCATCAAAGGTTCAGATGAATACACTTTTCAAATATTGAGTCTACTCCTTACAGGGATGAAAAAGGATTGTTTTATGCTTTGGACCTTGGTGGAACCAACTTTCGTGTTCTACGTGTACAACTTGGTGGAAAAGAAGGTCGTGTGATTAAACAAGAAGCTGTAGAAGTCTCCATTCCACCATATTTGATGGTTGGAAGCTCCCATGTAAGTGTAATTCCTGATGTTTTTGTATGTTTTCTCCTTCATCTTGGTTTGTTTTCTGTCTTTGATTTGCTAAAGGATAGTTTTCTTTCAGGAACTCTTTGACTTCATTGCTGCAGAATTAGCAAAATTTGTTGCTTCTGAAGGTGAAGACTATCACCTTTCTACGGGGAGGCAGAGAGAACTTGGTTTTACTTTTTCTTTCCCCGTGAGGCAGACATCCATTGCATCTGGCAGTCTCAGTAAGTGGACAAAAGGCTTTTCCATAGATGACATGGTTATTTTCTGAAACCTGCTTCTTATTTTAATTTCTGAAGCAATTCAGCTTTCTCATGAAGCTATTGCATGTAACTAGATGCTATAGGTATATATATTATTTTCATTTTATTTGTAATGGTGGAAAGTAACTGTAAGATTATGGTTATGAACTATTTCAACGACAACGACAACAAGAAGACAACGACAACAAGAAAGCCTTTTATTTGTGATGGTTATGAACTATTTGCTCTCCATTCTTTGAGGATCAAATCCAACTCCCTGCTGGCATAGTTTAAGGACAGTGTGAAACATGTTGGATTGTGCTTAATCAATTTTAGGGTTGGTTGAAAGCCACATTGAAACAGTGTCGAATCTGGCAGAATGTTTGTTTGCAACCACCAGAATATTAGTAGCGACAATGTGTCTCTTTCTTAATTCACTCCACACTAACTTTATTAAAATGTCCGTTTTAGATTCGAAAGCCATGTTGAGTCCTTCGCTTACACAAGTAGATATATAGCATACCAGTTTTATATGGTAACAAGTGTCCCATCTTGCGCTCTTGGAGTCTTTTATTCCATATTGTTGTCAATGGACAATGAACATAACATTTCATTGTTCCCAAAAGGAACAAAAGTTAGATCTTCTAGAAGCATTGCCAGTGTGATTGCTTCTATAGCAGGGATAAATGCAATTTGATATTGTACAAGGGACTGGCTGTAACCTGCTCACACCTGGGACCTATAGCTTAACTATTTTGCATCACATCTAAACTAGGTCTAGAGTTTAAACTTCAAAGTCTAGGCATTTCTTTCTTTTTGTTTTTCCTACTAGCCTAACATTGAAGGCTTATCTATTGTGGGCATGGGTTATGCTGTTAGCAATATTTGAAGATGATGCAAATAAGGTCAAAATAGAAAAATTACAAGAACCATAAAACATGTTGTAAAATGCTGTACGCAACAGAAGTAACAATACAGTTCAATCTTGATCGCAAGGAATAAGCATGACTGTGTTGACTATTAAATTTTGCTCTCTTTTTCGGAAGTTTAGGTATTAACTATTAAATGTTAATGTTATAACTTATACCTGTACTATGTGGTTGTGCATGGTTTCTCGAATAGAAGTAACAATACAGTTCAATCTCGATGGTTGTGAACTTGATTGAAAGGAATAAGCATGACTATAACTATTAGGTTTGCCTACTCCTTTCGTAATTTTAATTATTAACTATTACTTATGAATGATGTTCTAATCAGTACTATGTGCTTACGCATGGTTTCTTAAATAAGCTTACGTCAGTATCCTGTTAGTTACCTGTTATCTCCTTATGTATTTGTGGATTCCACCTCAACTTTCAGTTCTCAGTTCATACCAGAATTTATACGATAAGATGTTTTTGTAATATCTTTAACGGACAACTCCTTTAAGCATGCCACCAAAGTAGACAATGCATTCTTTTAACCATCCTCTGCCTTGTTTCCATCAGGTGCCTCTTATTAGCTGGTATCTTGCAAAATATCCCCTTTAGCCAAACATAACATAAAGTTCCTGCATTATTGCATACTTTGTTGCATGTACGCTTTTATGAGTATTAGCCCAAATTCAATATGGAGGTTGCTGGGTGAAGCAAATGGTGTTCATCCATATTCATAAATTGGCTTGATGTTTTTTATGCCTTATTCAAGGTTAACCTAGATTGCTACGCCCTTAATGAACTTACAGACAATTTTCTCTGGTGCATAATCTAATGGATTGATGAGAACACAGTTGTTTAGTAAGCCTTATAAGTTGCAGGATATAAGTATACTGCTTGTTGCCGAAGGCAATCATCTATGTTGCATGGATACCTAAACTGCACTGACATGATATGGAGATAGCAACATGGATATAGCATTAGTTGTCACGTATCAATGCTTCCAATGTGTACATATTCCATGCTTCCATTATGTACATATTCCATGCTTCATAGCTACCATAATTTCTCAAGAAATTGAGTGTGTCCATGCCCTACCGTTAATGAATGGTATATAAGTTCTTCATACTCAATTGTAAGTCCTTACCTTATTCTCAGACATTGTTATGCTTAATTCTTCAACATAAAGTGCCATGGGTAAGACCAATTACAGCCTAATCAATTTTGCTTTCATACGTTTCCAGATGCTTAAAGCAACACTGCATTGGATTCATATGATGTTAGTATTTGGATTTTCTATCTAATGGTCCCTTGTGATTCCATTGATACCAGGTAGGGGAAGATGTAGTTGGTGAATTGACTAAAGCCATGGAAAGACAAGGTCTTGATATGCGAGTAACAGCACTGGTGAGTGTGTTTAATCCTTTTTGGTTATTAACAGTGAGCAAGCTGCAGAGCAACATTTTGGCATGAAATATTGTGCTCAGTGCATTTAGTAACACTGGACTAATGGTATTGATGTAGGTCAATGACACAATAGGGACATTGGCTGGGGGAAGGTATTATGATAATGACGTGGTTATTGCTGTAATATTGGGTACCGGCACGAATGCAGCATACGTAGAGAGAGCTCAGGCTATTCCTAAGTGGCATGGCCTCCTACCAAAATCCGGAGAGATGGTAGGAGGCCTTATAATTCCTTATTTTGTTTCTTCACTAAGAGTTGAAACTGGAATTAATATACAAAAGACAATAATGTGTCTACCTCATCTGATATGTCAACATGTTAGTCATGTGTGCTGCATTGTAGGTTATCAACATGGAATGGGGAAATTTCCGCTCATCTCATCTGTCTCTGACAGAATATGATCAAGCGTTGGATGATGATAGTTTGAACCCTGGTGAACAAGTATGCTTTTATACCGTATGAGCAGTTTGATGAAAGCTGATTGTGTTGGTTAATAACATGTTAAGATTGCTTTTGATGCTTCGTGCTCAAAATTTTCTTTTTGACACCAGATCTTTGAGAAGATAATTTCGGGGATGTATTTGGGAGACATTGTTAGAAGAGTTATCTGGAAGATGGCTGAAGAAGCTGCACTTTTTGGGGAAACTGTGCCCCCAAAACTTCGTGAACAGTTTACAATACGGTATGCTTCTATTATCATGTTCTTCTTCCCCATTTTTATGTTTACAAAGTCTTACTGATTTGCTTAGAATATAGAATTTACCATAACGTATCAAGAAAGGTCATCCTTTTTAGGTTATTTAGCAAGCCCCATCAGTGGAATCACAGATTGTATTGAGCATCAATGAGTTGCAGAAAAAGAAAGTGTTCCTAGAGCTAGGCAAGTTATCATTACACAGCTAAAGGGTAGTAAGCCATCGCAATTACCACTGAAGTTCTTGAAGGTCTCTCTACATAGTACAACCATGGATTCCAGCTTGGATATCCAGATAATGATAGGAGAATTAGTTGGCACTTTGGATTGATTTCCTGGAGCGCATGAAAAGTGGATGAAAGTTTCCAACTGGGGATTAGCATCAAGGTATATTATATGCATTTATGGGTCAATTTGGTCTCTCCTCTAATACATTTCATTTAAGGAGATAATTCTGCGGAAATATCCACAGTTGAGATTTATTACAGTTGGATGGAATCACGGGATTGCTTTGTTCAACAAAAGCCAAAGCTGCCCCCAGAATGCCCTTACCATGATATGATCAAATTCAAATCCCAACGAGCACCCTATAAATCCAAGGGTCGTGGTCTGCAGAGTTCTCTCCTCTCCTCTCATGTAGAGGAGAGAACCCGAAACCTTTATTGATTGATTTATTTAGTTTATTATTTTGGAGAACCACACTCAGGTGGAGGCTTTTAGCCCTTTATTGATTTTAGAAAAGGATGGAGCTTGGAGATGGTCCAAGTCCAAATACAAGAATATCTGGATAACAAGGTTATAAAGAACATAAATACATAGCATTATCCTCTTCTAAATTAAAAAATATATATCCTTTTTAGTCCGAAAAGGAACCCTTTATGGTATAATGAAACTTGTCCAAAATTGTCCATGTTTGGTAAGTAATTTCAACAAGTCAACTATGGGAAACTCTGAACTACAGTGACAATTTCTTATGTGTGTGCATTTTGTTAGTGACAACTTATGTTGTCAATGTTGACTACTGTCATGGTCATATATTACCTTTAACTATATTTCCTATTAGATTGAAAGTCTGAAACTTTCATTGTAAAGTTATATTTGGCATCGTGACCTATTACCATGAGGTCTCTTTAACTATCATGTATATTCCTTGTCATATTCGAAATATTCTCCAATACATGAAGGGTATTCTTTTGCCAATGAAACTTTTCACATGTATTCCTCTACACATTTTCTCAACTCCAATTCTCCAAATGATTTTGTCACATCCCCCAATAACCCCCATCCTCTGCACATAAAGTATACACATTGTAGAGAAATGGACTACAATATATAAAACATACAGATAAAGACAAAATGGGGCCATCTAGTAAGCTCGGCCCTCAAAGTATAAAATAAGCCCATTTTCTTTCCTATACTCCGTCGCAAGCTAGGGCTTAGATGAGAATCAAGTGTAGCGTGGAGAAAAGTTGTAAAAACCAAATAGAGAATCTGAGTCGCGGACATGGACAACTACCCGTTATAAGATACGAAGACGCCATACGACAATTACGACTGTCACTAAACTTAGGGGTGCATGCTACAATCAAGTCTCCTAGGGTCGCACAGAGCATCTATGTCAACCATTCAAACAAGAATCATCAATTAAAGAGGATATAAGATAAAGCAATAAGGCGTTTCCGACGTTTCATCAAAATGATCATAAAGACTAGCTTCACAAAATACCTGCTAGCACAGAGTCAACAATACACAACCATAGTTAGCTGCAGTATGATTAATTATAATTATGTAAGAAAAACTAAATGTCCAGAACGTCCGGCTAAACTGGTGTCGGTGGCTAAACGTCAAGTACAAAATTGATGATATTAAAGTGATGAAGAAGAACTCACTCGAGTCCTCCGACATCCATGCTTCTAGTATGCACCATAGTTAGGAAGAAAAGCTGGATCTTCAGGCTCTGCTACAAGATCTGGCCAAACAAAATCAGCAGGGTGAACCCCAGTAGCAAGTACCACAATGGAGAACATATGAATGAGACAAAACCCAAGCAATAAAATAAGACATGGACCATGGGTTATATGCTTTACATCATATCGTTGAGGCAACATGACACCCTTACAACCAAACAAGGACAAAGGGTGTCGTGATTGCTCTAAGATAGAATACATCTTAAACTCAAAGTCAGGTTATTGACTTCTGTGTAGCAACTTTGGTTCATAACTTGTCATAGCATAAAAGTCCAACCCAACAACCAAACAAGGACATGGGTTGGACCACGCACCACGACAGTCCATGTCCCTCGGCTACTAGAAGAAGAAACATATCACAGACAAGTCAGTTTATAGGAGGCCAATTTATCCTACGGTTTTCTATAGTTTGTCTGGGCTATCCCATTAATGCTTACATATAGGAATTCTTATATCATGTCGTATCCAAGCGGGACTAGCTGAACCAGTCATAACGCGTAGCACATAGCACATAGGATGCATCGGTCCCTCGTAAGGCTATCATACTAAACATATCATAACGGTTCCAACTCTCATACAGGGAGATATTGGCTCGACATATATAATCAAATGCTGCACTCCACTAGTGCGAATGATATACAGTATCCGTGGTGGCCAGCCTTGTACTCCTAGACATTTGTCTGACAGGGCCGATATGCACGATCTCGAGATTCCGTTTCCATCCAATGCTTATACCAATTCAAGTTGCTTAAACTAACTCTATATTGGTCTTGGAATCACATATCGTTGTCACATGATCATCCTCTTAGATGGCGTACCTTGGTACGAGTTCCCTAAGTTTGAATCCACATCGGCTGATGGAGTCCTAAATTTAGATTCATACTTAGTGTAATGCACCAAGCAACAATCATCATACCAGGCCAATATTACTGACAATTACCCTGGTTGTGCTGAAAATTATGAATGTAATGATATATAACGCTAGAATCACATAACACATATAATAGCACCTCGGTGCATACATAGAATAGCACCTCGGTGCCCACATAGATTGTACCTCAGTACACAAATGGAATTGTACCAGCACATGTACAGATAATCAAGTCAGGAACATGGTCAAGTCAAGTGGTCACATAGAAATATCTTGGCACATAGGTCACATAGGCGCATAAGTCGAATAATCTTACTCATAGTACACTAGTGTTAGGACATGAAACCAAGTCATCAAGAGAAAATAGCAAAACCACTTAAAATATAAATCCAACAAAGCAGGCGAATAGGGGTTCAAGCGCATGGACTAGATGGACGCATGAACACATCCAGGCACATGAAAGAACGTGCGCATGAATATCGTAGGCTCCTATGCCATAAGCACAGCAAGGCAGAAAAGTCTAACCTGGTGTATTGCACCCTGCGCATAGCACCCTGGCGCATATGCAAGCCAGGCGCATATACAGGACAAGCAGGCACATAACCCCATGCGCATAGGAAGCCTATGCGCAAAACGCGCATGTTGTCAGAGGGTATATGCGACAAGTTCCATGGCCACTTGGCATTTCTGTCGCATGGCCTCCTACGCGCATAGAGGTCGTCGTTCCCAGACAACAAGTTCAGCCATAAAAGTTCTTAAAATTTACCATGGTCATAACTTCCTCTCTAAACTCGAAATCCAGCAAAACAAAAGCCAAAACTGCATGAAATTAAATTCTCTACCACATGGAACAACTGGTTTTCAAAAATAAGAAGTTTTGATAGATCATTTCCATGAAAACCCATAAAAAATCTTAGTTTAGAAACTTAGATCTACACTAAAATAGCTATCAAAGTATCAAATCCAAAAAACACCAAGTACTAAACACATCATCAACCAGGCAAGATGTACTTGCATAGGGTTGGTTGAGAAAGTAAATGAGAGTGAATGAGGAGAGAGAAAAGGGAAAGCGAATATTTATGTGGAGGGTGGAAGGGTGGCTCCATTAACCCTAGCCCAAATTTTAACTCAATGTCTAATATGCCATGCCATATAGTCATAAGTAAATAAAATAAAATAAATAATCCGAATCACAATACGATCCCGTATTCCATCATCGGAGTAGTGAACCACACCTACAACATGACAAGAATAAGGGGTAGCATACTATTCCGCAATAAGATACTGTTTCATGCCATGATCAGGTGTAAATGCATGATACAGGTGCATGTGTTACAGATACTAGATACCATATACATAAATACTGTAAGTATACCATAAACGAGGAGTGACATCTCTACTCCCCTTAAAAAAATTCTGTTCTCGAATTTCAACCAAAACAAGATAGAGAAATTAGGACAAGCAATATACTAACTACAAACCTAACTAATCATGCAATCACATCATCAACCAGGCAACAAAAGAACAATCATCTACTATATGGTGCTAACCAAGCACGAAAATCAAGGTACGAAAGCATAAGAATTAAATATACCTTTCGAGTCGAAAGTACGGATATCGAGATCTGATCTCATCTTCGTGCTCTCATGTCGATTCTCCTAGTAAGTGATGGCCCCAAGCGACACAGACAAGCTTAATAGTCTGATTCTTTAGCACCTTCTCTCTCCGATCCAAAATAGATACATATTGTTTCTCGTAAGTCAAGTCGGTACCAACGATAGTTCAGGATGATCGAGGACATGACTCGGATCCGGAACATACCTACATGACTGGGATATATGAAATACATCATATATATCACGTAGTGAAGGCAGAAGGGCAAAACGATAGGCAACATCGCCCACTCATGCGAGAATATCAAAAGAACCAACGTATCGTGGACTAAGCTTTTCTCGGGCTCTAAATCTAATGACCCTCCGAGTAGGCGAAATCTGTAGAAGTACTTGGTCACCGACACAGAACTCTTGGGTCTCCGATGTTGATCTGCCTAATAACGATGCCTATCCTGCGTACTGAACCTCAACCTGGTGTCTAAACTCTGATGCAAACTTAGCCAAAAAAGAGAGGTGAACCGAGTGTCTCGATCTAATACAATGCTACCGGAACACCATGTTGTCTCACTGTCTGCTTCATATACATGTTTGCCAACTGCTCAGTAGACTGTCCTACTCTGAAAGGAAGAAAATGAGCCACCTTCGTGAGCCGATCTACTATCACCCAAACTGTATTTCGACCAGTCGAAGATCTAGGTAAGCCAGTCATGAAATCCATCGTGATATGTTCCCACTTCCACTCTGAGATAGAAAGCAGGTGTAGCAATCATGCTGGTCTCTGCTGCTCTGCCTTCACTTGATGACATATTAAGCAATGGGAAACGAAGATACTCCTCATGCTCAGCTTCACAGCTGGAATAGACGAGGATGTCGTCTATGAACACCACCACAAACTTATCCAAGTAAAGCATGAAGATGCGGTTCATTAAATCCATAAATATTGTCGAGGCATTAGTTAGTCCAAATGGCATTACTAAGAACCCGTAATGCCTATTTCGCGATCTAAATGCTGTCTTGGATATGTCTTGCTTCCGGACTCTCACTTGATGATACCCAGACTAAACTCTGGCTCTACTCAGCTGATCAAACAAATCATTGATCCTCGGTAACGGGTACTTGTTCTTCACTGTAACTGCATTCAACTGTCTGTAATCAATGCACATTTGCGTCGATCCATCTTTCTTGGGTATCAAAATCATCGGCGCTCCCCAGGGTGATTTACTATCTTGAATGAACTTCTTCGCCTTCAGTTCCTCCACCTGCTGGTACAACTTGTCTAATTCTGACTGCGATATTCTGTAAAATCTGCTAGAAATTGGCATCGTCCCAGGAATCAACTCGATAAAGAGCTCCACATCCCTAACGGTGGTATCCCTGGAAGCTCATCTGGAAAGACATCAAAAAACTCTTTGACCACGCTTGGAATCTGTTTGTTCTCTGCTACTGTTGCTGCAACTACACCGTTGGAATGATCCTCCAATGACCAGACAAAGACAAACTCCTCAATGCACGGGATACTAAACAATACTCTACCTCCTCGATAATATATCGTCGCATGACTGTCTCTCAACCAGTCTATACCCAGGATGATATCGAAGTTAACCATAGGAAACTCTATCAACCTTGTGGGTAATAAATGACCACACACTACTACAGGACACGTTAAGCACACTCTGCTAACTCTTACGAGACTGTTACTAGTGAGTATATTTATCCTCTTTGGCAATGTCTCGAACTCCAACCCAATATGTGTCGCAAATCGTACAGATACAAAAGAATGGGAAGCTCCTGAATCAAACAATGCTACTGCAGAAAAGATACGACAAAAATATTACCTGTAACCACGTCGCCCAATACTAGTGCCTCCTTCAGAGATAAGGTGAAAGCCTGACCTTGGCCTTGCTGAACTCCGTGATGTTGCCTTCCCTGACCACACTGCTGCGGTCTTTGCTGACCTTGTTACCTCTGCTCAAACATCTGCGCCTGTGTCGGCAAAGGACGTTGGGTTAATGACCTTACTGCTAGTGCTAGCCCTCGATACGGTACAACCCCTGGAGCTGGCAAAGCCGGAAACTGCTGAATTGGCCCTGCTTGCCCTGCATCATTGGACAATTAGCTATCCTGTGGTCCGGACTACCACATTTCATGCACAGTCCATCATTGGACAATTAGCTATCCTGCGATCTTTGATACGCCTCAATACTATCGACG
This sequence comes from Iris pallida, assembly GCA_029216955.1. Lineage (NCBI taxonomy): Eukaryota > Viridiplantae > Streptophyta > Magnoliopsida > Asparagales > Iridaceae > Iris > Iris pallida. The sequence goes on from JANAVB010023799.1 coordinate 1,316,261, forward strand.
ATATGCGTAACCTGACGATCTTCCTTTGCAACCAATTTCGAGTCGTGTGAATGATGCTATCGTCCGACTGGATAATCTCCTCGACATTCAAATTTAAGTTCGATCATTATCCCTCGAATCATTCACAACATCAATTTCTTCAAACCCAAATTCGCGTATCGTTTACCCGTCTATCTTAAGTCATCGACCAACGTATTCCCTCAATTCACATCATTCCTTTGCTAACTCAATCATCAAACGACATCCATTCCAATCCTCAGAGTCATTTTCAAACATTCGAATCAAACTTTTCATGCACGCTATCTTCTTGTCGTGCTAACTTTTCGTATACGATTCTTATCGATTTTCTCGATCAAGTCATTCATTCACATACCTTAACTTTTTCTTCGATTCAGTTTCACCTACTCAATAATCTTTGTGTTTCATACTCGCACAATCCTCAATCCCGTGCACGTCAATTTCTAGGTTGTTCGAACCAACTCGTCCAAATCTTCAAGATTACAACTTGTTCAACGACACTCAATCTAAGGCTTTGCATAACGCGACGCTTGCTGATAACTCATCGACACCCGAATCCTCAATCGATCGATCGACATCCCTGAGGCTATCGCATACACCACTCAGGGATGAAGTCATTTAATAAATCCTCAACTATCATTTGAATCAAAATCGACTTCTTCAAATTTTCCGTTCGAACCATTTCTCAATTTCCAAGCACGCTCATCTATATCGCACCGACATTATCGTCGCTCGATAGCACCCCTATCGATAGTCATCTCACTTTACTCAATCGAGTTCAACACATTCTTGCTCGAAACATTACGAATCCCGCACTCGACTTTGCTAAGGTCGACACAAATCCTTGGTGTATATGCCCAGCCCGACTTAGCCAACCGTGCTTATACAAACCATCTTTTTGTTTCTTGTCAAAAACTGTTCTCCTACATTTTGCAAATTATTTAGACTTATTGTATGGACATCCGTGGGACATTTGAGAGAGAACGTACCAACGATATCAACTTTGCGGAAGCAACAATTCAGAGTTCGCGAAAACAACAGAGTTAAAGAATTCAATCGATAGTCCAAGGACGTAAACCCGTGCTCTGATACCATTATGTCACGCCCCGCTCCCGTAGGAGCGATCGTCCTCGCTAAGGCGTGATGCCGCACGAGCCTAGATTGCGCTCGTGCAAGGCGGATTCCATAACGGCCGATTACAGCGGCTGCAACGGGGTCGTCGCACAGAAGTCCCAAGCAGAGACATTGAATAATAGCAGCGGAAATTTAGAACAAAACACAAGTCATTCAAAAGATGCATTTAATTGATATTGGAACAAAGATTACAAAGGGGGCGCAAGGCCAAGATTACAATCACTCAAGCTCACTCTTCTCACATTTCACAAGTCACTCAGCTCTCTCTCATCTCTCAAATACAAGTCTTGAGCCAGCGGATGCTTCGGAAGGCGACGTCCATACATTATGTCTCGTATAAGTCTTGACTCCATGCGACCGCACGCTTCGAATCGCCAAGGAACTCCGTGCCTCGACGCATCCAAGCGAGCTCCGCGCCACGAGCTTCTACCTGTGCCTGCACATGAAAACTATGTGGGTGTCAGTACTCAACTGTACTGGTGGAATGAGCTCCTCTCCCACCCATACAAAACCGACACGTTTGATTTAATTTGTGCAGCATAGTCCCTTTATGATTTGTCTTACTAGTCTTGCCTTAGGATCAGTTTTAGGACAGACGCCTTGGCCTATTTTGTGTCTCAAGACCATCCCGTGCTTGCAACAACAACGTTAACCTACCAAGTCGTGCTTGCCTTTCGGCACAAAATCAGAGACGCGAACTACGTGATAGTACCCAATTTCCTTGTGACCGTGCTACAAATCCATCATGCCGTGCCTCACAACTCAGTTGTGACTTAACCATATCGCCGCCCCGTGGCCCTTGCTACTTTGATCACCAACTGACCCAATCGAGACTTGTGAACTTAGTGTCACTCGACCAACTTTGCCTTGCGGCGGTTTACTGACTTAAACTCCAACGACTCAAACCAACTTATGCAACTTATATGCCGACAACTTAAGACTTGACGCTACATCTCGTGCCGAAGCACGGTGTCTTTGTTGCAGCCAAATTTTAGGCCCAAACATTGTCTTTCGATCGTGCACGCATTCGACTCGGCTCATTGATATAGTAAACACCATACTCGACTCAATCCAAAGGCATACACGCGGATTGCCGTCATGCCGACTCATCTATATGAATTGGTCACTGGCTCCCAGAGCCATTGTGGACTCACTTTTAGCTGGTATAGGATGGACCGGTCAAAGCGGGTAGCTAGTCCCAATGAGCGTCCATCGAATACTTTGCCCCAGGCTCAGCTATCCCGCTCACATTCACCCACGGTTTTCTCCTAGGCCGGAACGGTCCTGCTGTGGCCCCAGGTTATCGTCCGAGAAAACAATTTTACCTTGTCGACAAGTTGTCCATGACCATGCAAGACTCGACTCAAACTGACGTCTCACACAGTCAATCTACTTCTAGTGTTACCATCTCCTTCAGGGCCAAGTTCAATATTTCTCACATCTGAGACCTTGCTTCGACGACCCAGTCGCGAGCATTCTTCTTTCTTGTCCAATCATTTCACTCAACTCAAGATCAACTATTTGAAGCACTTTCCAAACTCAATGAATCAACCGTGGCCCGTGCCTTAAAATACTAAGTCCGTGACATCGTGTCTTAAACCAACTTGAAACTCTATGTGACACCACCGTCCAAGTCATACTCTATATGACGGACGTTACGATCGTGAGACTATGTGGTTATACCCAGCCGTAGAACTCATAGGACCGTGCTTGCCACTACTCCTGATAGCTTAACATAACTTGCCTAACTTACTTTGCAACAACTTGACGAGAAAAGGCTGCGTCAAGCCTTGCGTCGTGGGAACGTGTCGTGCACGCGTTCGACTTTAAACAACCAAGTTATTGGGTTGCCTAGACTTATGCCACAAGCAATGCAATACAACTTAACCCGTCGGGCGAGCAGAAGCTATGCCACGCCTTGGGCGATGAGACCATGCATACTTTATAAAGCATTTATGCGGGCGACGCCTATAAATTTGGCTAACTCTTAGCTTGTGGCGAAGACCAACTTTTCCTTCTCCCAAGCCACGGGACGAAGGACCGAGTGTCATTTTCAAAGGACGCCGTCCACCAACTCTAAGCCGACCGTTGTACCTTTCCATATTCTAACTCAATTCGACCTGTCGGAATTATTCCCTTAGCTATGTGAATTCGTCTCTTTTATTATCAAGCCTACTTGTGCAAGTTGAAAACATGCGATTTATTATGTGAAGGCTAAGATGAGGCAAGTTCACCGAAACTACCCCACCTGAGCGAGGAGTCGTCTCGACCGAGCGATGTCTTCGAGCAGCCGTTGTAAGGCTAAGTTCGAACGCCGTCGGCATTCCGATTCCTCTGATTGACTGAGCGGGGCGGGGCACTACAGAAGTCAAAGAAGTAGACTATGCTCTCGCGGTCATCTATGGAATCTGAGTTCTTTGCAGTTGATACCGCAGCGGATGAAGCAGAGTGGCTTCAGGAGCTCATGTATGATCTTCCAGTGGTTGGAGCGTAGATACCGACAATTCCGATATACTGCGACAACCAGGCGACTGCAGCGGTGGCATCAAATGATCTCTTCAACGGGAAGAAGAGAACTGTGCGGTTAAAACACAGGACAGTGAACGATCTCATCAAGAGAGGTGTCATTGCAGTGATCGATGTTCGGAGTCAGGAGAACCTGGCGGATCTGTTTACGAAGGGCCTCAAGTGGCAGCTGGTCGAAGACACAGAGGGAAGATGGGCTTGAAGGCATTATGACAATATGTCTTTGTAATCCTACTATAAAGTTTTATGTTATTAGTTCAAAGAGAAATCTACTAGACATCTAACTTTCGGTTCAAGGGAGGTCCACTGACTGGAAAACTATCAGGTAACAGTGGGTACTTGTTCATGAAAACATGGAAGGGTTACGAACCCATAACCACTGTAGTCTACTATGTGTTTTCTGCGGATAACGGATCTTGTGATGAGGATGGCTTAAACGCCTTAATGAGTTCTTAGGCAGAGTGAATGCCTAGTATGCTTTACAGGAAGTACGGTAGCGCAGCACTACAAGGAGTGTAACTCCATGCTATAGTGGGGTGACTCCACCATGAGGTTCTCGGTTAGGGGTAATGCCTCGGCTTTGTGAGCCAAATCACAGTGGAGTAGTACCGCAAATAGGCAAATAGCCTAATGCTGTATGATAAAATTAAAGAGGGGTAGTCAGCACTACAAAGGGGAGGTGTTCCTCATGTTACAGTGGCACGACACCACGATGAGGTACCCGGATAAGGATAAAGCCTCGGCCTTGCAAGCCATGTCGTTGCGGCGTAACACCGCAAGGGAGCCTAAGGCTTCATGCTGGGTAGTATGATACTACAAAAAGGCTGTGACCTCATGTTACAGTAGTATGACACTACGATGAGGTTCCCGGTAGGGGTAATGCCTCGACTTTAGGCCATGTCATAGCGGCGTAGCACCGCAAGGGAAGCGCAAGACTTCATGCCATGTCTCTTTAATAAAGAACTCACCTATAGTGTATGGAAAGAGATATCAGGCCGTCTCTTGAGGGTAAACTTGTAGACGCCCAAAATTATACACTAAAACCAGGCTGGCACAGGGCCTTTAATGTGAAGCCAGAAGCACAAGTAACTACATTTTGTGAGTGGAAAGAATAACAGATGTGGTGCAGAATTCAAGGCTTAGTCCATTCTTGTATCATACTGTTGTTTAACCCATGCGAGAAGATTCAAGTCGTCGGCGACATCTATCCTAATGCAGAATGTACAGTTACTGTGGGGAACGCTCAACCCTATACATATATTGAGATATGTGGAGGATTGTTGGAGTTTTTTCCTTTCTTTGAGTTGTAGAGAGCTTGCTCTCAAACAAACCATGTAAGTTTAGTCCCACATTGGCTAGAAAAACTCATGGGTATCTCAATATAACTCCTCTTGAGGAATGGAGAGATGCAGATGGGGTGGTGACCCTAAGGAGGGGACCATGTAGGTGATTTTACATGGAGGCAAGGATAAGACACCTATTAAAACATTCATGCTTTTTGGCCAAGCTCAATTTAATTCCATATGGGCTAAGCCCCGAAGGCCCGAAGGGGCTTAGCAACTCGGACTCGGACTCGGGCTCATAGGCTCATGAGGCGTAATGTGGCATTTTGTTGGCGCACTTTGCACTTAGCACGTCAGCAACGTCGCTAGGCGCATAGTGCGCTTAAGTTGCGCTCGTTGCACGAGCCTCTTGTGCCGTCGGTTGCGCGACCAGATGGCGCGCCAGTTGGCGTGTCCAGATGGCGCGTGTGGCGCTGGTGGCGCATGTTGCGCAAGTGCGCGCGGGCGTGTGTGGCGCAGGTGGCGCAAGTTGCGCAAGTGCGCGGGGCGCGTGTGGCGCAGGTGGGGCAAGTGCGCAATAGCGCAGGTGGCGCACCTTGTGCACGCGCTCTCGTGCGCTTGAGCGCTGAACGTTAGGTGCGTGCAACCATGTGCGCAGTGGCGCAACATGGTGCTCGCACACGTTGGCGCTCAGTAGCGCGCAGGTTGTAACTGAACCGTTTCGTAACGTGCGATAACGGATCCGATAATTTCGGATCTGTCATTCAATCGTAGCACACATTCCGGATCTGAGCAGTTACAGAGAAAACTTATATATATAGAGTCTCTCTTCTCTCTCAAAAGTACGTTTTCTAACGAAATTTTCCACAGAGAGGGAAGAGAGAGCTTCTGTGTAAGCGCGCAACTTGTGAGTTCTCATTCTTTTGAGAAGTCCGTCCGTGAGCAGATTGGCAGAGCGTTCCAGAGTTCTTTTGAACTTGCTGGTTCCTGGAAGCGGACCGTGTGGACGGATCTAGTTTTGAGCGCTGGTGTTCTAAACACCCCAACAGGCTTTCTCCGATTACGAGAATCTTTTTAGAATTCTCGTTTGTCACCTTTAACGAAAATCTTCTTAGATTTCTCGTTTTCAGAATCCTCCAAGGATTTCTGTTTTGCACCTTCTGTTGAAGTGCTGCACTCGAATCAAAAGAGTTTTCTTCTGATATTCACGTTCAGGACCTAACAGTTTTTGTATACTCAAATATGATGAGGGGATGGCTCAAGTACTGTTCATTTACATCTTGCTGGTATCGCTTCCGTTGTTGCTATAATTATTGTGGGTTTTATCTGAATTTTGGTAAAATTTTGTTAGCATTCTGTTTTTGGCATTTACTGATTTTGTTATCAGGATAATTTGTTAGCTTTATAGGCACTCTGTTGCGAGAGTAGTTTTGATTTTCTAGTTATACATTGTGCTGCCTTTGTACTAACATGTTTGTAACATGGTATCCTATAGGACTCCGGTCATGTCTGCCATGCATCATGACACATCACCAGACCTCAAAGTTGTTGGCACCAAACTGAAGGAAATCTTTGGTGTAAGTTCATCTTCTTCTTCTTCTTTTGCACGAATCCAGATGAAATAGAAGAAAAGAAGTGGGTAAAACTAAAATCAAGCTGCAGTAGCTAGCTGCTTTCTAAGATATTTGGACGGTCGGTCTGTAAAATTTTCAGATATCTAGTACCTCCCTCAAAACAAGGAGAATGGTGGTCAAGATCTGTGACATAATTGCAAGACGTGGGGCCCGTCTGGCTGCTGCCGGAATGGTTGGCATTCTAAAGAAGCAGGGCCGGGACACTCCTCCCTCTGCTGGCGAGAAGCAAAGAAGAGTGATTGCAATGGACGGGGGACTGTATGAGCACTACACAATATTTAGCAAGTGCTTGGAAAGCACCCTCTCTGAGATGCTTGGAGATGTTTCAGAGAGTGTTGTAATCACGCATGCCAATGATGGCTCAGGCATCGGAGCGGCTCTCCTTGCAGCCTCGCACTCCCAATATCTTGGGGTGGAGGAGGAGTCCTAAGGAAGTCAGGAATACATATATATTTTCTCATTCTCCTGTTTTGTAACCAACCTTTATCCCTCCAGGAGGTCCTTACGTTCTTTAGAGGAATACTTAATTAATGACAGATGAAGAGGAAGTCAGGAGTGTCCCAGTCTCACAAAGTTGTATAAAATAAAGTTATATAAAATGTAGGAGGCGACACTGAGTGGAAGGTTGGTGCCAACTATTCTCTCTCTGTCCAGCCTGCGGAGCGGCTTAACAGTTTACCGTGATCGATCTCCTGACATTTTGAGAATAAAAAAATGGGGGATTTTGATGTGGCTCCGTTTTGTGGTAGTTTTACTGTATTATGTTTGTTCTGCCTCAGCTGCGACCTGGCCTGGCCTGGCCTTTATGTGGATGGAAAAAGTAATGGTAAATTTGTGATATGAATCTTGTGGTCAAATAGAAGGTAGAACCCACCCACCAACTTTACTTCTTCTTTTTTTGAAAATAAAATAAAAATTTAGGTTTGACCTTTTGTTATTGTCGATGCCCATAAAACATGACGAACAAAATATCTCCAAAATATATGAAAAAACACACAAGGAACTATGACTGATTAAGATTTAGAAAAAGAGAAAGGAGTTTGAGTATTCTTTATATTGTCATCCTCTTTGTAATGTCTCTCTTTATTCCTAATTTTGTTTCCCTTCAACTAAAATGATCTTTATTTCTATTTAATCTCTCTCTCTATATATAATATTATTTAATCTCTCTATATTTTCTATATACTTTTAGTCTGTTTTTTTTTAATTCTGTTATTGGAATCTTTCCTCTCTTTTCCTATTATGTATATTCTTTATTGTCTTTTTATTTTATTTTGCTAGGGGTACCTAATATGCAATATGGTGGTAAAGAATTTTTGGGGATGTGGGGGTGGTACCCCAGCTAATTCGGTGGAAGTCTTTTCTAATGAAGCTTTTATGGGTAAAAACTGGTTACGCAACTACGAAAAAACAAGATCCTACTTGCAAAATAATTATCGCTTTTATATAAATATTTAACAAATTTTTAAGCAAAAAACTAGTATCATCCACAACGCATAACCATCCCGTGGAGGAAGGGAGAGACAATAATATCCATCCCAAGCTGGACGGGTTAACATTAATATTATCTAGAAATAATTGAAAATATTTTGAATGCAAAAAATATTTCAACATTATGTTAAAAATGAAAGGGAAAAGAAGACTTTTTTTTTTTGTTTGATTGGTAGAATAGTTTGGAAAAAAAAAGTAGCGTTGAAATTTGTTATGAACACGTTGTAAGAAAATAATAAAAAGAAGTGTTCAGATGGGAAGCAATAAAAAAGAAGAGAAAGAACCCTTCATTCTAGAAAAAAACTAAAATTATATTAGTCATTTTCTCTCTCTCCTTTTTCTCGTTTTTTTCTCCTTGTTAAGTAAACATTGCAAACATATATATATTTATTTTCATTGTTTTATTTTGTTTCTCCACACTCCTCCTGGAACCAAACACAACTTAATTAAGAGAATCGAAAAAAATGTTAAACATTCTGAATGCAAAACCAGTAAAGTTGAAGGGTATTGATGTAAGATATTCCGAATTTCAAACATCGTTATTTGTCTAAAACCTGAGAAGCAAAAAAAAGGATATTACAAAGGAAAAGAAAAGAAGATCGAGCGAGCGAGAAAAGAGAAGAAAGAAGAATGGTAAGAAGTAGCAACCGTGGGAAATCAACGGCGGTGAGAAAGCCTCTCGTCGAGATATCCAACGGCGGCGGAAGACCCTCCACACAGATTTCCATCAAGAAGAAGAAGCAGCAGCAGCAGCAGCCTCCTCCTCCTCCAGGAAATGGAAATGGCAACGGAGACAGCAGCGACGGCGCCGCCGATCACCTCCTCCTCCTCCGTGCCTCCCTCTCGACCCTCGTTAGCCAGGTACTCAAAACCCTAGATAAGAATCATAAAAGTTTTTTATTTATTTATTTATTTATTTCATTTTAAAATCTAGCTATCTATCTATCTACTGATGCCATTTATTAATTAATTAGTTAATAGAAGCATCAACTAACCCTAAACCTACCTTGATTGGTTCGAAGCAAACCCTAGATTATATTAGATTATATTGGATTGATTGATAGAATGGCTGATTTCTCGATGGTAGCTTATCTGATGACTGCATCAATAAATCGAATCAAACCCTAGTTGAGGTTATGACCGACTATTTTGTTCTAACATCTTAGCCCTTTCTTATTCTATTTATGAAAATAAATTAAATTCCTTTTTCGAGGGTTTGGAAATACCGAACAACCATTTCCTTAAACCTACAAGATCATCTGATTCTTATTAGAGTCCCTACCCGCAGCTGGAATGCCGATTTTGTGGGTGGGTGGGTTGAGAAAGAAAGAAAGAAAAAAAAAGAAGGTCTTTTAGAAAATCCATGCCATAGGAGATTAGAGTCCCTACCACTGCACAATTGCTCCATTAAATATTTAAATTATCTGGTATGCCCCCCCTCCCGTGGAAGAGGCAGATGCTGCAAATTGGGTAGGATTCACCATCTAGAAGACAATTAAGAGTACTCTATGAGTGAGAAAAGGATTTTTATTCAATTGGGAAAAATGAAGAACAAGACATTTTGGTAGGCAAGTAATTTCTCAATTTCTGATCGTTCTTTCTTTCTCCCATTCTCTGCATATATATCTCATACACCCTGGATACCTTGTCTAAAGACAATACTACCCTTTATTGAACCATCCTCCTGTCTAAGAACCACTCTGGTTCCTTTAGTAATTCCTCCCTCTGCTCAGGAATGCCTTCTTGTACCACCACTTTACTACTCACCTGCTTTTTCAGTTGGGAAACATGAAATACAAGGGTGAATTAAGGTTCCTTCTGGCAAGGCAATCTTGTAGGCCACTAGACCAATCCTGGCTAGTACTATAAGGCCTAAAGTACTTAGGAGCAAGTCTTTGAGTCTTTCTTTGAGAAACTGAGACTTGCCTGTAGGGTTGCAGTCTCAAATAGACCCAATCACCCACCATAAACTCCCTGTCAGTCCTTTATAAGTCTGCCAATTTCCTCATCCTGTCCTGGGCGAACTGCAGGTTGTCTTTGAGTATCTGTAGAGACTTATCCCTCAATGCCAAGGCTTCAGCTACTCCCCTATCTTTTATAAGCTCTGGAGTGTAGGATAATATGTCAGGTGGGGGTCTGCCATATACAGCTTCAAAGGGGGTAGTTTTGGTGGAGGAATGCCAATTGGTATTGAACCAATATTATGCCCATAACAAATGTTTAGTCCATTCTTTTGGCTGATGGCTGCAAAAACATTTGAGGTAGCCCTCTATTCACCTATTAGTCACCTCTGTTTGCCCATCTGTTTGGGGGTGCTAAGAGGTACTATAGTTAAGTTGGGTTCCTTATAGTTTAAAAAATTCCCTCCAAAATGCACTCAAGGTTGTGAAAAGCGCTAGGCCCTAATCGGACGGACACCTTCCGCCTAGCGCCTAGCACTAGGCGGGTGCCTAGGCGGCCACCTAGATCTAGGCGGTTCAAAAAAATAAAAAGAACCCAAAAAAATCTACTAAAAATTGCAGAAAAAATCTATAAAATTCCAAAACATGCATAGTTGGATCTCGGGGGATTAGGCGGGCGCCTAAGCGGGCATCGGACGGGCATCCGGCGCCTAGCGTCTAGGCGCCGCCTAGGCGATTTAGGCGGCCGCCTTTTAGAACAGAGAATGCAGTAGTAAATAGAGGGTCTCTGTCAGTTACAATGGTTCTAGGCATTCCATGTAACTTGAAAACCCCTTCCAAGAAGATCTGTGCCACAGTAGCTGCAGTATAAGGGTGTACAAGAGAAAATAAATGCACATACTTGGTAAGCCTGTCAACAATTACTAGTATAGTGGACTTGTGATGATTGAGGGGCAATCCTTCTATGAAATCCGTAGAAATGTCTTCCCAAATTCTCTCATGAATTAGGAGAGGTTGTAGCAAACCTGCAGGAGATGTGTTTTCCCCTTTATGTCTTTGACAGACTTCACAAGTTTTAACATAATTCTGCACATCTTTCTTCATCCCCTTCCAATAACAAACCTTCCTGAGCCTGTGAAGAGTCTTCTGGAAGTGCCCAACATTAAGCTTGTCATGATGTTCCTTAAGCATGAGGGTGACAAACTCTGACTGAGGGTCCATTGTAGTATAGCAGTCCATTCCTTACTGAACACTTGCTAGCATTAAGTAAGCCTTGTTCCCATTTGGTCATTAGCTCCTGATAGTACACAGAGTCCTGCATTTTATCCTTGATGTCATGTAGCCAACCTGACTGCACAGTAGTGACAGCATGAAGTTGCATCTCCCCTCTCCTAGATAAACTATCTGCAGCTTTATTCTCTTGCCCCTTCTTATACTCAACTATATAGTTGTAGCCTTATAGCTTCATTAGCCATTTGCCTTGAGCTTCAGTATGGATCCTTTGCTCCAATATGTGCTTGAGTGGTTTGTGGTCAGTTTTGATGATGAACTGTCTTCCCCACAAGTACTGAGTCCACTTCTTCACAGCTAGCAGAATTGCCAACATTTATTTCTCATATGTGGATAGCATAGTGGACCTTCCTTTAAGGTTCTGACTGAGGTAAGTCATTGGTCTCTTCTTCTGCATTGGAACAACACCAATTCCTCCTCCTGATGCATCGCACTCTAGAATGAAAGGTTCATTAAAGTCGGGCATTGCTAGGACTGGGGGTTGTGTCAGCTTGATTTTGAGTCCTTCAAAAGCTTGTTGGGCCTCATCAGTCCAATGGAAGGAGTTCTTCTTGAGAAGACTAGTGAGGGTTCCTGCTATGGCTCCATACCCTTTTACAAACCTCCTATAATAACCCGTGAGCCCCAAAAATCCTCTGAGCTCCCTTGTGGTTCTAGGAGTAGGTCATTCTAAGACAGATCTGACCTTATCCTGGTCTAGTTCTACCCCTCTGTCAGAGATGACACGGCCAAGATAATCAACTTGTCTTTGCCCAAAGCAACATTTACTTTTCTTGAGTTTCAGTTGGTTGTCTGCTACCTCTGAAATACCAATTGTAGATGTCTGCAGTGGCTTTGTAAGTCTGAACTATACACCAAAATATCATAAAAGAAAACAAGTACAAACTTCCTAAGAAATTGTTTGAATATGGAATTCATAAGGGCTTGGAAAGTAGAGGGTGCATTGGTGAGGCCAAAGGGCATATTACCATGAATTCATCGTGTCCTTCATGTGTCGTGAAGGTTGTTTTGTGAATATCCTCCTCTGCCATCCTCACTTGGTGATACCCAGCTCTTAGGTCCAAACTTGGAGAAAAATTTAGACCCATGAAGTTCATCAAAAAGCTCTTCAATAAATGGTATAGGAAACTTGTCTTTCACTGTTTGTTGATTGAGCCCCCTGTAATCTATGCACATTCTCCAACTGCCTTCACTCTTTTTTACTAGGATAACTGGAGAGGAATAGGAACTGTGGCTTGTTCTGATCATGCCTGTGTCCAACATCTCCTGCACCTGCCTCTTTATTTCATTTTTATGGATGTAGGGATGTCTGTAGGGTCTGTTGCATATGGGCACTGTATCAGGGGCATATGGTGATCATAATCCCTCTTAGGGGGTAAACCCTAGGTTCCTCAAATAGTAACTCATATTTTTGCAGGAGCTATGTGATTTCCCCCATTTCTTCCCCTCTGTTTTGTAGCCCTTCCTCTAGCATTTCTAAGGAACAAAGCTGGATGATGTACATTTGTCCCTTCTGTCTCAAGTCCTTACTGTCAAGTTCTTGAAGATGGGAGCTAGAGCCTTGAACTCTTTTAAACTGCTGCACTACATATTTCATAGTTAGCTCATGGAAGTTCCATATTATGTCTCCCAGGGTGCTAAGCCAGTTGGCACCTAGTACAATCTGACATCCAGCAATGGGCAAGGCTAATAAATCAGTGACAATTTTCTTCTTCTGACTCAATAACAACCCCCTTGCATAACCCTTGACTGGTTATTTTCTCCCCATTGGCAACTTGAACATCAAAGGGTTTCCTGTCACAAACAGATAAGCCCAACCTACTGCTAAACCCTGCATCATGAAGCTGTGGGTGGAGCCAGAATCCACCAAGATCATCACAGGCTTGTGTTGAACAGTCCCTCTCAATCTCATGGTTGAGGAATTCAGTTTTCCTGATAGAGCCTGTAGGGAGATTTCAAACAAGCTTTGGGCATTATCCCCTGGTGTATCAATCTCTTCTGCTGTCACTGGTTGGGCATCCATATCAGGGGTGTCATCCTCTGACACTAGCATGAATAACTTCTTCTCCCTGCATTTATGCTCTTTTACCCATTTCTCGTCACACATGAAGCACAACCCTAGATTTTTCCTTCTGAGGATTTCCGAGGGTGATATGGTGTTGTGGGTCACTCTGGAATTGTTAAGGGGTTTTTGGATGTAACTACTATTCTTCTTCCCAGAATCTGATACAGGAGCTGTGGCAGTGTGGGTTGTACCCTGGGTCTTGGCTGGGTAAGTGTTGCTTTTGTAGCTTTTCCCAGTGTTCTAAAAATCGGCCTAGGCGCTAGGCGCCCGCCCACCGCACCGAAAACCCCCTAGGCGGTGGGCTAGGTGGCTAGGCGCCCCTAGGCGGCGTGTTTTTTTTGAATTTTTTTGATTTTTTTTGAATTTTTTTTTTGATTTTGTTTATTCTTAGTTGTATTTTGGATATTTGTTTGAGTTTTAAGATAGTATTTGGATTTTAGAACATTGAAATTTCAAATTTCAAATTTCAAAATTTCAAAAAGAAGAAGAAGTAATTCTAGGTGGGCTAGGCACTAGGCGGACCTCTGCTGCACCGAGTCCGCCTAGAGATTTTTAGAACACTGGCTTTTCCTGATTGCTATCAGCTTTGCTTCATACAGTTTAGCAGTCTGTATAGCTGCAGGTAAGCTAACAGGTCGAGCTACTAATACCTCAAATCTGACTTCCTCCTTGAGGCCTCCTATGTACTGGCTAATTAAGCTAGCTTCAGGTAACCCATTAACCCTCTTGAACAGTTTTTGGAATTGTAGTGTGTACTCCTGTATTGGCCCCTCCTGTTTCAGCAACTTGAGATCTATGGTATGATCAGTGAATTGGGAGGGACCATACTCTAGTCTAATGGAGTGTAGAAGTCATCCCATCCCACTATGCCTCCTATGATCTTGAGTAGCCAATCAAACAAATAAGCAGCAGCTCCTTTCAGCTGTACTGAGCAGATTTTGACTCTGTCCCATTCTGGAATGATATAGAAGTTGAAGTAGTGTCCAACCCTCATACTCAGGAATTTTGAGCCTCACTGGAACTAGTCCTTCTTGGTGTCCCCCTTGATAAGTCCCTATTTGCACAGGTGTAGGTATAAGGGGTGCAGACAACCCTGGGTACTGCCCTGGGGAATTTTCAAAGTTGGTCCTAAGACCGTGTGGTGTCACATTGTGGCTTGCTGCAACAGAATGGGTGGAATTCCCGGTTGTGCTCAATAGATTTGTGGTGTATTGAGGAAAATTGGGGTAGGAGGTGGTGGTGTTGCCAGGACTGATGGGCAATGCTGTGGAGTAGAAGCTCGTGGTGAGGTGATGTGCATTGGTGCAGTGACATGTGAGTTCTGTGCATTCTTTTCCTTGGATCTAGAAAATTTGCTCATGAACTGCTCGAATTTATTACTCAGTTCTAGAACCGTACCTTCCAGGGATAGGAAGCGATCCTCTCCGATCAGTCGTGGTCGACTCTCCGGCGCATCTCGAGGCGAGCTTTGGCTGGACGAACACCCCTCTCGGCTGGACTCCCTGATAGCCTCGAGTGGCTCCGATACCAAATTGGTATGTCCCTCTCCTGTGGAAGAGGCAGATGCTGCAAATTGGGTAGGATTCACCATCTAGAAGACAATTAAGAGTACTCTATTAGTGAGAAAAGGAATTTTATTCAATTGGGAAAAATGAAGAACAAGACATTTTGGTAGGCAAGTAATTTCTCAATTTCTGATCGTTCTTTCTTTCTCCCATTCTCTACATATATATCTCATACACCCTGGATACCTTGTCTAAAGACAATACTACCCTTTTTTACTTGCCGGGCAAGCTGCTACCACCAGGCTGCCAGTAGTGATACTCTCTCTGATACGTTCACTACCACTGGAATACGGCTACATACAGCTACTGTAGAATGACTACTCATACTGGGAGAATGCTGCTATCTACTAATACTGGAGAATGCTGCTGCTACTACTGATTAACTATACTGCTGCCTCTACTGCTACTGAAGAATGCTGCTATTAGCTAAGCTACTGATGCTCCTAGCTAGCTACCATTAGCTACTCTGCTCTAATACTGAGTCCCAGTTGCTTGGGTACGTATCATTATCCCAACGTGTTGTTTCCAACTTTAGACTCAATATAAAATCACTCCAAATGCCTCTAGAGGAGAGGAGAAAGGTGCCATCTTCACCAAGCGCCACATAGAGATCCTTATTTCTAATGGCGCCCGACAACACAACTCTATGGCCCACCCTTACCCTGACCCTCTTGATTAAGGACATGTAATTGATATGTACTTTGCTCCGAATTTAGGGTCCAGATAAGTTGCTCTTCTTTCTAGCCGCCTCCCTATTGAGTACATTTCCAAAATGTCGCCTATGCCACTGGTGGACCATTGTTCCATTCCTTTTGATGCACCTTTTTTTAACTTGTTTTGTGCAAGCGCACATTGTAGAGAGCTTCCCTGTACAACACATTTCTTAGGGAAGCTGCAATTCTTATTGCTCCAAACCGTGTACCTAGCCCCCTTCTAGAAAAATTCCTCAACCTTTGAATTTGAAGATACTTCCAACACAGGACATCCTGTGACCTTTGACATGTCTTATACTTTTATTCTTTATTTCTCATATATCTCTATATACTTCGTCTATGGGGGCCCTTTAGGTCTTGCATCTATCAATCTGAGCTCCACCACGTTTTACATACAGGTGCCCTATTTAGGTCTCTTAGATTCATATTCCCCTCTACTCTTTTCTTTCTTCTTGCATCCTTTTACCAGCTGAGGATTCACACCTCATTTTTCTTTTCTTTTGTCCCTTTTCCATAAGAAGTTGCATCTAATATAATGATTCTATAAGTGGGTGCTAATCATGTAAGATAACATATATGACTGGGTAGATTTGAGTTAAGGTCACCTTGTCTGCCATAAAGAGGTTTTCCCTTTCCTGCCTTGTAACTTTATTTCGAATATGTCAATGAGATCTGCCAATGCCTATTTGAACCTCTTTGGCCTCATGCCCAAATATATCACATGGAGGTCATCAATCTTACTATTTAAGTCGATTGGTTCTCTTCTTGCGATAGTTAACCATCCATCTATATTGTATTGATTCCGTTTCTTCCTAAGATAAACTAATCATATTGAGGTGGATTGTATTTGTCGCTGTGTTCATCTGAAGGTGGTTGACTAGTTTCTTGATGTCAGAGGATCAGTTTGCTTACTTGTTGACTTATTTTCTAATGTCATTTGGGAAGGTGTTCATGAAATTTATCCAAGGTTATAAAAATCGCTAGTCGGCCGCTAGTCGGTTCGTGGGGACTAGTCGGATTAATCGTTTTGAGATTTTTATTATATATATATATATATGACGCGGACGAGGGGGGAGCCCCGCCAAAGCCCCTCCCCACCATCGGATTGAGGGGCCCGCGTGGGTCACGCTCGATTTTCGGACCTTCCTTCTCTGAAGAATCCAAACCAACAAAAAGAATGCCAAAAATACCAATTACTATACACAATTAAACTGAATAATGCCACAAAATATATATTAAATGTTACTATAAATCATTGGAAATAAATAAATAAATATTTACTTTAGGGGCCTACGCCCAATTGGAGGATCTGATAGCCTGATAGGGAGGTTAGGGTTTGCTTTGTGTGAAAGTAATGGATTAATAAATAAAAAAAATGGAATGTGGAGCTATTTAAATCACCTTTGACCAAAACCTCTCTCTCTCTCCACCCCCGTGGAGGCTATTCTCCCTCACTCTTTCCTCTCTCTCTTAGGGTTTTTTTTCTCTTTCCTAGGGTTAGGGTTTCTTGGGAAGCTGAAGCCATTATCATCAAGAGTGCCTCCTCTTCCTCGTTGAGATCACGCCATGGCGACCGTCGCTCCCGCAACTGACATATCCTTTCTCTCTTTATCTTCTTGTTAAGGTCTTGATTCGGGAGGACTCTAGATCTCCTTGACTGTCGTTCTTGATTCGTTCGTGTGCGGTTTATTTTTTTTTGGGTCAGCCGACTAGGTCTCGCCTAGCCGCCTGGTCGGCCGACTAGGTCCGATTTGTGCTTCCATCGATTTCCTGGCAGACTAGGGCCCTAGTTGAGTCGGCGGAGGCCGACTGCCGACTAGGAGGATTTTTACAACATTGATTATTTATCGTGCAACAAGCTTGATTTGTGATATATTTATGCACTAGCTCGAAGGGGATTATTGAAGAAATATAGTGATCTGTTACAGGGATCAATCAGCTGGTCTATTAGCTGGACATACCATTCAACTGCTGGAAGAGTTGGTTTATCGGGCAGCTTAAACCAGTCCTCCAGTAATGAGTATATGACAAGATAAATAGGTTACTAAGATCCTCTCCTAAAAGTTTTTGGGTCAAGAAATATCATGATTATTTCCTCATTTCTCCTTCTTTATTCCTATTTACTCCTAAACTCGAAATTAACAGCTTCTAACAAAATTTATAGCACCATAGTTGTGCATTCTGACTTGTCATATACTCATTAAATATATTGAAAATCTGGGACCTTGAAAGCAATTTTATTTATTACATAAAATATGGTGAGCTAAGTGATGCTAATTACCTTCAACCATGCTAGCAATGCTGACATGAAAGAGAAGATTAAGTATCTACAATCAAGGTTTGATTTTTTTAGTAGATTTGAGTTACCCTGAATTTTGCTTTAGCAAGATGAAGATTGTCGTCTGAAATTGTAAGATGGTTGTTGAAGAGTAGATATTAGTTATTTTATGTTCTACATATTTATTATGTATTTTTCAAGGGTTAGTAATTTCTTTTCATATTCGTATATTTCCTATATATACTGATCAAGAGCCCTAATAAATTTTTATGTCATTCTATCACAATGTAGCCTCCACTTTGGGCATGGTATCAGAGTCCTAGGTTAGGTTCTCTTCCCTAGGATATCTCTATTTTCTCTCCTTTTTCCTTATATGGCATATGCTCCTCTTTGTTCACGTTATTGGTATTTCGTGCTCACGTGCGCTTTTTTTTTTTTTAGACTCGATGGTATTCTCTGGCGTTGTCTGTGGTCGCATCTTCGACGCCCTAGTTAGGGCACAATTTTTTTGGGATTTATTCCAAAGTCAACTGCCCAACTTTCTTCAGAACTTCTCCAATATGCGATGTCCCGTTCTTCTATTGATCTATTTCTAGGATTTCTTCGGTATCCGAAGCTCCAACGTGTTTTTTTTCTTCTTCTTCCGGGATTTCTCTCTCTTTCCGAGCCCGACGTATTTCCTATATTTTTTCAGCTCACTTTTCCGGGACATGATAAATTACAGATATTTTCTTCTATAATTTCTCTTCTTACAATGTCCCGATGTTATTTGATATGTTTTCTTTTAGAGTTTCTTGTTTCAGAGTCCAAATGTACGTGAAATATTTTCTTTCGTGATTTTTTTCAGTTGTGAAGTCACAACTCTCCTTTTCTTCATGATCCCAGTTCTCATTCGGTTTCTTCAAGTATTTCTTCATTGTGAACTCCCGTCTCTATGTGGTTATTTTTGGATTTATTCGGTCTTGGAGCCCCAACCTTCTTCAGATAAGTTATTGTGGAACTCTTCGATGATGTAGCCCGACCTGCTATTTTAGATGGTCTCCGGTTTTTGTATTTTCCTCCTCTCCTCCAAGCTGAACTTGCTTTCACTAAGTTCCAGCTCGTGGGGTGGGGGTGGGGGTGGGGGTGGGGTGTTGAAGAGTAGATTAGTTATTTTATTTTCAGCATATTTATTATGTATTTTCCAACGGGTAGTAATTCTTTTCATATGCTTTCTATTTCCTATAAATATTGGCCAAAAGTCGAAATAAAATTTCATGTCCTTCTATCACAATGTTGCCTCCACTTTCAACAATTGTTTTATCTCATTCTAACATAGAAAAGTGAATTATTTATTGTTCGAGGCATTTTTAGGTGCATAATCCATATAATCTTTCAATATGCTTGCTTGCACAGTTATCCATTTTGCATTGGCTCCTATATTTGCAGCAGAAGTTCGAATAGAACAAAAACATATAATGAGTTGGACTTCCTCCATTTCTTTAGAAATAATCTGTAGTATATCAAATTGTATGCTGGTATCGTGTTCTCATCTTTATTGGTGTGGCATCAACATTTAGCAGATATAATTGTCACAGAAGTTTCTGTGGGACTGATTATTACTTGTCTTTATTGCTTGGAATAAACCCTATAAGAAGGTTTATGAAATTTTCGCTGATTAAAGAAATCATTTTTGCAAGTGTTTCCTTTAGTTATAGTCTCTCCAGGTGTTAGTGGTTGATCTTATATATAATTATTTGCTTCTGAAGTGAGTTATACTATGTGCCCGTGTTATCCATGACTGACAATTCAAGTATATGTTTGTCATTATTGCAATTTGATTGCATATTTTCATTTTCTTTTCTGTAACATTTATACTGATGCCATGTGTTCCATAGGTTGATGACCTAGTTTCTAAAGCCTCGAAACATAAAATGTTCAGCAGAACAGCGAGTCAGGATATTGAGTCCTTCGAGAATGTTTTATCTGATATGGTTTCGTCTTTGAAGGTATGCTACCTCAGCTTGTTATTAAATTCTAGATATATGTTACTATGGAGCCTGTTCCTGAAAATGAAACTTGATTGTACTTGAGAAAGATATCCTTGTTTCATGAAGAGTTGGGGAAAAGAATGTTGCTAACTTGTTATTCCATGATTGCTCTTTCCTGTACTACAGCCATGGATTTCAAGGCTTGAGAAAGCGTTTGGAAGTAAAGAACATCAGGCTGATCAACCTTCAGGGATCAACTCTATTTCTTGTTATAGTGAAGATGCAAATGTTGCCCGCAGCAACAAAAATGCACCTGATATGGACTTGATAGTCTCTCCCTCACCCCTTGTCTCTTGGCATGCTGGTCTTGGTGGTGGCGCCTGTAAGATGGAGAGTGGAAGACAATTGTTTTTGTTGACGCCATTACCCAAACCAAAATTTTTGCCATCTAAATGCCCAGTCACATCTACATCCATGGTGAGGATCCTCCATGACGAGGATGAACATCTTGGAGTGCCTCCTACTCTTTTGAAAAAAGCTCATCATGGTATGTCAGAACGATTGGAAGCGGATCTGGTGCAGAGAAAAGTCTTCACATCTTGCACCGAAGGAGCAAAGGGTAGTACTTCAGAAGGCCCGCTTAGTTCTCCTTTGCGATACGCAAATAGCAAGAACAGGAGAGTCTCTCTAGTCCTGTCAACACCATGCCTGAACAAATCTCCAACCAAGGCCTTGCTTGATCTAATTCCTGATCAGGTTAAGTATGAGCGTGACTGCTCTGATGACCTAGTTAGTGAAGTTCCACATAGTGTGGCCTCAAGATACCAAGAGCTCCTCGGTTTGAAGCATACTCGTAACTGTACAACCAGAAGAAAGGAAGAAAATGAAACTCTAGATTGGTTCTTGTCCCCCCCAAAGACATGCATTCTGATGGAGCCAACGGACGAGAAGCCAGTTCCGACACCTGCTAATAGCTTCAGTGTTATGCTTGCCACTCCTTTACGTACGAATTTGGAAAGCACGATGCAGAGAGGAAAGCAGCCTGGAGAAAACACACTCAAGAAAGAGCTATGGACAAGGTTCGAAGAAGTATCTACAGATGGACTGCGTTTTGATGCTTCTGTATTTCAACAGAATGCACACAAAGGATTTCTTGACATGCTCGAAGAGGCTTCTTGTGAAACAGCAGATCCAGATTGTAGTGTTGCTAGGAAGAAATGATGGTTCGTCTCTTCCCCATCTAGTAAAGTGCAATATTGTTCTACATTTTGTCTCTCTTCATGGTGCAGAATCAGTATGCTATTACAGATTGTTTTGTTATGTGAATACTTGATCAAGACTGCAACGTTAAAGTACTGAGCTGCAACTAACCAGTTTATGTTTCGGGGCACATGTCAACAATCCAATGAGGAATGTATGTCAGAAGTTCAATCATTGTAGAAGGTTTCTCGTCTTTTTTATTTGTTTGTTTTCAAGTAGCGTTAATAAAATATTGGCAGTATAGTCTGATTAGAATCCTAGTTAGGCCTCCATCACTTTACTATGATATAAGGGTTCCTAGATATTGTTTTTGCCTGCCTTCCTCTTTGGTGGGATCTGAAGAGATGCCTGCCTTAATAGAGTTAATTTTTTGTTTACCACGCAAAACTCTGGTGAGTTCATTGTTTCTTAATTGACGTTTGTTTTCTGTTTCTTGATTATTTTCTCTAGTAGTTTGTCAAAATCTCTTGATTACCGGGAAAACGGTTGTCCTTCAAGAGTCCGTCCATTCATTCATTCACTATTACAGTAGATGTTCGTCCCTTCGTAGCAACCTGGTAGCACAGGGTGTACTAGCTAGTTAGTTTTTCCTAATTCGATTGAGAAAGCAGCCATTCTGCTACTGTTTCTCTCTTCCAAAATGTTGTTTTACTATCCAGAAGCATTTGATTGCATGAAATTGCAAGTACATGTGTACCATGTTCGCTCGCGCGTGTGTAGATCCGTCCCTCGTTACAGCAACAACAAAACTTACGTATGACAACATTAATTGTCAAATACAACCTGTAGCTGTAACTGGGTCCTGGTCGTCTGGGTCATAGTTGGTTTAAATCCAACATGTTTTCCAGGTTCCTTGGACAGTACTCATGTAAAGGTTTTTTCTAAGGGCACCACCCTTTTTGCTAGGGGTTAGCCCAAAATAGTTCAAGAATATTACAAGTTTTTCATCCAAAAATTTTGCTAGGGGCTAGCCCAAGCACACCTATAAATACCAATTTTTCTTTTCATTTTCTTTCTCCTTCTCTTTTCTTTTCTCCCTCAACTATTTTCTTCTCTCCTTCTCTTAGGTCAAAGAATTAAAACCCTAATTCTTTTCTTTTCTCCCTAAATTTTTGGCAAATTGTTCTCTCCCTCAACTCTAGGTCATTGACTTTCTCCAAATTTTTGGTAAGTCATCGAACTAAAATATGTTTCATGTTTTAAACAAGAATTTCATATATAAAAGTTGAATTATGTGTTAAATGTAGAAAAATATTGAACATGGATCAACCGGGATCATCAAACGTTCCCACCACGTCCGAAGAACACGTTCCCGCAACGTCCGAAGACAACTTTGATGCATCGGAAGCTCTCTTGGTAACTACATTTGAACTTGTCATCGGATTTAAAATCGTGCTGTGACACAGAGGACTGCCAACACTCTGGCAGTCCAGATCATAGACTAGGACTGCCAGAGTGGTGGCAGTCCTTCACAGAAGAAGGACTGCCAGGACCCTGGCAGTCCTACAAATATGTAGGACTGTCAGGGTCCTGGCAGTCCTTCTTCTGTGAAGGACTGCCACCACTCTGGCAGTCCTAGTCTATGATACCTGAATGCAGAGTTTTAGTCAATAAAGGTGTTTGTAATTTATGAACATCAATTGCTGTACAAAAGACGGTCTTGCTATTAACACAATTTGCTATTTATGGACACCAATCTTATGCACGGGCATAATCTATGAAACCTATTTGCTTTAGGATGTTGTCTAATTGTACTAACCTTTAAGTTTTATTGTAGGACTTGAGATCTTCCGATTTTGTGGTACCGGCTCCAATTGCAGTCAATGTAGTCCATTTATTTTGGACCGATCTATGTTTTGAATCAAGAGAGGGTGCGGTACATTGGTGTCGAGAAGTCGGACGGGAAAACAACATTGTTCTAGTGATATCCAGATCGGCCCGAAATCGACCGGGACGACAAACTGTGGTGGTGGGCTGTGAAAGAGGTGGTGTGTTCAGAACGCACAAGAAAACACAGTTATCCAAAGTAAAGTTCCAAGAAGAAATGTTGGAACGAGGAAATGTGGTTGTCCATTCACGATACATATTAGAAACGAAGAAGAAGGGAAATGGACAGTAGAAGTGAAGAATGGAACCCACAACCATGAGATTGCCGAGACACTATTGGGTCATCCGTATGTCGGACGGTTGAACAATACGGAGAAGAAGATAGTCGAAGACTTGTCCACCTCCGGAGTTGCACCGAGACAAATATATTCCGTCATACGACAAGAAGATGAGAAGAACATGTCTACAATGAAGTCAATATACAACGCCCTAGCTTCTTCAAACGTTGTCCGGACGAAATCAAGAATGGCTATGCAAGAAGTGCTCAAGTTTCTTGCCGATAATCATTATGTTGAGTTCCATAGAAGACATCCCCAGAGTAATAAAGTATTATCAATCTTTTGGGCTCATCCTGATTGCACAAATTTCGCCAGGTCTTTTGCCGACGTGTTAGTCATTGATTGCACGTACAAGACAAATAAGTTCAAGATGCCTCTCTTTCATGTTGTCGGGTACACCTCTACTTGGAAAATATTTCCAGTGACATTTTGCTTCATGAAGAGTGAGAAACTTGAAGACTACACATGGGCGTTGGAGAAATTGAAAACACTTTACACTGGTCATACTGAGCCGTCAGTATTTGTTACCGACAGAGAGTATGCCCTAATTAATGCTATTCGTATTATTTTTTCTCGAGCGGATACATTGCTATGTACTTGGCATGTCAATCGTAATATTTAAGCCCAATGTAAGTTGAAGTTTCGGAAGGAGGATGGTAAAATCGACATGCAGATTTTTGACGAATTCTACAATGATTGGAATTGTGTGTGGCGAGCATCTACGATTGCCAGTTACGACGCCGCATGGTACTTGTTCAAGCAAAAGTGGGAGGCGAGGAAGCCGGCATGCATTTCTTACATCAAAGATACATGGCTTGAACCGCACAAAGAACAATTCGTCTTAGCATGGTCGAATGTGGTGAAGCATTACGGCACGACAACTACCAACCGTGTCGAAGGAGCACACTCTTTATTGAAGAGGCACTTAAAATCATCTCTTGGTAACTTCGTCTCTGTTTGGCAAGCTATATATTTATCAGTAGACCGGACGGTGAATGAAATTAAGGCATCATTTGAGATGAGTTTGAATATAGTCAAGCATGAGCATAGAAAGGAAGTACTCTTAGATGCTTTAATGCGCGTGGTATCTCACAAGGCGTTGGCCTTAATAGCTGATGAGATTGAAAGGTCAAAGTTTGTCGGGCTTGATCCCGAGGTTTGCGGGTGTGTATATCGACATACACTGGGCCTCCCTTGTGCACATCAGATTAATGAATATCGCCGTGAATCCATTCATATTCCAGTAGATGCTGTCGATCAACGTTGGAGGCAGTTGTCTATGATGCCCCTGGTGAAGACGGACGATGATTTCTTCTCTTTGCCACAAGTGAAACTTCTCCACGCAAGGTGGTGTGCCTCAGTAGGAGTGGAACGGATATCCATTGAGCTTAAAATCCAAGAAATTGCATGTCCGGTGACTACTAGAATGCATGAGCCGTCCGTTGTTTCCAATCCTAAAGGCAGACCTCAAACAAGATTGACTAGTTCACAGAAGAGAAGGCTGGAGTCGACTAAGAGAGATCTATCGTCCTTTGAGCATGTTGAACGAAGCTTACAGCAACCTTCGCCTGCACGGAAGGGCAAGCTTGTCGTTCGCCGAAAAATGGAGAAAATGGACCTCCCAAGAAAAGATACAGTTGCAAGCCAAACAACGAGTTTGTATATTGACAAATTTCAACCTGCACTTCGAAGTTACATTTGGTCTATTGTCGATGTCCCCGGTGATGGCCATTGCGGATTTCATGCCCTTGCAAGGCATCTTGGTTATGATGACAAAGACGGATGGAGACGGGTGAGGCAGGAGCTGTACGAGGAGTTAGAGACTCGTCTTCCATTCTACTCCCATATCCTAAGCGAAAAAACGGTTGCAAGTTTGTTGTTAAGTATCCCTTGCACCGACAGTGTTACCGGGATAGACCACTACATGTCAGTCCCGTCTGCCGGCTATTTATTTGCTAATAGGTACATGATACCTGTTGTACTTATCTCGCCGGATATTAACAATACATTCTTTTCGATGTGCGCTCCTCCGACGGACCACGGAGTGTCTAACCTATGTACTATAGGTCTGATCGGGGATCACTTCGTTATACTAAAGATGATCGCTCATTCTCCGATTCCTCCACCTTCAACAGTTTGGTACAAAAGAGCACCGGTCGAAGCCATCGCTTGGACCACACCTTTCGTTAACCAGATCAACCATTGTAAGAAGTTGTTGAAGATTGAGGAGCCAAGAGACTTACCTGCTGACCACTACGACGTCGAAATCGACTAAGTATAGATATATTTACAGTCTGACATTTTGTATATGGAGGACCACTTTTGTATACAGTGAAATATGAAGTCCAGTAATATATATAGAGTAAATTTTGAGTTATATGTGTTTGATTTTGCCTACCTGTGTTATATGTGTCTACCTGTGTTATATGTGCCTACCTGTGTACTATATGTGCCTACCTGTGTTATATGTGTTTACCTGTGCCTACCTGTGTTATATGTGCCTTGCCTACCTGTATTATATGTACCTACCTGTGTCTTATCTGTGCAATTTGAAAAACTGTCACAGAGTATCAGTATCAGGACTGCCACAACCATGGCAGTCCTACACTGAAGTAGGACTGCCAGGGTCCTGGCAGTCCTAACTAGAACTAGCTGTAACAGCAAGTTTTAGTTAGGACTGCCAGGACCCTGGCAGTCCTACTTCAGTGTAGGACTGCCATGGGTGTGGCAGTCCTAACTATGAATCTCTGTGTGAATTTTTGATTGTGTGAAACATCACAACAGAGATTCATAGTTAGGACTGCCACACCCATGGCAGTCCTACACTGAAGTAGGACTGCCAGGGTCCTGGCAGTCCTAACTAGAACTTGTTGTTACAGCAAGTTTTAGTTAGGACTGCCAGGACCCTGGCAGTCCTACTTCAGTGTAGGACTGCCATGGGTGTGGCAGTCCTAACTATGAAACTCTGTTTGAATTTTTCATTGTGTGAATCATCACAACAGAGTTTCATAGTTAGGACTGCCACACCCATGGCAGTCCTATACTGAAGTAGGACTGCCAGGGTCCTGGCAGTCCTAATTAAAACTTGCTATTACAGCAAGTTTTAATTAGGACTGCCAGGACCCTGGCAGTCCTACTTTAGTGTAGGACTGCCATGGGTGTGGCAGTCCTAACTATGAAACTTTGTTTGAATTTTTCATTGTGTGAATCATCACAACAGAGTTAAGAAGTTAGGACTGCCACACCCAGGGCAGTCCTATATTGAAGTAGGACTGCTAGGGTCCTGGCAGTCCTAACTAAAACTTGCTGTTACAACAAGTTTTAATTAGGACTGCCAGGACCCTGGCAGTCCTACTTCAGTGTAGGACTGCCATGGGTGTGGCAGTCCTAACTATGAAACTCTATTGTGAATTTTTGATTGTGTGAATCATCACAACAGAGTTAAGAAGTTAAGATTTATCACAAAAAAACAATATATCACAAGTCATGATACATATACTCTGTACATTAAGATTCATCACAAAAACTTTTCACAACTTAAGATTCATCACAAAAACTCAATAATCCAACTACAATAAAATCATCACAACTACAATAATTCATCACAACTACTTAGTCCCGAACATTCCACATCCAAATTAAGTTTCAAACAAGCAAAATATCCACAATAATCCATCAAATGTACGTAACTATTCCACATCCAAAGTTTGAAACATCAAAAATATCGAAATCCATCAACATATCATGCTGGGCCTTTGAACGAGACTCCCAATTGTTCATGAAGGGGAAGTCGACTACGTCGTCGATGCGATCAAGCTCGTTGGCGACCGCGACACAAGTCTCACTTTGGCAACCTCTCCGGAGTGTCTGTGCCAATTCCTTCACCCTTTGAGACTGAAAATGAAAGTATAAATGAATTAAGTCTACAAACATGGAAATCTAAGTCTTATTACAAATACGGAACTCACCATTCTCACTAACCCAGCATACAAGACATTTTTGGAAGGAAGAGCTCCAACTGCTCTGACGGCCACGGGACCCGGGTTGGTAGGGTTCGACAACCTAGGATGTCCGACCCCCAGGAAGTACTGCATGTAGTCCTCGCTGTAGTCGGCTATCTCGGTGACCGGTCGTCTTTCAGATTCCCGAAGTACATGTCGTTGCCACTCCGAGTAAAAGTCGGTCACCCAGTCGAATTTTGCCGGTTTGCAACTTAAAGGTTGGGTTCCGCACGGAGGCTCCAACAGCCGTAGTGTGCGCTTCGGCACAGTTTGTACGAAGCCAAACTGACGAAGTACTCTATCGGGCATGTACGGGTCCGTGATTTCATAGCATGTGATCATGCCATGAAATAAAGAAACTGGTTGGACATCCCGATTCAGCTCACGTAAATCCCGGTATGGATTCCAAAAAATCTGTAGGAAAACAGTTAACAACAAAACAAAATCAACATAAAAAAGTTAGTCAAAAATTAGTACCTCTTCTGGCACCAAACTGCCTAATACTTTACGAATGGAAGCCAGTGTTTGCCAATTTTTGGTTTCCAGCTGGGATGGCCTCCATCGACACACTCTGGAAAGGTGTTCAAGATACTCTGGGTTTTCGTCAGCCCGTCTAAGCATAGGAAAGTGCTCATATATCCATGCCTATTCAATTTATAAATGAATAGTAAAAATTAAAACAACAAATTTAAGTATACAAGATTAAATTGTTAGAAGTTTTCTTACATGTAGCAGAGTCTGACAGCCGGCCATAGTCTTAGTCCCGACACGGGATGCGATGCCGAGCTCGTGGTAAAGATTGGCCAGGATACCGCTTTCCCAGGATATATCGATGAAGTCATCCACTTCAGATAAGTTTAGCATGTACCGAGCATTATCGACGTTCCGGACTTGTCCGGAATGCCGACCGTTCTTAGGACGAAAAACATATACGCACGAGCCACCGCGTCGACCGTATCATCGTCATCGTCATCCACCTCCATATCCATGAACTGGTCCACAAGAAATGATAGAGAAATTCCGTACGACTTCTTGAAGCCTGGTAGAGTTGTAAAACTCGTAGCCGGAACTCCAAGATGAGTTGAGACGAACTTGACGATCTTCTCGTACCATTTCACGGATTTCTCATTTGTGTAATGTTCTTTGGTCATTACACGCCCGATCAATGGCAGCTCCAATATCTGGTAGACGTCGTCAAGTGTAATGGTCATCTCCCCTGCTGGGAGATGAAATGTGTTGGTCTCCGGGTGCCATCTCTCCACGAAGGCGGATATGAGGGCACTATCCATTGTTCGGTAGGCGTTTTGTGCCAAATTATGCAAGCCGCTCGGTATGATTTTGCTCTGAACGGCCTCCGATAAGCTTGCAAACTGCCAGGACACGGTTTTCTTCCCGTGACTCACAGCCCTAAGGATACGATATGTCCTCTGTATATCGAACAACAAAAACCATATCAATTATGAAATACATATATATATAGTATACTAAACTGGTAGCTTACAAACGTCATGTACATACCGGGTTCTTCCATATTTCATACGCAATGTGGTTCTCAAAAGAAATCAACATTGAGCAACCGGGCGGACGGACAGGCGGCTCAGAAGGACCGGCCTCCTCAGAAGGACCGACCTCCTCAGAAGGACCGACCTTCTCAAATGGAGCAGAACCGTCTTGACGTGATAGGAGTCGGGCAATTGGCACGTCGTCGTCGTCGTCGGAAGGAGACGTAGGAGTAGGAGCTCGTTGCTTCGACCGAGCTTGACGTGCCGGTGGTGATGTCCGAGACCGAGCTTCGGGCGCCGGTTCGGTAATTGTTATCAGACGCTCGAGAGGACGTTCTGCACGTTCCTTCTGCTTTGACGCGGTGGGCCGTATTCTTTTGTTAGCGGCCGGTGGACTGCATGACAATATACACTTATTAAATAATAGAAACAACATGCACTTACCCAACTCCCATATGTCATAACATTAGGACTGTCAGGCATATGGTAGTCCTAATAAAAATTAGGACTGCCACAGTCCTGGCAGTCCTCTTTCACAAGAGGACTGCCAGGGTTGTGGCAGTCCTAATTTTCATTAGGACTGCCACATGCCTGGCAGTCCTACTGTCGTGAACCCGAACTCCCACAACGACATCCTACTTTGTCGTGTTCTAGGGTTAGGGTTTCAACATAAATTTTGGGTTTCTTGTGTTCGAAAATTAGGGAAGAGAACGTGCAAGAGATTATAAACCTATTTTACCAAAACTTTTTCAAGAATTAAACAAATTCTAGGGTTTCGAATATAATGTAAAAAAATTTCGAAGAAATTAGGAAGAACGTACCTGGATTCCGGTTGCTTTGACTTACGTGTCATCTCTTCGAGAATCTTCGTGGAGTGATTGAGAATCAAATTGTGATGGAGAAGAAGAAATTAGGGTTTATGAGAGGGAGAGGGAGAGGGAGAGGGAGAGGGAGAGAGCTTTCTTTCTTTTCTTCTTGAGGAGAGAGAGTCAAGAATGGAAATGAGAGTAAATTTTTTGGTTTAGGGGGTTGGGCTGCCCCTAGCAATTTTTGGGTGCCCCCTAGCAATTTTTCCACATTCATGGGCTGCCCCCAAGTAAGGGCTGCCCCCAAGCATTTTTGGTGGTGCCCATAGAAAAAACCCATGTAAATATTGAAACATAAGCTATGTATGACAACATTGTGATTGACAAGAGAAAAGACGAAGAAATTCTAGGATTCCATAGATTGATAGATAGGGTCCAAGTTTACTAACAAGATGTTTGTTAATTGTATAACAGAAAATTTTATAGACAAGAACATATTCTTGGAGAATTGTATTAGGAGGGAAGGAGCGTGAGAGAATTGCAGAAAAGATGGAACACCAACTCAAATAGAAATCCAAATCCAATTACATAAGTCAGTTAATCAATTTTAGACATGTCGATTGTCTGACAAGCAACTTGTTTGTACGACTCTCACAAGAAATCAAACATCAAGATACATGGTCCAATATCAAATATATGCACTAGCAATACAAGTACATGACACTCTATCGATACTAGATACATGAAAATATGAGATAAATGATACGAAAATAAATACATGTATAAATACGGATATCAGGAACGGGGAGTGGCACTTTCAGTAGGAGCTCTCTTATTGGGACAAGAAGGTGTTTCATCTAAATTGAGTTGACAAGACTTTTCTTTTCTGATTCTTTCATGACTAATAAAGAACTCATAAAGAATGAATATATGTTTTGCTTCTAAAAAATAGAGTTTGTATTCACATGAATGATAATTGCATGAAATATGTATTCTCTTAATAAGATACGTACAATAATCATATAAAATTATTTAGAGAAGGATTATAAAGAAGTAATGAATTGCTGCTTACTTTGTTTAATAGTTGAAAGAATCATGTTATAGATATTGTTTCCTTTTGAGATGATGTAATTTTGCTTATTATTATTTACGTGGAAGAATACTTCTGATTGTTGTATTAAGTTGTATTGTGGGAAAGAACACTCTGGACTTGTGCGTTCTCGAGATCAGAGGAGTGTAGAGATAAGAAATAAAGGAAGAATAGAGCTAAGGCTCCTCAAACAATCAGAATCCAACCTTGAAAAGCCTCAATTATTGGAATAAAGAGATACAAACTTCTCACCGATCCAAACCGAATCACCACAAATACTTGAAGTAGAAAACATGATTACATACTCACCAAGAACGAAGACGACGAAAAAGATTAGTGAAACGATCTCCTCTTCGAAGTAGCCATCAATCCCCTTTCTCTCTCTCTCTCTCTTTAAAAGTTGCCTCCTTGTTCCTTGGATTAGGGTTAGGAAATATCTAAATATAATTCACTCAAACCCTCAACCAATTTGGACCATAAGATATGATCCAATGGATAAAAAAAATACGCCAACATTCGCATAGTCGCGATAAAATTGAACTCGGTCTGAGTTCAGTTTTGCTGAGCCAGAAATCGAGCATTATTCTGACTCCATGGGGACCGAACTAGGATTGAGTTCCCTGGAACTGAACTCAGGACGAGTTCCCCCTGGAATTGGACAAACACTACTGCTCCGATATTTTGAGTTTCTTCGATACTTCGAATGACAATCGCCGCACTCCCCAAGCTTCTCCGACACACAGATGACGCTCGTCGTACTCCGGGGTTTCTCCACATAGCTTGGGAGCCCCACCAAACACTGATATGCCTTTTTTTTCTTTTCTTTTCCTACCTAATAATTATATAATTAATGATTATAATTATAATAATAATTTTATTAAATACTTTTACATAAGTTTTGCATAAACTTTACATTTGGACCCCTAAGAAATTTTTGTAATTTCAATTTTGTTTTACCCAACTCAAGGGATTAGGTGTCATCATGTGGGTAAGGGTGGCAAGGAAAATGACAAATGGATGGATGCATGAAGAGGGAGGCTCATCTTCATGCCATCTCATCATCCCACTCCCCTTTTTACTTAAATCCCTCTTTTTCCTCCATTTCTTCCCTCTACTTCCTCTCCTCCTTATTCCTCTACTCTCATTTCCTCCTATTATTCTTCTAAATCACCACCACCACTGCACATGTTACTGCTGCTGCTAACCG
Organism: Iris pallida; assembly: GCA_029216955.1. Lineage (NCBI taxonomy): Eukaryota > Viridiplantae > Streptophyta > Magnoliopsida > Asparagales > Iridaceae > Iris > Iris pallida. The sequence goes on from JANAVB010023799.1 coordinate 1,348,160, forward strand.
CTACTGCTGCTGCGGCAACCGCTGCTGCCTCCGCCGCCCGCAGCCGCCGACCACGCCGCCCGCCGCCGCCGACCATGCCGCCGGTTCACCACCTTCTCCTTCTCCTTCTCCTTATCTTCCATCTTCTCTCTAGGTAAAAAAAAAATCCCATTTTTATCTTATTTTCTTCCAATTTCAGATTTAGGTTAAGATTAGGTTATATTTATAATTCAAAATTTTGATTTGGGTTATGTTAGGGAATTTGGGAGAATCTCTAGGTCCAACACAAGAAAATTAAAGGCAAGTCCTCTCCCTCTTTCCCTCTTGGAAATTGGATTTCAATATTCTACTTGTTATATATATATATTATTTATTATTCAGTTTTTAATTATGAAATTTATGAAAATTCATGATAAATTCAATTTTATAAAAATGTAAGATGGGTATAAGCATAGAAATTTGGATAATGAACCATTTGTGGACACAATTATGTTTGTGTGTATGACTTGGACACATGGTTAAAACACAACACAAAAATGGACACATCGAATTATAAATTTGTGTGATCATATATGTATATATATAGATGTGTGGATACAACTCTTGGAATAATTATATATGCATGAAACCTACATACATGTATACATATATATATATATACACACCTCTATACACTTGACACAATATATGGATACACAAATTATGAACTTACAAGATCATGGATACCTATAAGTCTTGACAACTTAGAAATTCAACCTTTACACTTTAAAGAAAAATCAATATATACATATTTTATATTTCCTAGCGTGGTTGTGTATACATGTGATATGTAGGAATGAATAAATGACAATTTAAAATTATATTTCAAATCTGTCCATATTGAAATTATATTTAATTATCATGTGCTATCATGATTAACTAGTTAAAATAGATGTTTTTAGGCACCTATATGTTAGCATAACCCTATATCTATAAATTTTCAATATTAAACCTCCTCTTGCATTTTCAAGAAGTTAAATTATGGTACATAGTAAACATAAGTTGAATTTGGACATTTAGATTTACCTTGTATGAGAATAACATCATGTCAAGGTTGCAAGGTTTATAAAATTATTTTGCGTATGGTTTTGGAAATAAAATTTTGATATCATTATGCTACTAACAAGTTTTGTTTTGAAACTTGGATAGTGTTTAGCACAAACCCCAAAGAAATTGCTTAATTCGCTTAATTGCTTGCTAAGGTAAGAAAGCCTAAATTTTAACTACGCTTTATATATATATCATCATTGCGTGGTACCGGTGTTGAGAGTTGCTCCATCGAAGGGGTCAGCGAACCCGAGAAATTATATTGCGTGGTTTCGGTGTTGAAGGTTGCTCCACTAAAGGGGTCGGCGAACCCGAGTTCTTAATTTTATATTTTATATCTCTTGTAAATTTTCCAGAGTCACTAAAAACAAAGGAGATTCTGCCAAAATTTTCAGAAATTCCAAGAGATAGATTTTTGGAAAGACAAACCCTAGATTTAGTTATAGATTAGGATATCATTGGGATGGGAGAGAAAACTTTGGATCACACCTTCGAATTCTTTACAATAATTATATTTTACAAAATTGATCAGTTCCTGTTATCGGCATTCGTACGGCCATACGATGTCCGAGGTGCGGCTTAGCTCACTTTTCTGTTTCCTATTTCCTGTTTTCCATTGGATTCTGAATCCTCGAATTCGGCCCTGTAATATCCAATGTAGCCTGCTCCGATATTCTTAAAAAATTTCAAGTTATACGACAATTGTTATAACACTTGATTCCGATAACTAGGAAAATCACTCATGTGTTATCCTGACTATATCACATCAATATGTGATCCTGATACTAGTGGGATGGATAAATCTAAGCACCGCCCATTAAGTATAAATCTGATCCCGGGTAAATAGGATTATTGTTGAGATAATAGAAGTTGTGTGATCCAGAAGTATTTCTCTAAATGTTGCGTTTTGCATTAGGAGCTGTTAGAGGCTCTTCACATTTCTGTAATACAACTGTAGTCTTGGAATGTGTAGAAATATAAATTTCATTTTTAAGTAGAATTTTAAATTTTAGCAAACCTTATCCATAATTTTGTTTTCTTCATTCCGATTTAATTTCAATAAATTTTATCAACTTATTTTACTTATTTCGTTCCTTGACCGAGGACTTGCTCGTCGTATTGACGACCTAGTTTTGTTCACTAGGATTTGTTGAAGACAAGGAAGGAGTGCAGCCTTATACTGAGGAGGAGCTTTATGAATGACATAAATGAAGGATGTTGGTTTAGAGATGTCGTTTTGTCGTCCATGTATAATTATGTATCTTTTGTGAATGTAAGAAAGATGTAAATGTATGATCGAACATGCTAGTTATGTATAATAAATGTAAATTACTTTAGATTTTTCCTTGATGTCTATACCTTATTCTAGAATTACAGGCGACAATCGCAGGTATGATATGACATGTGTTATACGGGTGCATAGCCTGGAGATGTATCACAGTGCTCCGAAAATTCTATTGGAACCCGGGGAGTGACACGTCTTTTAGTGGTGGCTCATGCAGGTCAGATTTAGAGACCTATATAGGTTGAGATCCTAAGTTGTATTCTTAGGAAGTCCAGCAAGAACCCTAGGATAAGGTACTTGACATTATTAGTGCTGGAAGAAGAATGCACTTAATAGAAAGAAATGGCTTAGTAAGGAAAATATTTTGTCTGCTGTACCACTTTTGTAAATCAGCAGATGAAAATAGCTCTGTATAAGGTTAGAAATGTTAGAAATGTGTTAGTATGTAAGGATGACTCGCTGAAAGCATATTATACTCTTGTGAAATAAATAAAAATATGCTTATTTATATATGATCTTTCTGATTTGCAATTGATCTTAGTTTTGCAAATTTATCTACCTTTAATAGGTTTCCTGAGTCATTAATTATTTTCAACCTCATATTAAGAATTGTGAATTCTTAATATCCAGGAAAATGTTTTCTCCTTCAACTCAAAAGTCGGCGCAACCTGAATCTTCAGAACCGCGGACGACTGATGTTCTTAAAATTTTCCAGAAGGTCCTAGAGACTAATGCCCAACAAGTGCAACTTGCTCAAGCCACATCAGCTAGAATACTAGAAAGGCTTGATGTCGCTCCTGCACCCAAAATTGGGACAATCCAAGACTTCAGGAATATAAATCCACCTAACTTCGTAGGGACCGAAACTCCTTTGGAAGCGGTTCAATGGTTAAAGACTACCGAGGGATTATTGAAGGGCGCCAAGATCGCGCCAGATGATGTGATGTCTTTAGTAAGAATACAACTAAAGGATGTGGCTGAACACTGGTGGAGTGCTCAGCACCCCGAAGACTCCAATGAGATTATATCCTGGAAGGAATTTAAAAGGAGATTTGAAGAAAGGTTCTTTTCTTCCAGCGCCAGGATGGAGCTAGAAAGGAGATTCATATATTTGAAGCAGAATAAGGCCTCTGTCGATGAGTACGCGGCAGAATTTACAAGACTTAGTCGCTATGCTTCCCATATGGTAGCCACGGAAAAGGCAAAGATAGTCCGATTCCGGGAAGGACTAAATGACAAATTAAAGATGAAGGTCGCACCTTACGCATGTCAGACTTATGATGATGTGGTTGAAGTAGCTAGAGACCAGGAAAGGATGCAAAATAATAAGATTAACTCAAAAATAGGAGGGCAAAAGCGAAACGTAGAAACCAGCTTTCCTCAAGGTAAGAACCCTGGGCAGGGACAACAGAAATATATCCAAACTGAACACAATAGAAATCGTTAGAGCTGCACATATTGTGGGAAACCTGGACATACAAGGAATGACTGTAGAAAGCTTCAAGGAAGGTGTCTCAGATGTGGGTCGTCTGAACATCAGATACAGCAGTGTCCTCGACAAGCCACTGGAAGATTTGAGGTGCAGAATAATTCGCAAGGATTCCGGCCAAGACCTCCACTTCAGAAGAATGGACCAAGGCCTATGACTCATGCAGCACCTGAAGCTCAAGCTCGCATACCTACCGGATACCAGCAGAGGCCAGCTCTAATACCCCAAGCGCATCAGTTCCATCAAGCACAGAAGGCTGGTCAGGGTAACAACAAAAAGAAGAAGCAGCATGGACAAGCTTTCATGATGAATGTCAACGAAGAAAAAATGGTCGGAGAAGTGGTGTCAGGTACCATACGTGCATCATCTAGCCCCACATCAGTATTATTTGATTCTAGGGCAACTCACTCGTTTATATCTGCATCTTTTATATCCATGTATGATATAATCACTCAACCCCTAGCCAAAAAATTGAAAATCCTTACGGGTAATGGTATTATAGAGGTTAGCCGAATACTTAGAAATTTTCCAATTAAAATGGGAGGAGAAAGCTTTAAGGCCAGATTACTAGTATTTCCCATGAATAACTAAGATGTGGTATTTGGAATGGACTGGTTAACCTTGGCCTCAGCAATTATAGACTGTAGGCAAGAAAAGGTGCAATTTTCACTACCCGGTAAGGATATACATGAATTTATCAGAGATCAGAAGGAATTTGATGGAAAAGAATTAGAAAAATTCGAATTACCATCAGGAAGAAATTTTCAGAACCAAGTAGTAGAATGGCCCAAGATTGTAGACGAATTTAAGGATGTATTTCCTGATGAACTACCAGGATTACCACCTGATAGGGTCGTTGAATTTTGTATTGATCTAATTCCTGGAGCTGCACCTGTTGCAAAGAAAGTTTATCTAATGAACAAGGAAGAATTGGTTGAATTGAATAAACAAATCAAGGAATTATTGGCTAAGGAATTTATCAGGCCTAGTGGATCTCCTTGGGGAGCACCTGTGCTATTCGTAAAGAAGAAAGACGAAAGTCTGAGGTTAGTGATAGATTATAGAGCCTTAAATGAAGTAACTATCAAAAAGAAATACCCGTTGCCAAGGATTGAGGAATTGTTTGACCAATTAGGAGGAGCAACAGTATTTTCCAAAATTGACCTCAGATCGGGATATCACCAGGTAAAAGTAAGAAAGGAGGATATACCAAAGACAGCTTTTAGAACCCGTTATGGGCACTATGAGTTTCAAGTTATGCCTTTTGGGCTAACTAATGCTCCAGCCATATTTATGGATCTAATGAACAGAATATTTTATCAATACTTGGATAAATTTGTGATTGTATTCATTGATGATATATTGATCTACTCAAAGAATAAAAAGGAACATGAAAAACATTTGATGATAGTGCTTCAAACTTTACGATAAGAGAAATTGTATGGAAAGTTAAACAAATGTGAATTCTGGTTGGACAAAATTTCCTTCTTAGGTCATATAGTGAGCGGAGAAGGGATATCGGTGGACCCTAAGAAAGTAGAAGCTGTTAAATCATGGCCTACTTCTAAGAATGTAGCAGAAATCTGAAACTTTCTTGGTCTAGCCGGGTATTATAGGAGATTTGTGGAAAATTTTTCAAGAATTGCGGAGCCACTCACTCGATTGACCCGGAAGTATGAAAAATTTAATTGGACTAATAAGTGTCAAGAAGCTTTTGAGGAACTGAAGGAAAGACTCATCACAGCTCCAGTACTGGCATTTCCATCAGGATCAGGAGGCTATGAGATCTATAGTGATGCTTCAGGAAAAGGATTGGGCTGTGTATTAATGCAACATGGAAGGGTTATCGCTTATGCTTCTCGCCAACTGAAAACTCATGAAAGGAATTACCCAACTCATGATCTGGAATTGGCAGCTATGGTCTTTGCATTAAAATTATGGAGACATTACTTATATGGTGAACAAATCAAGATATATACAGATCATAAAAGTTTGAAATATGTATTTACTCAAAGAGAGTTAAACATGAGGCAACGGAGGTGGTTAGAGTTGCTTAAGGACTTTGATATGGAGTTGGAGTATCATTCGGAAAAGGCAAACAAAGTAGCCGATGCCTTAAGTAGAAGACCCACAGCTTTCTTTATGAATACACCTAAAGAAATATTGGAAGATCTGAGGAAGATGGGGATTGAAGTAATATGTCCAGTAACAGATGGAATCTGGGAAAACTTACAAATACAATCACCCCTAATAGAAAGAATTAAAGAAGCGCAAAATGATGATATAAAACTGCAAAGACTATGGAGCAAGACTGATGCTGGAACATAAACTGGATTGATTAAGCATCCCGATGGATCCTTGAGGTTTGGAAATCATTTGTGTGTGCCATATGGAGAACTCCGGACCGAGATAATGTCTGAAGCACATAGTTCTCAGTACTCCATTCATCCTGGGAGTACGAAGATGTATAAGGATTTGAAGCAAAATTTTTGGTGGCACGGAATGAAACAGGAGATAGCCAAATTTGTGTCAAAATGTTTGGTATGTCAACAAGTAAAGGCCGAACATCAACGGACCGCCGGACTTTTGCAACCCTTGCCTGTACCTGAATGGAAATGGGAACATATTACGATAGATTTTGTATCCGGATTTCCAAGAACAAGAAAGGGTAATAATGATGTCTGGGTAATTGTGGATAGGCTTACCAAATGTGCACGGTTCTTACCATTTTAGGTCGGTCAACCTACCGAGCTCTTAGCAGATATGTACATGAAAAATATTGTTAGTCAATATGGAGTACCGGTGAGTATCGTCTCAGACAGAGATACTCGGTTTACCTCTAAGTTTTGGAAAAGCTTGCAAGATAGTCTCGGTACTCGCCTGAAGTTCAGTTCAGCATACCATCCACAAACAGATGGTTAGTCAGAAAGAATGATTCAAATCCTAGAAGATATGTTAAGAGCATGTACCTTAGACTTCGGGGGATCCTGGGATGACCATTTGCATTTAATTGAGTTCTCATATAACAATAGCTATCAGGCTAGCATTAAAATGGCACCATTTGAAGCGTTGTATGGAAGAAATTGTCGGTCACCAATATGTTGGAGTGACGTAGGAGAACATCAACTTTTGGGTCCAGAGCTAGTTACACAAACTGTAGACAAGGTCAAGGCAATTCGAAGTCATCTCCAAGCAGCGCAAGACCGATATAAAATGTGGGCCGATGAGCATCGAAGAAACTTGGAATTCAAGGCTGGTGATCATGTGTTTTTAAAGATTTTGCCAACTCGGGGAATAATCAGATTTGGAACAAGAGGAAAGCTAAGTCCGAGATATATATGCCCATTTGATATTTTGGAACGAGTGGGAGATGTATCCTACCGACTGGCTTTACCACCCTCTCTGGAAGGAGTCCATAATGTATTCCATGTATCTCAACTTCAAAAATATGTACCAGATCCCAGTCACATACTCGATCATTCAGAGATCACAGTGGGTCCGACTCTACGCCTAGAACAGAAGCCGGTAGAAATTTTGGATCAAAGACAGAAGGTTCTTAAGAACAAGACTATTTCATTGGTTCGAGTATCTTGGAACAAAGACTCACCTGGAGAATCCACTTGGAAAAGAGAAGAAGATACGCGACAACAATATCCCTACCTATTCAATGACCAAGGTAACTTTAGTAGTTGTTGTTCAAAAATTCACTTGTTTTCTTAAATTCCGAGGACGGAATTTCTTTTAAGGAGGGTAGAATGTTATGCCTTTTTTTTCCTTTTCTTTTCCTACCTAATAATTATATAATTAATGATTATAATTACAATAATAATTTTATTAAATACTTTAACATAAGTTTTGTATAAACTTTACATTTGGACCCCTAAGAAATTTTTGTACTTTCAATTTTGTTTTACCCAACTCAAGGGATTAGGTGTCATCATGTGGGTTAGGGTGGCAAGGAAAATGACAAATGGATGGATGCATGAAGAGGGGGGCTCCTCTTCATGCCATCTCATCATCCCACTCCCCTTTTTACTTAAATCCCTCTTTTTCCTCCATTTCTTCCCTGTACTTCCTCTCCTCCTTATTCCTCTACTCTCATTTCCTCCTATTCTTCTTCTAAATCACCACCACCACTGCACCTGTTACTGCTGCTGCTAACCGCTACTGCTGCTGCGGCAACCGCTGCTGCCTCCGCCGCCCGCATCCGTCGACCATGCCGCCTGTCGCCGTCGGCCACGCCGCCCGCCGCCGCCGACTCACCACCTTCTCCTTCTCCTTCTTCTTCTCTTCCATCTTCTCTCTAGGTAAAAAAAAAAACCCATTTTTCTCTCATTTTCTTCCAATTTCAGATTTAGGTTAAGATTGGGTTATATTTATAATTCAAAATTTTGATTTGGGTTATGTTAGGGAATTTGGGAGAATCTCTAGGTCCAACACAAGAAAATTAAAGGCAAGTCCTCTCCCTCTTTCCCTCTTGGAAATTGGTTTTCAATATTCTACTTGTTATATATATATATATATATATATATATATATATATATTATTTATTATTCAGTTTTTAATTCTATAATTTATGAAAATTCATGATAAGTTCAATTTTATAAAAATGTAAGATGGGTATAAGCATAGAAATTTGGATAATGAACCATTTGTGCACACAATTATGTTTGTGTGTATGACTTGGACACATGGTTAGGACACAACACAAAAATGGACACTTCGAATTATAAATTTGTGTGATCATATATGTATATATATTGATGTGTGGATACAACTCTTGGAATAATTATATATGCCTGAAACCTACATACATGTATACATATATATATATACACACACCTATATACACTTGACACAATATATGGATACAAAAATTATGAACTTACAAGATCATGGATACCTATAAGTCTTGACAACTTAGAAATTCAACCTTTACACTTTAAAGAAAAATCAATATATACATATTTTATATTTCCTAGCGTGGTTGTGTATACATGTGATATGTAGGAATGAATAAATGACAATTTAACATTATATTTCAAATCTGTCCATATTGGAATTATATTTAATTATCATGTGCTATCATGATTAACTAGTTAAAATAGATGTTTTTAGGCACCTATATGTTAGCATAACCCCTATATCTATAAATTTTCAATATTAAACCTCCTACTGCATTTTCAAGAAGTTAAATTATGGTACATAGTAAATATAAGTTGAATTTGGACATTTAGATTTACCTTGTATGAGAATAACATCATGTCAAGGTTGCAAGGTTTATAAAATTATTTTGCATATGGTTTTGGAAATAAAATTTTGATATCATTATGCTACTAACAAGTTTTGTTTTGAAACTTGGATAGTGTTTAGCACAAACCCCAAAGAAATTGCTTAATTCGCTTAATTGCTTGCTAAGGTAAGAAAGTCTAAATTTTAACTACGCTTTATATATATATCATCATTGCGTGGTACCGGTGTTGAGAGTTGCTCCACCGAAGGGGTCGGCGAACCCGGGAAATTATATTGCGTGGTTCCGGTGTTGAGGGTTGCTCCACCGAAGGGGTCGGCGAACCCAAGTTCTTAATTTTATATTTTATATCTCTTGTGAATTTTCCAGAGTCACTAAATACAAAGGAGATTTTGCCAAAATTTTCGAAAATTCCAAGAGAGTGATTTTTGGAAAGACAAACCCTAGATTTAGTTATAGATTAGGATATCATTGGGATGGGAGAGGAAACTTTGGATCACACCTTTGAATTCTTTACAATAATTATATTTTACAAAACTGATCAGTTCCTGTTACCGACATTCGTACGGCCATACGATATCCGAGGTGAGGCTTAGCTCACTTTCCTGTTTTCTGTTTTCCATTGGATTCCAAATCCTCGAATTCGGCCCTGTAATATCCAATGTAGCCTGCTCCGATATTCTTGAAAAATTTCAAGTCATACGACAATTGTTATAACACTTGATTCCGATAACTCAGAAAACCACTCGTGTGTTATCCTGACTATATCACATCAATATGTTATCCTGATACTAGTGGGATGGATAAATCTAAGCACCGTCCATTAAGTATAAACCTGATCCCGGATAAATGAGATTATTGTTGAGATAATAGAAGTTGTGTGATCTAGAAGTATTTCTCTAAATATTGTGTTTTGCATTAGGAGCTGTTAGAGGCTCTTCACATTTCTGTAATACAACTGTAGTCTTGGAATGTGCAGAAATATAAATTTCATTTTTAAGTAGAAATTTAAATTTTAGCAAACCTTATCCATAATTTTGTTTTCTTCATTCCGAGTTAATTTCAAAAATTTTATCAACTTATTTTACTTATTTCGTTCCTTGACCGAGGACTTGCTTGTCGTATTGACGACATAGTTTTTTTTACTAGGGTTTGTTGAAGACCAGGAAGGAGTACAGCCTTATACTGAGGAGGAGCTTTATGAATGACATAAATGAAGGATGTTGGTTTAGAGATGTCGTTTTGTCGTCCATGTATAATTATGTATCTTTTGTGAATGTAAGAAAGATGTAAATATATGATCGAACATGCTAGTTATGTATAATAAATGTAAATTACTTTAGATTTTTCCTTGATGTCTATACCTTATTCTAGAATTACAGGCGACAATCGCAGGTATGATACGACATGTGTTATACGGGTGCGTAGCCTGGAGATGTATCACAGTGCTCCGAAAATTCTATTTGGAACCCGGGGCGTGACAAACACCAACGAATCTCCCCTTTCCCAATTAGGTAGAGGATCTTGCTATACCGACGATCCTCCTGCAGTACTCGAACTTCTCCCTTGGTAGAACCTTTGTGCGAATATCCTCTCCATTGTCCTCCGTTTCGTCATCAGTAGATTGATAATGCTATGCTGTAGTTTTAAAGTGAGCTGCAAGGAGGTTGCTCACTTTCTTTGACCTATCTATCCTGAAATGTTGAAGTACCTGGTAAATGTACTTCTTTTAAAACAAGTACAAAAACTTAGGCTCTCTCTCTCTCTCTTTCTCTCTCTCTGTTGATCTTTATCCCAAGAATACTTTTCGTTATGCTGAAGTCCTTTGTCACGACCCGTACCCTGTTTAGGAACATGAGGACGTGGGTACGTCCAGCCTACGCTGCAATGTCGGTTGTAGAATGCTGTAGAGGTTGTCTATATATATAGATATAGAAGTAAGAACTGTAAGTGACTAAGTGATTTAGAGCACAAGATAGTTTATAATCGGCTTAGGTTGCACATGAATAATCTGAACCTCACATGAATCCCACAGTATCAATGAGAGCTGTGGTGCACATGAGAATCATAATAATCGCATGAATAAGTAACATAGTGCACATGCGGGGATAAATCACATAACCATTTATACTCACCCTACCCCCAATCAATACACAAGGATCTGATCAAGTTACGTTACGCACATAAGGTTTGGTTATACATGAAGCACATGAAAAAACATGGCCGAACATGAGGACTCATGAAAGTACATGAGCATACATGAGCGTACATGAGTGCACATGAGAATACATGAATAACGCAAAAGCAAAGAATACGTGATGTACATGAAAAACATGACATAAAGTATCCGATGTGCCCGCAAAGGGGGATAACATCTCAAGAAAAGATCCATATAGTACCAATCCGTGATAACAACGTGACAGCATCAAGTAATGTAGTCTAGAGCAAGAATATAAGTCCTAAAAAATATGAAACGATCAGAGAATGTACTCGCCTGAGATCTGAAAGTCTGTGAGAATATACTGTACGAAACGAGGTATCTGACTCCTATTTCGAGCAACACAAGTCATGATGTATCCACAATGGTAATAATGAAGTTAACAATGCATCCTATATGATTTCTAGGTCATTCTAGGCACTTGGTCAACTCTGGTGAACTCTAAAAGTCAAATTAGGTCAAACTAGTTAGGGTTAGGTCAAACATGGTCAAATTAGTCTAGGTTCAACTAAACTAGGTCTAACAAGTCAATTCTAGGTCTAAAACCAAACTACACTATAAAGCCTAGTCAACTAGCTATACCAAGCACAAGCCACACTATAGTCTAATATTATAGTCCAAACCAGCACACAACATTAAGTAATATAGAGTACCACATACATATAAGATACAACTTAAGGATATATATATATATATATATATATATATATATATATATATATATATATATATATATATATGTATATATAGAAAGAGAAGTTGCAACATTCATGTGTGTGTGTGTGTGTGTGTGTGTGTGTGTGTGTGTGTGTGTGTGTTTGTGTGCTGCTGTAGTAGGGGTGTTCAATTAAGACAGAAACTCATGCCTATACATTATCATCTAAAACCCAACTAAAACAATGCAACATATATAGAAAGATATAAGAGATAGTGAGAGTGAGTGAAAGAGAGTGGACAGTAAAGGGGAACAGTGAGTGAGTGAGTGTACAAAGAGTGAAGTGTGTGTGGAGTGATAAATAGAGTGAATATATACTGTGGCACGATAGGGTGAGTGTGCTCAGGTATAGGGTGAGTGTGGATACAAAGTGAAATTCAGATTTTTAATCCCAGTTTTGATTGAACCTCAACTCAGTTGACATATAGTATTCAACTCAGTTTTAATGTATACAATTTCTTTACAACTCAAAATCATGTAAACTTAGTTAACATTCAAAACAGTGAACAACTCAACCTCAATTTATGACAGTTAATCATTTAATGTATCAATCCAATATCAATCTCAGGCAAACTCAGTTTCCATGTAAACTTCAATCTCAGTTTACATTTTCACATAAAATCTTAGTTCTCAGTTTATACATGTTATCATTCAATACAGTTTACATGTTAACCAATCAAAACTCAGTTCACATACTAGGTCTCAGTTTTTCAAATATCAGTTAATACATTCGAATTGAAACCCAAAACATCCTACTATCAAGGTATCAGAATATACCTAAGTTCATATTTGATTTTGAAACCAAATTCCCAAACGAAAACCCAAATCAGTTTCATATTTAAGGTAAACTCAGTTATCAGTTAACATTAACATTTCATTCTCAGTTTCACAGTACAAACTCAAACCTAATTCCAGTTTTTTAAACCCAATTTCAATTCAAACATTCAAACCCAAGTTCACATTTCAGTAAGGTATCAGAACATACCTATTCAATAGGAACCCGACTAAATTAACAAACATAAATCGAAAATAAATAGGGGAAACAGTGTACAGAAGTTTGGCATGCATATGTGCACATGTGGGGGGTGTCCATTTATCCAAACAATGGACGTAAATTGTCGAAAACAGGGAACAAACAGTGTATCAGGAACTGTGCAGAATACAGTATGGTCGGGGCGTGTCGAGTCAAATATGACACGACACAGGGCACGTGTGACCTCGTGCTCGTATCCACAACTAGCCTAGGTGTAGGGCTACATAATCGACACACTATTTTGTGTCCACGATGTGTCGTGTCAAAGATACAAGTGCGTATCCGAGCTTGATTTCTGCGTGTAACAGTATAAATTCAGTGCACGCTTGATTTCGTGTCCGATACGACACAATAGGTCACGAAACTTGGGGGGTGACATGTCAGTCACTGCCCCCACGTCCATGCCAAGTGTCACGCGTCCACGTGGCCTGTGCTGTGAGCAATCGACGTACAACAGTAGGACACGTGCGCGAGGCCTCATGCAGCGTGTTCGTGTCCGTTTTGGACACGAACACGAATCCAAATCGTGCTCAGAGTTTGGGATCTGTGATCAGCATGCCAAGGGCTATCCAAACATTGTAATTTATTGCAGAAAATAAGAAGAAAAGATCCACAATGACATTTCATCGAACACAAAGTAAAGGACACTGATACGTGTCCGATACGCACATCAAATCAACACCAATTTCTACTAAACTTGCTCTACAGCTAAGGGACACCTAAATGAATACATTTATGGAAAGAAAATGGAAATTTGAATCAATTTGAGGGGTTATATCTATTTAGAGTAAATCTCAATGCACAAAACTAAAATGAGAACCCCCTTCCAATTTGCTATGGTCCAATGCTCCTCAAACCTTGCTAGCAAGCCTCCACTAGCCTCCTCTACTTTTGGGGATGATGACGCTAGTCTCTAAGTTCAATTTGTGATCAATTTGGATAATGGGGGAGAAATTAGGGAAGAACTAAATTAGGGTTTCTTTGTTGATATTAAAAAGAGGCAAGGGGATTCATAAGTTACTATTTATAGGGGAGAACCTATGTGTGGCTGACCAACCTAGGCAATTAGGGTTAGGACATGTTGAGGGGTGAGCTATGGGCTTCTTTCAATGCAAACAAAGCTTAATTCAAAGGCCCAACCAATTTCTAAGGTTTCCTACTAAAATATCTCTCTAAAATATCTCACTAGCAAATATCTAGATATTAGAAATCTTAGCACTTAGTAGGAATATTCTAATCAAATCTCTAATCCTCATGATCATATCTAGATTAGGTTAACTTCTAGGTTAAGGCTCAATTAAATAATTAGCACATATTTATTTAATAAAATTTAATTTCACCAAAAAATCAAAATGACCAAAATACCCTTAGGCTAAAAAGTGGTAATTAGTCATTCTAATCACATAGGATAGGCTATAGGTCAAGTTATCTTTAGGGTTTCACTATCAACACATCAAAATCACAAGTCACAGATTTAAACAGTTTTAAATTAATTAAAAATTACCAAAAATCATAACATGATTTAAATCTCATTATTAATTGATTAAAATTATAAAATTTTAAAATTGCCCTTATTTCAGAAAAGTGGGTGTTACAAGTTTACCCCCTTAGAAGAATTTTGTCCTCGAAATTAAGTTGGTCGTACTCCTCCTAGGTTAAAAACCCCCAATCAATCATAGTCTCAAAATAGAAATCCAAATATTTTTAATAAATTATTTATTTATATATATTTTTGAAAGACCAAAACGAAGCATGGAAAAGATATGTTTTAGAAATTATTCAAATATAATCCGATAATCATATGCGTCTATCCAAAATCATGATACTCAGAATCCTTGCCATACTAGTAAATATGACTCTAAGGGATTCTAGATTTCATAACCGAGGCGACCTAGCCCATACGATATATCACGGTAGGATATTAAACAAACAAAATCATACAAAGATTCAAATTCATCAACAACAAGGAACTAATGGAATCGAATTTCAAGACAGTTATAATAAGGCAAATGCGAAAATGGAATTGAGAAGAACAGAACCTGCAATAAGCTCTCCTACTGCCTGTGCATCCTCAACTGTTATAGCGTAAGCTCGCCCCTGATGTCCTCCTCTAGCCAACTGCTGGTGCTGCATGAATCTCTGCTGCTGAGTCTGTAAGGGTAGTCCCTTTTGCTGGCCCACCAAACCCTTAACTCCTGCTTTCTGAGCTGTCCGTCCCGAAGACTTTGGACAATCCCTCAACTGATGATCTGATGCTCCACAGAGTAGGCACTTGCCATGCCTCTTCCGACATTCGCTCCAATCGTGCCCTGGTTTTTTACAGAAAGGGCAAATGAAAATATGCTACTGTCTAGGGGCCTGCTGCTGCCTCTGTTGCTGCTGTACCTGCTATTGCTGCACCTGCTGAAAAGGCTCATGGTCCTGAATCTGAAACTGCTGCTGATGGTACGGCCTCTGCTGATACTGCTGCTGAAAATGAGCCCTCTTGGCCGGGCCCGTACTGCTACTAGCTCCATGGGTATCCCGTGTCCTCTTTCCCTTCAGCTCGAGATCGTTCTCCGCTGCCATAGCACCAATCAGAATTTGCTCGAAAGTGGCGTCGCGGCTGCTCTTGGTAAATGGCTTGATCTTCTTGATCAAGCCCCTACGGAACCTCCTCGCCTTTACGGCCTCAGTAAGATCCTCCACAAATTTGCCCAGACGACAGAACTCTCCGACGTACTCCTCGACGGTCTGGCTCTCCTGAACCAAACTCTCGAACTGCGTCTCTAAGGCGCCGAGTGCTGTATCTGGAAAGAATTTCTTTTTGAAGAGCTTCTTGAAGGCTCCCCAAGTCTGACCCTCAGTGCCCACTCTAGGGTCTATCTGATACCATATACGGACTAAGTCCTGTATCTGGCTGCCCGCTGCCTTAATCTGAACCCCAACTGGTATCTCTGCGAGGCGAAAGATCTCCTCTATGTGCTCAATCCACTCGTCGACATATATGATACCCTCGGTACCTCTGAAGTCTATGGGTCTCATCTTCTAGAACGCTTGGATACCCGGGGTCCTCGGCTGATACTGCTGGCCTCCCTGCGGCTGAGCAGTCACCATCTCTACTATCGTCTTGACCAGCTGGTGGACATCGCTTATGCCCTAGCGGAAGTCAGCAGACTGGCTCTGCTGCTGTATCTGTTGTGCCTCCATAAATCGCTAGAAAAAGGTAAATAAATGAGCAGCATCCACTGTCCCTGAAGGTAGCTGCTGCTGAAACGTATCTGGGATGACGGGGGAAGGCCTCTGAACATGAGGAAGTGCACCTCCTAAAGCGGCAGAAACTCCAACATGTGAAGTGATGAGGGGAGCTACGGTCCCTTGGTCCAGCTGGACCGGTCGAGAGGTGGCAGACCTCTCAGCGGTATCCTTCTGGCCGGGACGATGAGATCGTGTCTCCATAACCATCCTGAAGACAGATCAAACAAGGAAACAATACTGAGAAGGAAGTGATATCATCAAAGGAGGACAGTTTATTTCAAGAGAAAACAACTATCAGCAAGGATGTATGGATGGCAGGAATTTTAATTAGAGTTTTTCCTAAATGTGATTGAGTACCTCAAACTTATATCCTATATCCTACCACAGGCTGTAGTGATACTCTAGTTCGAGTATCACTACAAAATCGTACTAGTTGCGACTCTCGAGACCTGCATGGTCCACCACTAAAAACGTGTTACGACCCGCACCACTACAAAAATTTGTCAGATTAGCGACGTCTCAAAACGTAGCTAATCTCGGCCAAAATGTCGCTAAACTAAATTAGCGACGATTTCAGCGACGTTTAGTAAACGACGAAAAAAAGCGTGTCACTAATCGAGAAAACGTCGCAAAACGTCGCTATGGCGACGTTAGGTAGCGACGCTCATAACGTCGCTAAATAGCGACGTTATTTGCGACATTTCCTTGTGGTCGCCGATTAGCGACACATTAGCGACATCTTTGCGACGATGTGGTGGCATCAGATTGTTTGCTACGTCAACAATTTAGCGACGAGAGTAGCGACGTTTATTTTCGTCGCTAACTATTAGCGACGAAAATAAACGTCGCTAAAAATGTCGCTAAATTGAAAAAAAAATAAAAAAAAGAATCCAGAATGCCAAATGTACAATCCAAAATACAGAATCCAATCCAAAATATAGAATCTAATCCCTTGGTTCGTCGACCCCTTCGGTGGAACACTCAACACCGGCACGCACAATACAATCCAGAATAGACCAAAAATAATTGGTCGTCTCCTCAAGCCTCTCGGAACATCACAATATGCATCACACATCACACAAACAAATGTACATCATAATATGCATCACACAAACCAATATACTTCACACAAAAAAACTAAATATCTATCACAATATCCAAAAGGAGATATATCCATCAAAACAAATATCCATCACAATATCCAGAGAAGATATATCCATCAAAACAAATCCAGTCAATATATGTATCTACTGTCGTCTATGCTGGGGCAGATAAAACTCCCTCAGCCAGCGCATATAAGTAGGATCCGCTTTAGCCAGATCAATATCCAGAGGAGATGGATGACTGGAACTCCCGGTGGAACTGTCCTGTGGTGCCACCTCCTCCTTCACAATTCCTTCGGCTTTAGGAATTACTTCTGGAGTAGCTCTCTCGGTGGAACTGCCCTCTGGAGCTAGAGCCACCTCCTCTTTCACAGCCATCTGTGCCTCCCTCAAGCGAGATCCTCGGGTCTTAGGTGCCATCTGTGAGAACATGTTCCATCTCGTTTGAGTACATTTTTGAAAGCAGATAAAATATAAAAAATTCAATTTTTTGCCAAGTGTGAGAACGGATGGCTTAGAACACAACCCAAAATTTATTCTAGCATACATTAGTGTGAATCATCTATGTTCTGTACATATGGTGTAGTATATGTTCTTATCGTATCTAGTATCTGAAGAATGTAACAGAATCAAGATGAACTCACATAATGTAATACTAAGACATCATCTACTACTATATAAGATATAGTGATAGGTTGTCATATCATCATTGCCGAGGGATAGGGTCGGAGGACAGTCAACTTTATCTACGGCTACATAGTTTCTGCCTCGCTAGTCGAATGGCTACAGGGACTATGTCCTGATCACCATGTCGTACCGTAGATTAATGCAAATGGAGCTGGAGCTGGAGCCAAAATACAGAATCCAAAATACAAAATACAGAATCCAAAATACAAAATACAGAATCCAATCCCTGGGTTCGCCGAAAATACAAAAACAAAGATTGACACACAGTACTAATTCATATGTGTTTTAAGTGTGAGAACGGATGGCTCAGAACACAACCCAAAATTCATTCTAGCATACATTAGTGTGAATCATCTTTGTTCTGTACATATGGTGTAGTATATATTCTTATCGAATCTAGTATCTGAAGGATATAACAGAATCAAGATGAACCCATATAATATAATACTAAGACATTATCTACTACTAAAAGATATAGTGATAGGTTGTCGTATCATCATTGCCGAGGGATGAGGGTCGGAGGACAGTCAACTTCATCTACGGCTACATAGTTACATGAGCTAGTCGTCGCGAAACATCGCTATGACGTCGCTAATAGCGACTAATTTAGCGACGTTAGTATGAACGTCGCTAAATTCTAATTATATTCCCCCACCAATTCATTTCCTCCCATTTTACTCTCTCACTCTCTCTCCTCCCCCTCCGGCGCTCTCACTCTCTCCGGCGCTCTCACAGTACTAATTTATATATATTTTAAGTGTGAGAACGGATGGCTCAGAACACAACCCAAAATTTATTCTAGCATACATTAGTGTGAATCATCTATATTCTGTACATATGGTGTAGTATATGTTTTTATCGAATCTAGTATCTGAAGGATATAACAGAATCAAGATGGACACAAATAATGTAATACTAAGACATCATCTACTATAATAACAGAATCAAGATAGGTTGTCGTATCATCATTGCCAAGAAAGAGAGGTTAATTGGAGGAAGTTACTGCAGAAAGTGAAGACCGACATGAATTGACGCACGAAACTGAGGAGCTCTAAGATGGAACAAGAAAAGTTGTGCTTTGGAAAAAGAACTCTTGTAAACTCTTTGTTCACAAAGCAAACTATAATTAAAGAATACAGAACAAGTATCGAGTTCCTAACTCAAGTATAGAGCTTACAAGAGTTATAAACTCGATACTTGTTCTGTGTTCATTATATCTTGCTTTGTGAACAAAGAGCTTACACGAGTAGAACATCCAAAACACAACTTTACTTGTTACAGCTTTGATCTCCTCCTTTTCGTACGTCAGTTCATGTCAATCTGCACTTTCTGCAGTAATGACCACAAGTTTTATGTTCTTCAACGATATATTTCACATGCTTAATTGCCAAGTATGGGGACGAATGGCTCAGAACACAACCCAAAATTCATTCTAGCATACATTAGTGTGAATCATCTATGTTCTGTACATATGGTGTAGTATATGTTCTTATCGTATCTAGTATCTGAAGAATGTAACAGAATCAAGATGAACTCACATAATGTAATACTAAGACATCATCTACTACTATATAAGATATAGTGATAGGTTGTCATATCATCATTGCCGAGGGATGAGGGTCGAAGGACAGTGAACTTTATCTACGGCTACATAGTTTCTGCTTCGCCAGTCGAATGGCTGCAGGGACTATGTCCTGATCACCATGTCGTAGTCCAATACAAGCCAGAGATTGACACAGTACTAATTCATATATGTAGTCCAATATAAATAGTCTAATATGAAAACAACCTAATACAAATAGTCCAAAACAAATAAGTACTAATAGCTAATGAGAACCACGCAGCTCACGCAAACGCTCAGTGATACGATCACGCAACCACCTCGAATAAGTAGGATCGACGACGGCAGGAGAGATGTAGTCCATTACAAGTGCTGGATGAATAGAACTTCTGGTCTCACTAGCTACCGGTGCTGGATGAATAGAACTCCCGGTCTCACTAGCTACTGGTGCCACTTCCTCCTTAACAGTAGGAGGAGCCACCTCAGCATTCACTGTTTTCTTCAAACGACGTGCCGCTCCTCAGGTCATGGGTGCCATCTGGTAAGATCGATATTCACAAATAATATAATTGTAACATAAGCAAGCTAACTAAAGGAACCATCATCTCGTTTGAGTACATTTTTGAAAGCAGATAAAATACAAAAAATTTGATTTTTTGCCAAGTGTGAGAACGGATGGCTCCGAACACAACCCAAAATTCATTCTAGCATACATTAGTGTGAATCATCTATGTTCTGTACATATGGTGTAGTATATGTTCTTATCGTATCTAGTATCTGAAGAATGTAACAGAATCAAGATGAACTCACATAATGTAATACTAAGACATCATCTACTACTATATAAGATATAGTGATAGGTTGTCATATTATCATTGTCGAGGGATGAGGGTCGGAGGATAGTCAACTTTATCTATGGCTACATAGTTTCTGCCTCGCCAGTCGAATGGCTGCAGGGACTATGTGTCCCGATCACCATGTTACCAATTAACCAACCAACAAAACTACTTGTTACAAATATCGGTACTATCGGTGCATTCGAATCAGAGTATCACATTTTTCGGTGTCGGAAAACAAATAATTATTACTAAATTATCAGATTTTTTGGCACTATCGGGGCCCCGGACCAAGCCCCCCTCCCTCCCCCATACACCACCCCTAACCCTAACCCGAACCCTAACCCTTCCCTTCCTACAGCCACCCCCCTCCTTACCCCCATCCCTAACCCGAACCCAAACCCTCCCCTCCCCCTGCTCTCCTCCCCCAGCTGCCCCCACCCCCTGCTCCCCTCCCCCAGCCGCCTCCACCCCCTGCTCCCCTCCTCCAGCCGCCTCCACCCCCACTGCTCCCCTCCCCCAGCCACCTCTACCCCCTGCTCCCCTCCCCCAGCCGCCCCCACCCCCACTGCTCCCCTCCCCCAGCCGCCCCCACCCCTACTGCTCCCCTCCCTCAGCCGCCCCCACCCCCACTGCTTCCCTCCCCCAACCGCCCCTACCCCCACTGCTTCCCTCCCCCAGACTCCCCCACCCCTCCGCTCCCCTCCCCCCACCCACACATACCCACCCCTAACCCGAACCCTAACCCTAGCTCCCCTTCTCCAGCCGCCCTCGTCCCTCCTGCCCCACCCCCAGCCACCCCCCACTCACCCCCAACCACCCGTATCCCCCTGCCCCTCCCTCCGAGCCACCCGCACCCCCCAACCACCAACAACCAAAACAGCCAGAGAGAGAGAGAGAGATCCTGAGAGAGAGAAAAAGGGGAAGAGTCACGTACCGGAGAGGGAGGAGAGTCGCCGGAGAGTCACCGGAGAGAGTGAGAGCGCCGAAGAGAGTGAGAACACCGAAGGGGAGAAGGAGAGAGAGTGAGAGAGTAAAATAGGAGGAAATGAATCGTTGGGGGGAATATAATTAGAATTTAGCGACGTTAATACTACTGTCGCTAAATTAGTCGCTATTAGCGACGTCAGAGCGACGTTTCGCGATGACTAGCTCATGTAATTAATATACGTCGTTGTCACGTCGCTTATTTCATCGCTAGTAGCAACTATTAGCGACGTTTCTGTAAAACGTCGCTAATGAACACAATTTAGCGATGTTAATCGAATGTCGCTAAATGTACGTCGCCAATTGAGCAGATTTTAGTAGTGCACCCAATGTAGGGGCACGAGAAGTGGGTACGTCCAGCCTACGCCGCAGTATTGGCGGTAGAACGCTGTTCTAGGTCACAAATACAACTAAACAAAATATGATATACTTTCCGAACGAAGGACAATCACAAGGTACAACTCAATCACAAAGCTAAGATGGAAAAGTACGATAAGATAGATATAAAATCTCAAAAGAAAAATACAACAGAAGTGAAATAAGTCCAAGTGTCTAAATGACACAAACAACAAGAAGTCTCAACAACACAAATAAATACAACTCAAATCCATAAAGCTCAAATGACATGAAAATACGGTAAAAGTCTAGCTATCTAAACTAGACAAGGGTAGGATCCTTAGCAGCTGCCTGAACCTCCTGGGGGTCCAGGTTGCAAGTGTCATCTAGGCATGCTCCGTAGTAGGAAGGGCATAAGTCCTCCTCATCCTCTGTAATATTTTCAACAAGTTCAGTCAGGAAAGGAGCGAGCACAAAACATCTCACGCAGTTCATATCATGCAGGAAATATAAAACATGCAATAGAGTAATATACATGAAACGCCGAAGAAATGTACATGCAGTGTGGTCAAACATGTTAGGGTTAGGTCAAACTAGTTAGGGTTAGGTCAAACATGGTCAAATTAGTCTAGGTTCAACTAAACTAGGTCTAACAAGTCAATTCTAGTTCTAAAACCAAACTACACTATAAAGCCTAGTCAACTAGCTATACCAAGCACAAGCCACACTATAGTCTAATATTATAGTCCAAACCAGCACACAACATTAAGTAATATAGAGTACCACATACATATAAGATACAACTTAAGGATATATATATATATATATATATATATATATATATATATATATATATATATATATATATATATATATATATATATATATATATAGAGTACCACATAAAAAAAATATATATATATATATATACAGAGAAGTTGCAACATTCATGTGAGTGTGTGTGTGTGTGTGTGTGTGTGTGTGTGTGTGTGTGTGTGTGTGTGTGTGTGTTTGTGTGCTGCTGTAGTAGGGGTGTTCAATTAAGACAGAAACTCATGCCTATACATTATCATCTAAAACCCAACTAAAACAATGCAACATATATAGAAAGATATAAGAGATAGTGAGAGTGAGTGAAAGAGAGTGGACAGTAAAGGGGAACAGTGAGTGAGTGAGTGTACAAAGAGTGAAGTGTGTGTGGAGTGATAAATAGAGTGAATGTATACTGTGGCACGATAGGGTGAGTGTGCTCAGGTATAGGGTGAGTGTGGATACAAAGTGAAATTCAGATTTTTAATCCCAGTTTTGATTCAACCTCAACTCAGTTGACATATAGTATTCAACTCAGTTTTATGTATACAATTTTTTTACAACTCAAAATCATGTAAACTTAGTTAACATTCAAAACAGCGAACAACTCAACCTCATTTTATGACAGTTAATCATTCAATGTATCAATCCAATATCAATCTCAGTTTTGCATACAGAGGCAAACTCAGTTTTCATGTAAACTTCAATCTCAGTTTACATTTTTACATAAAATCACAGTTCTCAGTTTATACATGTTATCATTCAATACAGTTTTCATGTTAACCAATCAAAACTCAGTTCACATACCAGGTCTCAGTTTTTTAAATATCAGCTAATACATTCGAATTGAAACCCAAACATCCTACTGTCAAGGTATCAGAACATACCTAAGTTCATATTGATTTCGAAACCAAATTCCCAAACGAAAACCCAAATCAGTTTCATATTTAAGGTAGACTCAGTTATCTGTTAACATTAACATTTCATTCACAGTTTCACAGTTCAAACTCAAACCTAATTCCAGATTTTTAAACCCAATTTCAATTCAAACATTCAAACCCAAGTTCACATTTCAGTAAGGTATCAGAACAAACCTATTCAATATGGACCCGACTAAATTAACAAATGTAAATCAAAAATTAATGGAGGAAACAGTGTATAGAGGTTTGGCATGCATATGTGCACATGTGGGGGTGTCCATGTGTCCAAATGTAATCCCCCAAAATTTTTGGGGGATTTTTCTACTTTTTAATTTCTTAAATAATTTAATTTTCAAATATTTTGTTAATATTTATAAATGTAGCCTTAGTCATGCTTAATTTTTTTTTGCTTATGCATAGTGGCTAGATATCATGACACGGCTAGTTAAGTTATATGTCCTGGCTAGCCTGCTAGCTGTAAACCTTCTATCCCTATAAAATTTTACTTTATTATATTTTAAATATTTTATAGCAATTTTCTTATTTATTTAATAAGGTTAGTAGTTAATTGTATAAATAAAAAAATATAGCAACACAAAGACAATTATTATCTTGTACAATTTCACTCAAAAATTATATATCTAAGTGGTTACTGGATTTTAGAAATTTTAGATATTTATACTAATATTCTATGGTATTTTATAATTATCAAATAAAAGTAAATAGTTATATTTTTATTGTATTAATTCAAAATCTAACATAAATAAATTTTCCATGGCAATTTGCTTGTACAATATTTTCATAAAAATATTTTTAAAGTGTTCATTAAAGTTTTAGAATTTTTAGGATTTTTTTATGTATATATTTTGTTACGGCATATATGAATATATTGTTATATATATATATATATATTATATAAAAAAAAATATATATATATATATATATATATATATATATTATATATATATTATATATATATATATATATATAAAGAAAAAAATTAAACATGCGGGTGAACAGTGCAAGAGGCCACTGTTCACCATCTTCCCCAAAGGAGCCGAGCCCAATTGCTGAATAAAGATTGAGTAGGAAAAGAAGAAGAAGATAATAATAATAAAAAAACAAACAAATCTTTTAAAAACTCAACCAAGATTTAAACCCGAGATTATCAACTCCTAATCCTATCTCAATTAATGAATCAAATCTACAAACTATCAATATCCAATCGAACCCGTCTCCTTCCTCATAAATTTTCGAGAAGAAGAACCTACTGCAGCCTTCGAAAACACTTGTGCCCTTGAGCCTTCGAGCCCATGCCCCCGTTCGTGCGTGCCTCCTCCTCAATCGTCTGCACGCGGACCTCGGCCATCGACCGTCACGGACCGCCGACCCGAAAAACAGAGCACAGCTCTGTACAATCCGACCGCAAGGTACACAGTTTCAAACTCATATTTCTCCCTCTATGACTGATGAAAAGTCAATCCGTAAACTTGTATGCGTATCTAGATTGACCCACTACAAATCCCTTCAAACGTATTGCCTAAATTCTCTCTAGAGTGACCGCAAAATTTCTTAGAAATTCAGGAATTTTCATCGCTATGATAACAGAAATTCATGACCCAAGGTCCCTGTTTGACATCGATTTACGACCAGTTTGGCACAAGATTTAAAATTCGGTTAGAATAGACGTCTATACAACCTAAACGAGAATAGAACCCAGTTTTTACTTTAATTTGTAGTGGATTGTGTGCTGCTTAAGATTTGTTCCAAAATTGACAAAAAATTTATTTCAAAGAAATAAAGTTTTTTGGAAATTCCCTGATACGACGTGCGCCCCGACAAACTGAACGACGTGGTCGCGAACCGAAAGCATCGAAAGGTGCGTATCGACTTCGCGGATGTGTCAGCTTTGACGAAATTCAAATTGGTTGCATGTGTGTGACGAATTTGATGCATATCCGTCGAGATACCCCCGTATCGACCCTTTGTAAAAATTTTAATTACTTTGTGCACGTTCGTCGTGTCGATACGAAACTTGCGCCAACAAGGCCGAAGCAATTTTATGGTCCTGTATGCCAAGTTTGGTCCGATTCTGAGAAGGACGACCGGAACGCCTATTTGGCGGGCCCGCGACCCGCTCTAACGGGCAAATTTGTGCACGGCCCGCCGAAATCCAACTTTGGACATACGGTTGGGTTTGTCTTCTCAAATCGGACCTGTAGACGTGTAGTTTGACGACTTTAGAGATCATAGATGCTGGCACACTTTTTGGTACAAAATGGGTCCAATGACGAAAATCGTTTTGATCCAAAATTATGATTTTGCCCCTGTTCCAAAATTTGACTTTTGGACAGGCATTTCCTAGGTATATCACTTATTTCGAGTACGTTTTTGATGTTTGTTTCAGCATTCGGAGTTGTTTGGAGATTGTGACAATTCTTTTGCTGACATTGTAATTCTTGGACTTGCCACCTTCGTACCACCAGACAAGATACCTTGCTACCCTACTCTGTGATCTACTTTTTTTTTATTTTTAGTTATTTATGTTCAATATTACTCATTTTTGTTAGTATTATATCACTGTGCGTCCAAGTCACACTTGGGTGCAAGCGACTCTATCGGTCGTTTTCTTGCTTTTGTTTTATTCTCTTGCATTGACTTAGCCTAGTGACCACCCATTTGATGATGAGGTATTGGTATATATCATACGGCCTTGACACCTACTTTACTATGTATTGTGAGTCACATATAGGATATGTACTCGTGTAGTCGGCCGGCCACCGATACGTATGAGGCGTACGACGGTTAGGAGTAACTGCCAATAGAATTGTATGCTAGTGGACATGGAAGTTACTAGAGGTTCATATGAGTCATGGATGTGACTCCAATAGGCATGGAGTGGGAAGAACAGTTCTTTGATGTGTGGGCCACATATACATTATTATTGTACCTGAAGCTCCGCTGGAGACGCAGGTTCACCTTACTATTACTGATTCCCTCTGACGTTCATGGAGCGTTATGAACGTTTTCTTACTGATTCCCTCTGACGTTCGCCAAGCATTATGGACAGAGATGACTGGTTCCCGAAGGAAGGGACGATACCACTTCTATACAGTCCGAGTGCCCATATGTGAAGGATTGTTCTTTATTACATATTTACTATAGTACGGTTAGACACCCTATTGCATGCATCCCTTTATTTTTTATTATAAATCACAGTTTATATGGCATGGTGTTTTCTTGTATCTTGTTACGTCCCTCTGAGGATATGGGTATCTCTCCAGATGTGTGCTATTGTCATTCACAGGTATTCGAGTTGTGGCTGCGATCATCTCTATTTCTTCGAGGATGATTGTACTTGGATCGTCTTTGCTTCGCTCGCCAAACTCATTTCATTTTTCATGTATTTCTTCCCTTACATGTTGGTAGTAGATTTGTCTCCTCCCAACATATTGTACAAAAATATTTCATAGTTGATTATATAATATCTTTTATTCTTTCATTTTGTGGATGAGATTAGATTACTCTTGGTTTACTGCAATTTACAGCTTATGTATTCCTACGAGGTTTTCTTTATATTGGAGTATACTTCATATATATGCAGCTGGCATGCCTACGTACTTAGTCCTAAGCATTTTAGGACTAGGGCGTTACACCACACAATATACACGAAGTGTCCAAAACAGGGAACAAACAGTATATCAGGAACTTTGTAGAACACAGTATGGTCAGGGCATGTCGAGTCAAATATGACATGATACAGGGCATGTGTGACCTCGTGCTCGTGTCCACACCTAGCCTAGGTATAGGGCTACATAATCGACACACTACTTCGTGTCCACGATGTATCGTGTCAAAGATACAAGTGCGTATCAGAGCTTGATTTTCGTGTGTAATAGTGTAGTACAAATTCAGTGTACGCTTGATTTCGTGTACGACATGACACAATATGTCACAAAAATTGGAGGGTGACACGTCAGTCACTGCCCCCACGTCCATGCCAAGTGGCACGAGCCTACGTGGCCTGTGCCGTGAGCAATCGACGTGCAGCAGCAGGACACGCGCACAAGGCCTCGTGCAGCGCGTTCGTATCCGTTTTGGACACGGACACGAATCCAAATCTTGTTCAGAGTTTGGGATCTGTCATCAGCATGCCAAGGGCTATCCAAACATGTAATTTATTGCAAAAAATAAGAAGAAAAGATCCACAATGACATTTCATCGAACACAAAGTAAATGATACTGATACGTGTCCGATACGCACATTAAATCAACATCAATTCCTACCAAACTTGCTCTACAGCTAAGGGACACCTAAATGAATGCATATATGGAAAGAAAATGGAAATTTGAATCAATTTGAGGGGTTTTACCTATTGAGAGTAAATCTCACTGCACAAAACTTGAATGAGAACCCCCTTCCAATTTGCTATGGTCCAATGCTCCTCAAATCTTGCTAGCAAGCCTCCACTAGCCTCCTTTACTGTTGGGGATGATGATGCAAGTCTCTAGGTTCAATTTGGGATCAATTTGGATAAAGGGGGATGTAACTCCCAAAATCATATTCGGTGAATTTTAAAATTTTTCTAATTTTCTTTGGATTTAATATTGTTTTGTTATGAAAATCTAATTTCGATTGAATAGTTGATTTCGAGTGTTAATGAATTTTTCTCAAATTAAAAAGTACTTTTGAATACTATTTTTTAAAATTATTAATTTGATTTATTTTAGGAATTTTGTAATGGAATGCATAAAGGAATTGTTTTGTGGCTAAATTCTATTACTACAGTTGATTTCATAATAATATTCTTATTGATATCTTAATAGTATTATTTAAAAGACAAATAATATTATTAACTATTCTCAGAATTATTTATTAGTAAGTAGTGAAGGAGAATTAGTTTTATTAACAGTTGTAATTTTGTAATTGGGAAAATTTGTTTAAAAAAATGTGTTTGAATATTCGAATTTAAAAATATGTTAAAACAGTTTTATATTTTGAAATCTGTTAAAACAGTTTTATATTTTGAAAATCTGTTTTAAAACTGTTGGAGGAAAATGTTTGGATTTTGTATTTGAAAATCTATTGATAATTAAAATTCTGTTGAAATTCTGTTTTCTATTATGTTTTTGAAAAACTGTTCAAATTTGAATTTAAAAATCTGTTACTAGTTATTCTAGTTTGGCCCCAGATCTGAACCTTATTACTGCTCTGCCATTATCCTACTATAGGAAACACCACAGATTTACAGTTATTTACTACACTGCCACCGTTCCTACTGCACACACATAATTATTATTTTACTATAAATAATGCACACAAACCCATGTACAATTTCTGACACACATCAGCCACGTCACAAATTTTCTCTCTCTCTATTTTCTTTCTCTCCCCGGCCATTCTCTCCGGCCGATCGCCGTCGCACCCTCGCCGGAGTTACAGAGCACGGCCGCCACCTTGAAGCCGAGCTGTCCTCCGTCACTTCGACTCACCACCATCAGTCCGAGCTCTCCTCGACTGTAGAGCCCCTTGGCTAGTGTGCCACTGTCAGGACCACTCCAGCCTCGTGACCCGTGTCGTATGGAAAGAGCCACTGCCCCTTCGGTTTCCGATTCGACGCCCAAGCCGAGGAGATCGCCGTCGAGCCAGAAGAGCCGCTGCCTCCTCGTAGTCTTCGCCACCGCCGTGGAGGAGCATCACCGTCATCAACCGAGTTCGACGAAGCTGCTCGCCGCCACCGGTCGTTATCACCATGACACCACTGTCAGGATCTGACGCCGCCGTCGTCACGCACCACCTCGTAGATCGCACAGACTGTAGCTCCTCGATCCTCCAGCCACCCCATCGACTCTCGTGTGGAGTCTTTGAGAGCCGAGCCACCACTGGAGTTCTTCGAGAGCCGTTCGCTGCAGCATCTTATCGTCGTGGATCGATGTCTCCGTCGGGCTGGTAAGCCTTCTCCGATCTTCTTGACCCCCTTTTCTCCTTGCTTTTAGAGTTTGAGTTAGGGTTTTCAATTTTGAGATCTAGGGTTTGTAGTTAGCCGGAGGAGAAACTTAGGGACTCTCGGGAGGAAGACCTAGAGTTCAGATCGAGGGTTTTAGGGCTGAAACTGAGGGAGAAGATGAAGGGACGAAGAGGTCGGGCTGAGTTATGTTGGCTGTGAGTAAATGAGAGGAGGAGAGGAGTGAAGGGTGAAGAAGATTTAGGGTTAGGGTTCATGAGACTGAAGGCGGAGAAGAATTAGGCTTAGGGTTTCTCGGCCAGAAAGGTCGAGAAGCAGTGGAAGAAGACGAAGAAGAGAATGGAGTTTTTTGGTGGCCCATGCAGGTCAGAGCATATCGTATCGGTTACGTAACTATACTGATACGAGCCTGCGCATCTGACTAAACCCTTTGAAATCTCAATCCACGCTGTCTTGAAAATTTTCCTAGAAATTCTCCACGTCCTTGAAAACTCTATATTTGCTCTCGATTATACTTACTTGCTTTCCGTACCATTGATTCTCGTCCCTTTTTATTCCAAGGTGACGAACAATCGTACTGTCTAGGATTTATAAAAAATTCCAAAGTTATTGTATAATATTGCTTGACTATTGAATATTTGGTTGTTTATAGATATGAGGGAGTATAGATGCCATATGCCTAGATATCTGCCGGTAGAATTGTTAGCAACTAGTTAGAATACCGTAAGACTTTAGTGACCATATTTTGAGGAATAGTGTGACCAAAGGTGGGTAGAAGTCCTCGAAGTTTCGTAGTTACGAAATGACTAGAGAAGGTTATAAAATATTTTTGAGGAATTAAATTGAGGAGATTAAGGTAATTGGACTTTAAAATTTTAAGAAATAGTTATGAACTAGAATTTCGAGGGCAAAATTATTTTAAGGTGGGTAGATTTGTAGCCTCATTTCCTAAAATTTTTGAAATATTTTTTATTATTTTATTTATTTATTTGATTTAAATGGTGATTTTAGAAGTTTTATAAATAATTATTTAGTTAATTATTACCGTAGATGACTTTAGCCATGATGGAGTTTTGAAGTACAAGACGGTTAGGAATTATAGTACGGATAGTACAGTGGCGTGCTTTGACTAGTATTTAGCCATGGTAGGGGAATGCCGAGCCATAGTGATGTCCTAACTAGGAAAACCAGGCCAAGTTATAGCATGACCATTGTAAATAAGTTTAATTAATTATTATTGTATTTATTGACTTGTAGGAGACCCGTTTGTGTCGATTTAGCCTGAGCTGAGCCTGAACCGAATCCAAGCCTATGTGGGCATGCAGTGAGACCAGGGACGACCATGTAGTCATATTTTATGTTTACCAATTTTCCCTAAATTATTTTAGGTGTTGAGGTACATTTTTAACTATTTGAATAATTGTACAAAACTAATATTTTATTATTAAATATTGTTTAGGATGTTTGTACAATTTTCTGGACCCAGACAGAGGTGAATAGTATAGATTTATCAAACCACCATTTAATTATTTGAGTATTATTTTATTATTCTGTGGTGATTAAATAAATATATTATTGCTATTAGATATTATTATTTGTTAATTGAGTATTTATTGGTATATAAATATATGAGGTATATATGTATATGGATGTGTGTAAATATAGATATATAGATATGTATATAAATATAGATATATATTAAATGTGTGTATGAATATATAAATGTATATTATATATGTATATTTGTATGTATACATAAATATATTATATATATGTGTGTATGAATATATAAATGTATATTATATATGTATATTTATATGTATATATAAATATATTATATATATATGTGTGTATGTATAATATATAGGAATATGTGTGTTTGTGTATATATATCAATATATTTGTATGTATATACATATATGTATAAGTATTTATATGTAAATATGTATGTACAAACATATATGTATATATATTTATATGTAAATATGCATATATGAGAATAATGCAGCAGCAGGCCAAGTCAGCCAGCTTCCGGCCTGAGCCCCAAAGCCTATAGCTATTTCTCCAGCCCAGGCCCATAGCAAACAAGGCCAAGTCCAGCTGGAACCAAGCCAAAACAGGAATTTGGTAATTCCCCCACAGCCTAAGGACCCAGCCTGGGCTCAACAGCCCGAGTTTTTTTCCCCTATCGTTCGAAGAACCGACTGTGTATATATAACAAAGAGAGAAATCGGAAGAAAGAAGAGCACAAAACCCTAAAACCCTAGCCGACACTTCACCCCCTCTGCCTTATACGACCCCAGGCGACCACAGCGCCGCCGTAGGCGGCGGAGCAGTCGCCGGAACCCGCGCGCGCGCGGAGTAAACAGAACGGCAGTAGCAGCAGTTAACCGCACAGGTACCATGTTCATCTCGACTTTTCTCCCTGAGTACTTAACCAAATATCGACCCATAAATTTCTATGGATAGCTGGGTTAACCCCCTATCCATCCCTTCAACTGGAATGGTTTGGTTTGTCGTAGATAAATTATAGAAATTCTTGAAACTTCAGGAAAAACCATCGATAACAGAGTATTAGAACTATTTTTGGAATCCAAGTTGGAAGGTAAGTATTTGCCGATTCCTCGACAGATTAGATAATCTATTTGAAGGAAATTGTTGACAACATATAGGGCTATAAATACTTTTTTACGAAAGTCATTTTCGACGAATGTGCACCGAGAAATCAGCTTCCCAAAGTAACGAAAAACCTGTTTTAAAAATTATAGAAATTATGAAAAATCCTTCGATACGACGTGTGTCCCGCCAATCCGGGCGACGTGGTCGTGAACCAAAAGCATCGAAAGGTGCGTAACGGCTTCGTGGACGTGTGGGCTTTGACGGAATTCAAATTGGTCACGTGTGCGCGACGAATTTGATGCGTATCCGTCAAAATTCACCGTATCGACCTCTGTGCAAATTTTCCAATTACTTTGTGCACGTTCGTCAGATCGAGACAAAACTTACGCCAACAGGACTGTATCATTTTTCTGGTCTTGTATGCCAAGTTTGGTCCGATTCTGAGACAGTTAATTGGACCACCGTTTTGCGGGCCCTACGGTCCGATTCAACAGGCAATTTTGTGCACCGCCCCTCGGATTCCAAAATAGGACATACCGTTGGGTTCGTATCGGAAAACCGGATCCGTAGACATGTAATTTGATGACTTTAGAGACTATTGACTCTGGCACATTTTTGGTGCAAAGCGGATCCAACGGCGGACACCGTTTTGATCCAAAATTACCGTTTTGCCCCTGTATCCAGAATTAGACTTAAGGACAGGCAATACTAACTAATTTGACTATTCTGAGAATGTTGGCAATATTTGTTTCAGCTTTCGGGGACAGTTGTGATGACTTGGACTTTATGGCTCACCAGTTGACTATATTTTGTGGGATCTGCGTGCAACCTCCAGGCAAGTATACCTTGCCTCCCTCTGCAGTTTTATTTACATGTATTATATTTTTTTCCCAGTTTTGATTGTTTATGGACATGTGCTTTTCGTATTTTATTCTTTTGAGTTGTTTCATTGCATATAGCCGTGTTCATGTTTGGTCTTGTGGTTCACACTTGGAGTTTCTCGTCAGTACCTTGCTTGAGTCGTGTCATAGAACGAGTGCGTGTAGTAAACTGCCATAGCCTTGATTATCGTTTTACACAACCAGAGAGTCCACACTCGGGACGAGGGTTATTTGGTGCACCAGAGAGTCCACACTCGGGACGAGGGTGTTTGTCGTGATCATTGGCACCAGAGAGTCCACACTCGGGACGAGGATTGACCAATTGGTCCACACATGGGACGAGGGTGCCTTGCCGTGAGCTAACCAGAGAGTCTACACTCGGGACGAGGGTTAGTGCTTAGTTCAAACCCGTGAGTCCACACTCGGGATGAGGGTTTGGTTCTTCCATTGATCTCGTGTATTCGTTCATCCGGCAGTTCATTTATGCGTAGTTATTCTAGTGTTCGTATTCAGGTTCGTGTTCTTGTTCATATTCGTGTTCGTGTTCGGGTTCGTGTTCGTGGTCATTTATCGTGTTCCTGTTTTCTTGTTTATCTTCTAGCGCATGATAAAACTGTTAGATAGGCATGTATGTTATGTATCTTGCTATGTCCTCTGAGGACCTGATGATCTCCTCAGGTTTAGCGGTTGCATGGAGTTAGCTAGTAGTTCTGGGTGGCGGAGGATTTGCGATGCTTGTGGGATTCAGGTATCATTATTGCGTGGTTATCGTTTCGTGCCTTCTTACTTTATCATGTTTCCTGATTCAGTTTAGACTCTTGTTACTCTCTTTAGAGTCTTATCGGACATATATGCTAGTGGGCTACAGACCACGACCCATAGTGTTCACTCATGTTTCATATACTTATTGTGGATTGAGATATAGATTTGTTTGCCATGATTTGGCAGTACACCATAGCCTTGACAGCGTTTACGTATTCGAGTCAGGCTGGAGTCCGTTTGATACGCAGCTGGCTTGCTCATGAGCTTGCGTCCGAAAAGCCAGTGAGGGTCGTGACAGGTTTTGAGCTGGTTGCGGCTGAATGAGTGAATAAGCAGAGGAGAGAGAAGATGCTGGGTTAATATCTGAGGTTGTTGGGCCGGGTTTGGGCCACCGGATTTCGGTCTAACCTTTGGGCTCTTAATAAAGAAATAAACTCTAAGAATTTTTGTAAGTGTTAAATACAGAAGTTGGGCTCTGGTGTAGGAAATTAGCTGTAGGAATTCTTGATAAGATTATTAACATTGGGCCGGGACTGGAAATTGAGTGTTTGGGCTGAATTGGTGGGTTCTAGCCCAACAACTGTTAAATGTTATTTGATTTTAACAGTTAGGCTGGGCTTAAATCCAGCATGGTAGTATAGATAGATTGGGCCGGTTTGATGGTTGGGCTAACAGTTGGGTTGAGAATTAAATAGAGGTAAGAAATAAATAATGGTTCGGTTGTTTAGATTTGGGCCGGGCCAGTTAGACTGGGCTAGAGATTTGACTGTAGGCTTAGGCTGGATTTGAGTAATGATGTTTCTATTAACTTCTATTGTTTATATTTTCCTTAATTGTAGTATTGTTCTAATATCATATAATTTGCTAGTATAAAGTAAATGTGTTTGGTTATCATTATTAAATATTGCTAAGTATTATTTTGTTCCGTTTTAACTGAATAATACTTCCTAATCAAATTATATATTTTCTAATTAAAGTAAATTGTTAATAACCCTTAGTAATATTTTAGTAAATTACTTTACAAAAATGTTTTCCTAATAAATATATATTTAGCCCTTGTCAAATAAATGATTTTTCTATAGTTATAATATATCCTTCTAAAAATAGTTATCTTGTTAACATTAATAATTAGTATTTATTTAGTTGATAGTTAGTAATATTGGTTTAATTTTGTTAATATTAACTACTAAATATTTTGCTAGAAAATGTTATATTGTTTTCTAAAATAAATTCTTTACTAGATATAGTTTAAAACATTACTTTGATTAGACTACAAATATACTTTCTAGAATATTGTTTTTATAAATATTTTTCTAGTTATTTTGTTTCTAATTAGCTAGTTAGCCTTAATTAATTAAAGTCTTTATTTCAAACCCTAATAACTTGTACAAAAATTATACCAGGTGATTCATTTACAACCATACAGTACTACTCTCGTGCAACCAAACCGAGGCAAGTATACTGACTCGACTTGTACTCTGTATTCCTGTCTTATATTCATGTGCCATGTTCTCATATCGGATACGAAATATACACGATTGTCTTGTACCTATGTTCATTGCTTGTGAGTCATTGTTTATTACGGGGATTGGAGAAATATTAGCTTTTGTGTGACCACACCCAACATAGGTATTGTGTATAGCCTAATCGTACAATTCACGTACGATGAAGCCGTACCTTGTAGAATTGATTGACTCATTGACTCATTGATTGATTGTGCTCCTGTCACTCCCCGATCCTGGAGTACGTATTTTAATACGTAAACCGATAAATTATATTTACCTTGAATTTATACGATATTTATTATGCAGTATTTTTTCATGCATTTCCCAAAAATATTTGACAAAATATTATTTCCTAATTTATTTTCTGCATTTGTGCCTACAGTTTTGGCTCATTTGGGTAACCTATTTTTGGTTCACCAATGGTTCATCATGAACCCTTTGGTTCATCATGAACCCATGGGTTCAAGATTCTATATAATAACTCATCTCATTCTCTCTCCTCTCATTTACTTCCTCTTATTTATTTCCTCCACCAACCAAGGCAAGTACCAACTTGCTCAAGAGATGGATCCATATTTTGTCATTAATTTCTTACAAAACTATTTGCCAAAACATGTTCTTCTCCTCAATCTATACTAGTTTAGAACTTGGAAATTTCCATTTTGAAGCTTTGATTTTTGTAGATCTAAGTTTTAATTATTTTCGAATTTTGCATAGTTTGATCTACTTTAGTTGGATTTTATGGGTTTTTGATGCTTCCATGTGGAAGAGCATTCAGTTTCACCCAAGTTAGAACTTTAGAAATCTGGATTTGGAGTTCGGATGGCCAAGTTGTGATGTTTTGAAGTTTTGGGTTCATCCATGGTGTTCTTGCTGTTTGGAGAAGACAGTGAGCAGTGTGCTCCTGTATGAGCACGCTTTCTGTTGGAAGCGTGTCTCCTCTTGAGTCTGCGTGACTTTTCACGCAGCTCTCCTCTTGAGTCTGCGTGACTTTTTACGCAGCTCTCCTCTTGAGTCTGCGTGACTTTTCACGCAGCTCTCCCCTTGAGTCTGCATGACTTTTCACGCAGCTCTCCTCTTGAGTCTGCGTGACTTTTCACGCAGCTCTCCTCTTGAGCCTGCGTGACTTTTCACGCAGCTCTCCCCTTGAGTCTGCGTGACTTTTTACGCAGCTCTCCTCTTGAGTCTGCGTGACTTTTTACGCAGCTCCCCCCTTGAGCCTGCGTGACTTTTCACGCACGCTGCCTTGAGTGAGCCTGCGTGACTTTTCACGCAGCTCTCCTCTTGAGTCTGCATGACTTTTCACGCAGCTCTCCCCTTGAGCCTGCGTGACTTTTCACGCAGCTCTCCTCTCGAGCCTGCGTGACTTTTCACGCAGCTCTCCCCTTGAGTCTGCGTGACTTTTCACGCAGCTCCCCCTTGAGCCTGCGTGACTTTTCACGCACGCTGCCTTGAGTGAGCCTGCGTAACTTTTCACGCATGCTGCCTTGAGTGAGCCTGCATGACTTTTCACGCACG
Organism: Iris pallida; assembly: GCA_029216955.1. Classification (NCBI taxonomy): domain Eukaryota; kingdom Viridiplantae; phylum Streptophyta; class Magnoliopsida; order Asparagales; family Iridaceae; genus Iris; species Iris pallida. The sequence continues at coordinate 1,384,944 of JANAVB010023799.1, forward strand.
CTGCCTTGAGTGAGCCTGCGTGACTTTTCACGCACGCTGCCTTGAGTGAGCCTGCGTGACTTTTCAGGCACGCTGCCTTGAGTGAGCCTGCGTGACTTTTCACGCACGCTGCCTTGAGTGAGCCTGCGTGACTTTTCACCCCTTGAGCGTGCGTGTTTTTGTGCGTACGCTTTTGATATCCCATTTTATATTCTTACGCCTTTTGTCCCGAGCATGATATGAGCACTAATGTGACCCCGGAGAACAAAGTGTTCCTACCCGATACATATACCCGAATGTCCCAGTTCTTGTTCATGCTCGACAAATGACTCGTAACTCTACGTGGCGTATTTGCAATGATGCATTACACTAAGGAGGGTAGCACATGTTGACATACTGATTGACATGGATCCTCTTTGGGGTACTCGTACTAAAGTACGACTTTAGGGGGATAATCATGCAGGCCACAGCATGTGAGTCCAAGATTTCACCTAGGGTTAAATTAGGCAACAAAACATACTAGATGCATGGGGAGGGCAAAATCCCGAGATCGTGTTACACCAGCCGCCTTAAGATATTGTCTTGACGCGCCGGCTGGTCTCCACGAATACTGTGTCATCTGCAATGAGTGGATGACTGTAACCGATTAATTCCTGCTATATATTATATGTTTTAGCAAGGTGGCCTTACGAGGGACCTGTGCTCAATCATACTTGTCTGTGCGAACCCCTGGGTTGGCTAGCCTTGCTGGAAAGATACGATCTGAGGATTTTCTAATAACATGACGCGAGGATAACCTCGTTCCACTAGAAATGCGTAGACTTGATTGGCCGTGAAAACGACTTGCTTGTATCCTATTACCTTCTGCAAATAACTGAGGGAAGCAGATTGTCATGGTACGTGATCTAACCTATGTTCTTGTTTGATTGTTGGGTTGTTTATCGTACTATGATAGGCTGTGGACCGAAGTTATGAACGGAAGACTTATTCTGTTTGTGAAGTGCTACTTCTGTGAATGACTAAGGAATATGGTCTATCATGGTACATGATCCAACCCATGTTCTTGTTTGATTGTTGGGTTGGTTATTGTGCTGCGATAGGCTATCGACCGAAGTCACGATCAGGAGAGTTTATTGTTTATACCTTTTAACTTATGTGAAAGTTATAGAGTACGACACGTCCCGACTCCATGCGACACCTTTTGTCCTTGTTTGGTTGTAAGGGTGCCATATGGGTTCGAGGATGTTGCGCTACCCTATAGAGAATAGCATAAGTATTACTATTATCAATCATTCTATTATCTGGGTTTTTAATCTTAACTCTTGTGCCCCTTTGATGGTACTTGCTATTCGGGGCTGACCCCGCTGGTTTTGTTTGGCTAGATCTCGTAGCAGAGCCGGAGGACACGATCTTCCTTCCTGACATCCATGCTGCATACTAGGAGCATGGCGGTTCGGGGACTCGAGTGGGTTTCTTCTCCACCACTCATGCTTATACTTTTGCTGCGTTTAGCCACCGACACCTGTTAGCCGGATTACTTGATATTTTGTGTCAGTACATAATTGTAATTAAACAGACTGCACCTGTGTATAATTTTGTACTCCTGACTCTCTGAGATAGCTAAATTATAAAGCTAGTCTCTCATGATCATTTTGATGAAGCGTCAGGGATGCCTTACTGCTTTATCTTTAATGTTCATTTTATTGCTGATGTGACTTGATTGATTGAGACATAGAACTCTGTAGGACCATAGGAGACTTGATTGTAGCATGTACCCCCTAGTCTCTCGACAGCCACGATCGCCGTATGACGTTACGTACCTCATATGGAGTAGCTGGCCTAGTCCGTCTCCGTATTTCGGTACTGGGGCGTGACAAGGTTTTAGTGGTGGCCCATGCAGGTCTGATTTTCAGACTTGTGGGGTATTGCGAATTATTAGGAGTCTCAATCAAAACTTGTTTCCCTTGAAATTCTGTTTCGAATTCTCTGTCCTTGCCTTGATCTCTAACCTGACTTGTATCCTCGAAATCTTCCTCGTCCAGACTTGATAATCTTATATTCTTCTCTATAGGGGTGCTTCATTCTCAGTAGCTGGTGAGGCCCATGAGAAAGAGCAGTAAGAGCATGGCTCGACTGGGCAGCAACAGGGGAGAGAACCTTCCCTAGGGCAGGCACAAGCAGAAATGGAACCAGAGGCAGTGCAGCCGCCGGTTATTGAAACTCCTGCAGCACCAGCAGCGACGGCAGTACCAGATGCCATAGCACTCCTGGAGATCATCCGGGAGATTCTTGTTACTCACCAACAGCAACAGACTCAGCAGCAGGAGCAGAACGTGTTGCTGAACCAAGGGATTCAGTTAGCTCTTGAGAGGAGTGCCGGGGTTGACTCGGGAGCATCAGAAAGGTTCCGTCACTTGAACCCGAGGTATTTTGATGGCACGGAGGATGCCATCACTGCGGATGCATGGATTCAAGACATTGAAGCCATTCTTGTGGCAGCCAAGGTTCCAGATGATGAGAAGGTTGATCAGGTCAAATTAGTACTTCAGGATCTTGCCCGCGACTGGTGGGCATCAGAAGAAGTTGGTATAAGACGCCCTGTTCGTTGGACCACCTTCAGTGAAAGATTCAAGGCCAAGTATTTTGGCGTAGTAGCTCGATATGAGCTCCAGCAGAAGTTTATCAGTCTCAAGCAAGCAGGCAAGACCGTAGATGGGTATGCAGCAGAGTTCTGCAGATTGTGCCATTTCGCACCAGCAATGGTGGCAACGGAGCCAGAGAAAGCTATGAGGTTCCATCAGGGACTTCATTTGGAACTATTGCAGCTTGTGGAAGGACACGATTACCAGACGTTTGACGCTGTTTTGACGGCCGCTCGGAGGCACGAGCTTACCCAGCAGAGGGTGGCATCGAGGACAGGAGGTCAGAAGAGATCTCATTCCCAGGTTGGAGGAGGAGCAATGCAGCGAACGTCGGCACCAGCACCCGGTGTACGTATTCATGAAGCAGGAGCGCCGCAGAGGACGGCCGTGTCAACTAATACAGCGCCAGTTCGGCATCAGCAGCCGAGGAACCAACAACAGCGTCAGGGAGCACCCCAGGGCTGTACATTCTGTGGGAAGGAAGGGCACACGAGGGAGGTGTGCCGGTCAGCGAATGACTTATGCTTGAGGTGTGGTAGTTCAGACCACCGTATCTCCACTTGTCCTGTGATGCAGAGGCCAGGAGGGCCAGCTCAGCAGTTTCCAGCATTGCCAGCTCCGGTGGAAACCTCGAGTGGAGGGCCAGTATTAGCAGTAAGGCCCCTAGCCCAGCGTCTACCAACGCAGGCTCAGATGTTCCGCCAGGCACAGGAAACCGAAGGCCCTCAGAGGCAGCAACAGCATGGTCGAGGAAGGCCGCAATAAGGAGCTCAGCGGGACTAGGGACAGGCTCTCATATTATCCTTGGGAGAGGCTCTAGCGTCTAGTGACGTGGTGGCAGGTAAAATTCTCGTCACCTCATTTCCCGCTATTGCATTATTTGATTCAGGCGCTACTCATTCATTCATCTCTGCACAATATGCTACACGGATTGGATTAGTGTTTGAGGCATTGCCGGAGAGGATGGATATACTCACCGGCAATGGGCTCGTAGAAGTTAGCAGAGTGCGCTTTTCATGTCCGGTGGAGGTGTGTGGGCATTTAATGCCCGCATCATTGATTGAATTCCCTATAGGGAATTTTGATGTCATTCTTGGCATGGACTGGTTGATAGACAGTCATACGACAATTGATTGTAGAGGAGGTAGGGTCATATTCAGCGTTCCTGGGATAGAGCAGTTCATCTTTACTCGAACCTTGAAGAATCAGGCCGGAGGCGTCATCTCAGCAGCAGTGTCAGAGCCAGGACAGATTTCGAGAGTGGTCGAAGATTTTCTCGACGTCTTCCCTGATAAGCTCCCAGGGATACCCCCAGTCAGAGAGGTAGAATTTAGTATTGAGTTGAACCCTGGAACGAGGCCTATTGCAGACAGAGTTTACAGAATGTCGCCGTCAGAACAGGATAAGTTGTATCAACATGAAGAAGAGTTGAAGTCTAAGGGATTCATCCGAGACAGTAAATCGCTCTGGGCCACGCCAGTGATTCTAGTTCCCAAGAAGGATGGGTCGACGAGGATGTGCATCGACTACCGCAAGCTGAATGCAGTAACAGTAAAGAATAAGTACCCACTACCAAGGATTGATGACCTGTTTGACCAGTTGAGCAAGGCCAGCGTCTTTTCCAAGATCGATCTTCGGTCAGGATACTATCAATTAAGAGTCCGGGAGTAAGACATACCGAAGACAGCATTCAGATCTATATGGGCATTATGAGTTTTTAGTAATGCCCTTTGGACTAACCAACGCCCCCGCAGTATTTATGGATTTAATGAACCGCATCTTTTTGCCGTATTTGGATAAATTTGTGGTGGTGTTCATAGATGACATTCTTGTCTATTCCAGCAGTGAAGAGGAGCATGAGAAACATCTTAGGACTGTCTTACAGACATTGAGGGAGCATCAACTTTATGCGAAGCTCGACAAGTGTGAATTCTGGTTAGATCACATTTCGTTCCTGGGGCATATAATTTTTGGGGCAGGAGTGTCAGTGGATCCGAAGAAGATTGAGGCCGTAGAGCATTGGCCAGTCCCGAGAACGGTTGCAGAAGTGCGAAATTTCTTAGGATTGGCTGGTTACTACAGAAGGTTCGTGGCAGACTTTGCCAAGATCTCTGCGCCCTTAACGCGTTTGAGGCACAAGGACGTAGAGTTTGTTTGGTCAGCTAGCTGTCAGGCATCATTTGAAGAATTGAAGAAGAGATTGATCTCAGCCCCGATCTTGACGCTTCCAGTAGGAGCGGGAGGCTTTACAGTATATTATGACGCATCTGGGAAGGGTCTTGGACGTGTATTGATGCAGCATAGAAAGGTGATAACATATGCATCTCGGCAGCTTCGAGACCATGAGAAGAATTACCTGACTCACGATTTGGAGTTAGCAGCTGTGGTGTTTTCACTCAAGTTGTGGAGGCATTATTTATACGGGGATCGGGTAGAGATCTATACTGATCATAAGAGTTTGAAATATGTATTCACGCAGCGAGATTTGAACATGAGGCAAAGAAGATGGTTAGAACTACTGAAGGATTTTGATTTAGATCTTCAGTATCATCCAGGCAAGACGAATATAGTTGCAGATGCACTGAGTAGGAGAGACAGTGCCTTTATCTTGACCTCGCAGAAGCATATTCTAGAAGACCTTCAGAGTATGGGAATCGAAGTAGTTTTGCCAAGGGATATAGGAAGAATGACCAGTATGCAGATTCAGTCAACCTTAGTAGAGAGGATAAGGGCAGCACAAGCAGGAGATCCACAGATTCAGAAGTTACGGTCGGAGTGTGAATCAGGCCGTAGGAAGGAGTTAGTGATTCATGAAGATGGTACGCTCAGGTTTGGAAACAGACTCTGTGTACCGAGTGGAGACCTTCGGCAAGAAGTTATGTTCGAAGCTCATAGTTCTATTTACTCCATTCATCCAGGAGGAACGAAGATGTATCGAGATATCAGGCAGTTCTTTTGGTGGAATGGCATAAAAAGAGAGATAGCGAGATTTGTATCCAAGTGTCTGGTATGTCAGCAGGTGAAAGCCGAGTAGCAGAGACCAGCAGGATTGCTACAGCCGCTTCCTATCCCAGAATAGAAATGGGAGTACATCACGATGGATTTTGTGACCGATTTACCTAGATCCCCGGCTGGCAAGAATGCAGTCTGGGTAATAGTAGATCGACTCACGAAGGTCGCCCATTTCCTTCCCTTCCGAGTTGGACAAACTACTGAGCAGTTAGCAGAAATGTACATGAAGCAGATAGTAAGGCAGCACGGTGTTCCAGTTAGTATAGTATCAGATCGGGATACGCGGTTTACTTCCCATTTTTGGCGGAGCTTACACCAAAGTTTGGAAACCAAGTTAAGATTCAGTACTGCTTATCATCCACAAACTGACGGGCAATCAGAAAGAACCATTCAGATATTAGAAGATATGCTACGGGCGTGTACCTTGGATTTTGGCGGATCTTGGGAGGATCACCTTCATCTAGTGGAGTTCTCCTATAACAACAGCTATCAGGCTAGCATTCAGATGGCCCCGTCCGAAGCATTGTACGGAAGGAAGTGCAGGTCCCCTTTGGCATGGGACGACGTTGGAGAACGGAAGTTGTTGGGACCAGAGATGATCACGCAGACTGTGGAGATAGTTAAGTTGGTCAGGGAGCGCTTTCGAGTTGCATAGGACCGACATCGTCATTGGGCAGATCAGCATCGTAGGCCTCTAGAGTTCAGAGTTGGCGACCAAGTATTTCTGCGAATTTCGCCTACTCAGGGTATCATCAGATTTGGAACCCGAGGACAGCTTAGTCCAAGATACGTTGGTCCTTTTAAGATTCTCGCTCGGGTAGGCGATGTGGCTTATCGGCTTGCCCTTCCGCCTTCGTTAACAGGCATACATGATGTGTTTCATGTGTCCCAATTACGTGGGTATGTCCCGGATCCGAGTCATGTCCTCGATCATTCTGAGTTAGTCGTTGGTACCGACCTAACTTACGAGGAACAACCCGTGTCTATTTTGGACCGGCGAGAAAAGGTACTCAAAAATCGGACGATAAGCCTTGTCCGTGTTTCTTGGAACCATCACTCTTTGGGAGAGTCAACCTGGGAGCGCGAGGACGAGATCAGATCTCGGTATCCGCATTTGTTTGACTAATAAGGTATATTTTTGCACCTTATTGACACGATTCCATGCTTATCTGCACCTGCTTGTTTTATACTTTGTGATGTATGATAATAACTGCTATGATAGTTAACTTGTATGTGATTGTGCCTTGCTTGCCCTGATTTCACTATCCTGTCTTGGCTGGAATTCTGAGGACGGAATTTTTCTAAGAAGGGTAGAGATGTCACTCCCCGATCCTGGAATACGTATTTTAATACGTAAACCGATAAATTATATTTACCTTGAATTTATACGATATTTATTATGCAGTATTTTTTCATGCATTTTCCAAAAATATTCGACAAAATATTATTTTCTAATTTATTTTCTGTATTTGGGCCTACAGTTTTGGCTCATTTGGGTAACCTATTTTTGGTTCACCAATGGTTCATCATGAACCCTTTGGTTCATCATGAACCCATGGGTTCAAGATTCTATATAATAACTCATCTCATTCTCTCTCCTCTCATTTACTTCCTCTCATTTATTTCCTCCACCAACCAAGGCAAGTACCAACTTGCTCAAGAGATGGATCCATATTTTGTCATTGATTTCTTACAAAACTATTTGCCAAAATATGTTCTTCTCCTCAATCTATACTAGTTTAGAACTTGGAAATTTCCATTTTGAAGCTTTGATTTTTGTAGATCTAAGTTTTAATCGTTTTCGGATTTTGCATGGTTTGATCTACTTTAGTTCGATTTTATGGGTTTTTGATGCTTCCATGTGGAAGAGCATTCAGTTTCACCCAAGTTGGAACTTTGGAAATCTGGATTTGGAGTTCGGATGGCCAAGTTGTGATGTTTTGAAGCTTTGGGTTCATCCATGGTGTTCTTGTTGTTTGGAGAAGACAGTGAGCAGTGTGCTCCTGTTTGAGCACGCTTCCTGTTGGAAGCGTGTCTCCTCTTGAGTCTGCGTGACTTTTTACGCAGCTCTCCTCTTGAGTCTGCGTGACTTTTCACGCAGCTCTCCTCTTGAGTCTGCGTGACTTTTCATGCATCTCTCCTCTTGAGCCTGCGTGACTTTTCACGCAGCTCTCCCCTTGAGTCTGCGTGACTTTTCACGCAGCTCTCCTCTTGAGTCTGCGTGACTTTTTACGCAGCTCCCCCCTTGAGCCTGCGTGACTTTTCACGCACGCTGCCTTGAGTGAGCCTGCGTGACTTTTCACGCAGCTCTCCTCTTGAGTCTGCGTAACTTTTCACGCAGATTTCCCCTTAAGCCTGTGTGACTTTTCACGCAACTCTCCTCTTGAGCCTGCGTGACTTTTCACGCAGCTCTCCCCTTGAGCCTGCGTGACTTTTCACGCACGCTGCCTTGAGTGAGCCTGCGTGACTTTTCACGCACGCTGCCTTGAGTGAGCCTGCGTGACTTTTTACCCCTTGAGCTGCGTGTTTTTGTGCGTACGCTTTTGATATCCCATTTTATATCCTTACGCCTTTTGCCCCGAGCATGATATGAGCACTAATGTGACCCCGGAGAACAAAGTGTTCCTACCCGATACATGTACCTGAATGTCCCAGTTCTTGTTCATGCTCGACAAATGACTCGTAACTCCACATTGCGTATTTGCAATGATGCATTACACTAAGGAGGGTAGCACATGTTGACATACTGATTGACATGGATCCTCTTTGGGGTACTCGTACTAAAGTACGACTTTAGGGGGATAATCATGCAGGCCACAGCATGTGAGTCCAAGATTTCACCTAGGGTTAAATTAGGCAACTAAACATACTAGATGCATGGGGAGGGCAAAATCCCGAGATCGTGTTACACCAGCCGCCTTGAGATATTGTCTTGACGCGCCGGCTGGTCTCCACGGATACTGTGTCATCTACAACGAGTGGATGACTGTATCCGATTAATTCCTGCTATATATTATATGTTTTAGCAAGGCGGCCTTACGAGGGACCTGTGCTCAATCATACCTGTCTACGCGAACCCCTGTGTTGGCTAGCCTTGCTGGAAAGATACGATCTGAGGATTTTCTAATAACATGACGCGAGGATAACCTCGTTCCACTAGAAATGCGTAGACTTGATTGGCCGTGAAAATGACTTGCTTGTATCCTATTACCTTTCGCGAATAACTGAGGGAAGCGGACTGTCATGGTACGTGATCCAACCCATGTTCTTGTTTGATTGTTGGGTTGGTTATCGTACTATGATAGGCTGTGGACCGAAGTTATGAACGGAAGACTTATTCTGTTTGTGAAGTGCTTCTTCTGTGAATGACTAAGGAACATGGTCTATTATGGTACATAATCCAACCCATGTTCTTGTTTGATTATTGGGTTGGTTATTGTGCTGCGATAGGCTATCGACCGAAGTCACGATCAGGAGAGTTTATTGTTTATACCTTTTAACTTATGTGAAAGTTATAGAGTACGATACGTCCTGACTCCATGCGGCACCTTTTGTCCTTGTTTGGTTGTAAGGGTGCCATATGGGTTCGAGGATGTTGCGCTACCCTATAGAGAATAGCATAAGTATTACTATTATCAATCATTCTATTATCTGGGTTTTTAATCTTAACTCTTGTGCCCCTTTGGCGGTACTTGCTATTCGGGGCTGACCCCGTCGGTTTTGTTTGGCCAGATCTCGTAGCAGAGCCGGAGGACACGATCTTCCTTCCTGACATCCATGGTGCATACTAGGAGCATGGCGGTTCGGGGACTCGAGTGGGTTTCTTCTCCACCACTCCTGCTTATACTTTTGCGGCGTTTAGCCACCGGCACCTGTTAGCCAGATTACTTGATATTTTGTGTCAGTACATAATTGTAATTAAACAGACTGCACCTGTGTATAATTTTGTACTTCTGACTCTCTGAGATAGCTAAATTATAAAGCTAGCCTCTCATGATCATTTTGATGAAGCGTCAGGGATGCCTTACTGCTTTATCTTTAATGTTCATTTCATTGCTGATGTGACTTGATTGATTGAGACATAGAACTCTGTGGGACCATAGGAGACTTGATTGTCGCATGTACCCCCTAGTCTCTCGACAGCCACGATCGCCGTATGACGTTACGTACCTCATATGGAGTAGCTGGCCTAGTCCGTCTCCATATTTCGGTACTGGGGCGTGACAGCTCCTAAGTCGGTCACATATTCGTTTTAATATTTCAAATTGTCACAATTGCATATTGATTGTCGTGTTCATTGCCTTGTACATTGATAGCCGTGTTCATTGTCTAGTATATTGATTGTCATCCATTACCTGCAGTTTTACTTTCATTTCTGGTACCGCAGATTTATTTCCATTTCTGTTATTCTGGTTTCACCTTGTATTCTGTACTACATATTATATTGTATATTGTCTTGTCAGGGTTGTACTTTGCTCTTTTCCTGACAGAATACGTTGCAGGTGAGTGGAAGGCCACATGGAGCATGTGATTGCACTGGATATTGCAGCTTTTATTTTATTTTATTTTCTGGAGATTGTATTTTGGATATTCATTATTGTATCTTTATTTTAATTGACCGGATTTGTCTCCGGCTGATTTTGTACTAAAAAAACTTGATGGATATTGATGATCATTCTGGGAACGTTATAAAAGCTGTGTTGTTTATATTACATTATGAATTGGAGTTTTCCTTAGTATTGTACAGCTTACTTCGTCGTGTCCATCGACGAAGGCTGGGCGTGTCCGACTCGTATCCGATTATTCGGGAGCAGGTCGTGACAGGGGAGAAATTAGGGAAGAACTAAATTAGGGTTTCTTTGTTGATATTAAAAAGAGGCAAGGGGATTCATAAGTTACTATTTATAGGGGAGAACCTATGTGTGGCTGGCCAACCTAGGCAATTAGGTTTAGGGCATGTTGAGGGGTGAGCTATGGACTTCTTTCAATACAAACAAAGCTTAATTCAAAGGCCTAACCAATTTCTAGGGTTTTCTAATAAAATATCTCTCTAAAATATTTCACTAGCAAATATCTAGATATTAGAAATCTTGGCACTTAGTAGGAATGTTCTAATCAAATATCTAATCCTTATGATCATATCTAGATTAGGTTAACTTCTAGGCTAAGGCTCAACTAAATAATTAGCACATATTTAATTAATAAAATTTAATTTCACCAAAAAGTCAAAATAACCAAAATATGCTTAGGCTAAAAAGTGGTAATTAGTCATTCTAATCACATAAGATAGGCTCTAGGTCAAGTAGTCTCTAGGGTTTCACTATCAATACATCAAAAGTCACAAGTCACAGATTTAAATAGTTTTAAATTAATTAAAAAATACCAAAAATCATAACATGATTTAAATCTCATTATTAATTGATTAAAATTACAAAATTTCAAAATTGCCCTCATTTCAGAAAAGTGGGTGTTACACCTATTCTGGATGCACCGTCAAAGAATAGACGCCAGGCAAGAATTTCTTCTAAAATTATGTTGGATTCCAAAGTTTCATCCGGATTCTCGTCATAGAGTTTAGATGTTTCGAAAATTGGATGAGCTGCCAGGAAGTCAGCAAGAGCTTGACCCTTAACAGACTTTTGAGGAATGTAAACTATATCATATTGTGCTAATAATATGGCCCATGTAGCAAGCCTGGAATTGAGTGTACTGGACTTTTTCATCAAGACCCGGAGAGGGTTAACTCTGAAAATAACATGAATAGTTTGGCCGGTGATATAATGTATCGTCTTTTGAACATCAAATATCAAAGCTAGACATTCTTTTAACACTGGGCTATATTGATGTTCAGCTCCGATCATTGTACGGCTGAGATAATAGATAGCTTACTCATGACCTTCTTTATTCTTTTGAGCTAGTAAGGCACCCAATGAATGATCCATCGCTCGAACATACATCAGAAAGGGTATTCCTGAGACTAGAGGCACTAGAACTGGAAGGTTCATCAAGTACCCTTTTATATCTTCAAATGCTTGCTGGCATTCTTCAGTCCAAATAAAAGACACCTTTCTTTATGAGTTGAGTGAACGGTCTACAGCGCCCAGAGAGATTTGAGATGAATCTCCTGATGTACGCCGTCGTCCCTGGAATCCTCGTATCTCTTTTAGGTTGCATGGAGGACGCATCTCTTGAATGGATTTGATTTTCTCAGGGTCAACGTGTATACCTTTAGAAGTAATAACGAATCTGAGAAATTTGCCACTAGAGACTCCCAGGAATGACTTAGTAGGATTCATCTTGAGTTGATGTTGGCATATTAGATCGAATATAGTTCTCAAGTCTTGGATGTGGTCTTCCTTTAGACGACTTTTAACAGCAATATTATCTACATAGCATTCAACTGTCTTTCAAAAATGATCACGAAAGATAGTACTCATAACCCACTGATAAGTTGTACCAGTATTTTAAAGACCAAACGGCATGACAGTATAGCAATAGACTCCGAGAGGAGTACGAAAAGATATATGTTTCTCATCTCCTAGATGCATCTTGATTTGATTATATCCTGAGAATCCATCCATAAAAGACATTCGTTCAAATCCACAAGTATTGTCGATCATGACATCAGTGATCAGAAGAAGAAATTGATCCTTGGGACAAGCTTCATTAAGGTCTCTGAAGTCGATGCAGACTCGAACCTTTCCTGTTTTCTTTATAAAAGGGACAATATTAGCCACCCAGTCAGGATGTTGTTCTTCTCTGGCGAAGCCACAGGCGATGAGCTTCTTGACTTCAGCTTCTATGGTGTCCATCATTTCAGGTCGGAATCGACGCTGTTGTTGCTTGACTGTCCTCGTATTCGACAGAATGTTGAGCTTGTGGGTAGCGAGCTGGGGATCCAATCCCGGCATATCTTCATAGCTCCAGGCAAATACATCAATGTATTATCTAATAAGTTGAATCAGTTCTTGTTTATCCGTTCCAGGGAGGCTTTTGCTGACGAAGATTGGTCTTGGGGAGGCTTCGTCTCCAACATCGACTTGAACCAACTGATCTTCGGTAGGTGGATCTCGTTGCTCGAAGCGAAGCTCCTATTGAGTATCCATCTTGTGCCCAAAGATCAGATTCAGGGGCTTCGGCAAAGTCTTTATCGTCTTCCGAAAACTCGATAGTTACCATATTGGAAGAGGGAGTCATTCGATGGACGTGCCCTACACTAGTGTCTGAATCCCATGAAACAGAGTCAGAAGAGTTAGATCGTTCTTTTTTATCAGATTTGGAGGCTTCTGGAGTCAAAATTGGCGAGGTATAACCCAATCCCTGCTTCGTTTTGCTGTAATATTATTGTGACTTTCCTTTTGGAGCAGGGATACGAATAGGAGTTCGCCTTCCCTTACCACCATTGCGGCCAGCTTTAAAATTGTAATCCATCTTTTGAATTATATCTGTTGATTGTTGACTTTAACGACGTAGTTGAAGTATTCCATTATCTTAATTTTTTTCTTCACTATCAGATGTGATCTTATGTTTTGTTTCTTTACTAAAACGTATAGGAAATTCATCTTTCTTCCTAGAAGGAACTAAGAAGAAGGAGTCTTGTATTGGTTCGAGCAATACTTCGTCTTGGAGTGGTTGAACTGCTCCTATTGTAAGTGGTTCAAAGTTATCTAACATTTCTAAATAACATCGAGTATAATAAAAGATATCAATATACTATAAAGGAGATGCTATTTTATTGATTTGTAAATCATCATTTACAACATAATTCTTGACCTTAACAAAAGGCTTAGTAAGGTTGATAACCAGAGGAGCAGAAGGAGAAGGTTTGTTACGACGAAGGTTGATAACAAGAGGCTCAGAAGAGGTGAACTCCTTCTGTTCCATTTTTACAGCGGAAGGCTGTTTGTTATGCGAGAAAAGATGGATAGTCAATGTCTGATAAGAAGATGGACGAGTACGTCCTTTGACTGGAATTATGAGGACATCATCTGAGGTATTTTTCTGATCTTTCTCACTATCCATCGCCAACACAACCATCATAAACTCTTCCTTATACATCCGAGAATCAGTACAATATTCTTCAATGCCCTTAAAAGAATTTAGGTCAGCTACTTCCTTCTGGACTTCTCCATTGACGTCTATATATTTGAAGCATTGGTGGAGAGTGGATGGTACAATATTATGTTCATGCAGAAAGGGTCTTCCCAGTAAAGCATTATAAGAGTCATGATTATCGATCACGTAGAAAGTAACCTTTGTACGAAGATTGCCTATTTGAACTTTCAGGCGAATCTTCCCCAAAGGTTCACTTCTTCCAGAATTAAATCCCAAGATTGTCGTGATGGTTGTTAAAAGATTGTGTACAGGAATCTTTAATGCATCTAATAGAGTCTTTGGCATGATGCAGAGTGCTGACCTAGGGTCAATCAAGATGCGATCAACCTTCATGGTATCGACATATCCCGTGAAGTAGAGGGGTTGGTTATGACGATTATCTTCCGCAGCATATTATCTTGTATAAAAGTGATGTTGGACATCAGCTCCATCACACTATGACAATGAAAGCAGGTTACAGGCTCCTCTTTTGGCTTCTTAAGGAGTTTTAGACAAGTATTAGCTTGCATCAAAGCTTCACTGAATGTATCTTGAGTTTTCTTCGAGAGACATAGTAGCTCAAAAATTGATAACTTTGTCGGGGTATTAGTCATCTGAGCCAGTATATCAAAGTTATACGGCTTCTCAAGTCCCAGAGCTGGAGTCTTCTTTAATACTTTATCAAAGCGGACATGCTGCTTTCTTTTGTCGGCTGTCGTTGGTTTGGGAGGAGTTGGTTCCACTGAAGGTGATGAAACCGATGGAACATTGACAACAGGAGAAGATGATGCTGGAGGAGCCTCTGAAGCTAGAGCAGGGTTCTCTAGACCTTCTGAATAGTTTCTCAGGTAAAGTCTTCCAGACCTGGTTCCAGTTAAGACCTCTTCTTCAGATACAGGTTCGAAGGACACCATATTGCAACTCTTTGACTGGATCTTGCTTTTGGAAGGTTTCTTTTGGCAAGATAAAGAGTTTGTCCAGTAACCCAAACCGACATGAGATTGGTTGTATGAAAGACGTAGAGAAAAAGGTACAGGAGATCCTTTCCCATGATTCAGGCCGGGTACCTTTTGTAGATCATATCCCATCTTCTTCACGAGTTTACGAGATTATTGACTATATATATTGAAGGCTGGTTGATAATTGGTTTCTAGCTTTGCAGCGTTGTCTCAGAAGAAGAAAAAGAAGAAGAAGAAGAAGAAGGATCTACCGCTGAGGTAAAAATGGCAGCTAAAGGTAGAGGACAATATTCACCCAACGAAGTCATGTTACATGACTTGTATTTGGGTGCTTTCTTGGACCTTAAAGAAGGTGCTTCAAAGTCAGCCACTAAATCAGGATGAATCCACATAATCTCCCATTTATCATTAGACAGAGGAACAAGACCATCAGGTCATGCAGGTGGGAGATTAACAATCTCCAAAGTAGTTCTCGGGATAGGAATGACGCCGTCCTGCACAAGTTGAGTAGAAAAATTGCCAAAATGTAGAAAGACGATGTTAGCCGTTACAGTCTTTTCGTCTTGTTGGAGAGTAATTGTTCCAGAATTAACCATCTCCTGGATCTTGCCTTTAAGCACATAGCATGCTCGAGTCGGATGTCCGATAAATCTGTGGTAAACACAATATTTAGGGTGGTTAGTTTACCTACTTCCTTTGGCCATTTTGTCTCTGGCAGTTGAAGTTTATTACTCTTGATCAGACAATCAAAAATGCTTATGACATCATCTTCATCAAAGGAGTATTCTTCTTTTGGATGTGGTGCTCTCTGTGGTGGTACCGTTGGAGTAGGTATTGATTGACCTATATTGACAAGTTTTTGTGGTGGCCCATGCAGGTCAGAGCATATCGTACCGGTTACGTAACTGTACTGGTACGAGCCTGCGAATATGATTAACCCTTAGAAATTCGCTCTGTTTTGAAAATTCTCTTAGAAATTCTCTACCGTCCTTGAAACTTCGTATTTACTCTCGACTATTCTTCCTTGTTTTTTGTACCATTGAATCTCGTCCCTTCATTTTTCGGAGTGACGAATGATCGTGCTGACTAGAACTTATCAAAAATTCTTAAGTTATAGTATAATATTGCTTGATTATTTAATTTTTGGTTGATTGATAGCTAATGAGGATTATAGAGCCATATGTCCTAGATAGCTGTTGGTAGTAAGTTTAACAACTAGTTGGAAGGTTATAAAAATTTTAGTGACCATATTTTGAGGAGTAGTGTGACCAAAGGTGGGTAGAAGTCCTCGAGATTTCGTAATTACAAAAGGGCTAGGAGAAGGATATAAACTATTTTTGAGGAATTAAAATTTAAGGAGATTAAGTAAAAGTAGACTTTCTTTTTGAATTTTAAGGAATAGTTACGAATTAGAATTTCGGGGACGAAATTATTTTTAAGGTGGGTAGATTTGTAACACCTTTTCCCGAATTTTTTTTTGAAATATATATTTTTTTATTTGATTTAAATGGTGATTTTTAGATTTTATAAATAATTAATTAGTTAATTATTACGGTAGAATATTTTAAGTCATAGTTGAGTTATGGAGTACAAGATGACTAGAAACCATGGCACGGATAGTGCAGTGGCGTGCTTTGACTAGTGTATTAGCCATGGTAGGGAAGGCCAAATCATAAGTGCGTCCGAACTAGGAAAACCAAGCTAAGTAGTGACATGACCCTATAAATAATTAAAAAATTTATTATTAAGCATATTGACTTTTAGGAGACCCGGTTAGACCGAACTAGCTCGGACCTGACCCAAACCCAAACTAGCCCGATTGGATCCGAACCGAACCCAAGCCAATGTAGTCATGCGGTGTGTCCAAAAATGTCTATGTCAATATATATATCTTATGTGTGTACGTGGTACTTATTTAATAATATATTAAATATATTCCGTAAGTATTTGTTATATATATAATATATGTGTCAATATTATTTAAAATTCAAGTGACATTTTTATCAAAAAACTATGACAACTATTTTTTGAATTTTGTGGATCTTTTGATTATATGCATACATACTTGCGTCTTTACCTATGAAATAAATATTAACAAACATCATGAACCATCATTATCGTAAAACTACCATTATTTGACTTGTTGAATCCAACCGAGCCCAAACGCCCTACTTTGACTCTCAAACCAATTCCTATTAGACCTGTACACTACCCCACACTAATCCCCTACTCAATAATATATATTTTGCACACTCAAAGCCTTGTAGATGCACAACAAACCAATAGACAACAAACTTCATATTTAAGACTCCGATAGTGAACCTTCTTGTGCACTTGCACTCAAATCCAACCAAGACCAAACAACTTGACCCAAGTGAACCCAAAGTCTTACTAAGGGATAAACCAAACCACATAGATCTGAACCATAGGTTAAAGCCCATTAAATCTCTTCAATGGGCCCAACAACCAACTCCTTACATGAAGCCCAAGCCTCCCCTCTCAAAACCCTAACCCTAACTTCCTCCCATCTTGTGGCCAACCCCTCTACAGCCTCCCCCCTCTCTTCCATGACCTCTTCCCTTTTCCTCTCCTTCTCCACTTCCTTCCCTCTCATTCCCACACAACAAAACAGCCTCCACAAGTCGACAAACCCTAAACTAGTAGTCGAAACCCTTTTTTTTTTACTTAAATAGTGCTGTTGGTTGCACCTATTGTACACGCTAGAAAACAGTACCCCAAACCCATCCAAATTGAAGTTCTACATCCTACGTGAAGCCCCAAAGCATCCCCTCAAGTTTCGTGAAGTTTGGAGTCCGTTTGGCGCTCCGAAAGGTCCGTGTCGCAAGAAAAGCCTCCGTCGTAATCACAATTACATAAGTTCCTTAACTTCTATTTAGTATTTAATTTTTCCATGGAAGAAAGCTTGTATGAACCCATAAACATATTAGATGGCAATGATGAAATCTCCATGCATGAGAAACCCTAATTTTATATGCAAAACTACTCTTAGATGACACAAATCAGAGGCATGACAACGTGGTAACCATATTAAACCTATTTTGATGCATGTTGCTATTTTTACTATTAAAAACTAAATTTCAGAAATTAAATAATAAATTTCAGAATATTAATTAATATATTTTCATATATTAAATGAGTTTTTATGCAAGTTGGCAACTTTGCATGCACAAACTAGTTGTCAAGTTGCTAGAACACCTAGTCGATACGCAACGAAACTTTATGCATGCAATGGTAATTATTTTAGTAATTCTTCACTAACTAATAATAATTTTAGAATTTAATTCATGATTATTTCAGTTTTATTTGATGTCGAGATGCGTGTTTAAGAGGTCGCATGCATGCCCGATGTGTAGGTTAGTGCCATTGAGAGCTTTATGACAATGTGACGTACTTACGTACGTATAGGACTACACATAACTAATTCATTTAAATTCCTATATGTACGTATGATACCATGATGTACAAGACCCTTACGACATGTTAGACCGTAGCATGGTATGTGTTTATTGGCACGTTATCCAATGCCATGTAATTGTTGAATTGTTGGCACGAATATCACAGTGTTAGTTAATGTGGTGCGACGATCTTACCCTTTGTTATTGCTTAGATTAGTTTGTGTTAGTATTGATTAGAATATATTATATAGGGCAACTTGGATCCGCTACACTTACGGTTGACGACACTAGTCAGACAGCACCGCAGCAGCAGACAACAGGCAAGTATACCTTACCGAACATATACAGTATTTACATTGTTTTCTCTTTCTTTATTGTATTCCTTTTCATATTGTCACATGATTTGTGAAACCAGCAAAATTGATTTTATTATTAAATTATTGGATTTTGGCTACTAGCATAGTCTTAGATTTTTATTAGTTACTATTATTATTATTATTATTATAGTCGGATCAGGAAAATAATTATTTCAAAATAAATTAATTAGATTTTTGATTGTGGCCCAGTCCCGATTCCGTGTCTGGAGTCCGACCCTGAGTTCGAACCCGATTTCCCGAAGCCTGACTTCGTTCCGAACCCGTCTTTAATGTATGTTTGTTGGAAAAAAATACCCAGCCCTAAGACTAATTCTGGTTATTAATATATATTTATAATGTATGTTTGTTGGAAAAAAATATATAAATCCTAAGACTAATTCTGAACTACCCAGCCCTCACTCCCCGTTCGGCCTCACCCCCACGACCAGCAACTTCCCCTATTCTTTCTACCTCTATTCCTCTTTCCCTCTCATTCTTACCCCACCTCTCCTTCTTCTATTTACAGAGAAATCCCATTCTCCCCATCCCACTCCCAGGAAACCAAACCCTCACCCCCACTCCATCTCTCTCTTCTCCTTACCCCCAAATCTGGCCATCCGCCGTGCCTGTGCATCCTCGGCGTGCCCGCCCCCGTGCGTCATAACCGCCCCACTCGTGACCGACCCGACCGGTCGCCCCCGACCTCGTTCCCTCCGACGCCCGCGTCGGATCCCGACCGCCGGCCTCGCCCGACCCGCTCGACACCGTAGCCGTGCGTCGCCGCCTCCAGCACCTTCCCGGCGTGTCCCCGCCCGGCCAGATCCGCCCGACCCGGGCCCCGATCTGCTGTCCGTGCCTCCTGTGCGCTGTCCGTGCACTGTCCGCACCTCCTGTGCGCTATTTCGAGCCAATTTCTGCTGTCAGTGTGTTCCTGGACTGTTCTAAGTCTGCACGAATTATTTCTTTTCTCTATTCTTGCATCTGAGAGCTCTAGCCGAGCACCCGAGGTATAATTTTGTGTCCCTGTGTCCCTCCCGTTGGGGTGTCGCGTTACATGTCGATGATGACACGGTCCCGATCCCGTTACGGGGATCGCCTTTTATTAATTATTGCGTGTAGGGGATACGACGTTCGAGTCCTACTCGAACTTGTTTCTGTAAATTATAGTTATTTTTCTTTTGATTGATTATTGTTGGGAATCATTTCTATGTGCTGTTAGCTTTTCCCATTGTGTTGTGGGATTCATTTCTCTAGCTGGGACATTATTCATATACTGTGGTTGGCTTTTGGTGGCTTATATTCTTTTTGGGTTGGACTTTGTATGTGATGATATTGTGTTGTCTCCCCGGTTCGGGAGCGACTGGTTGGGTGTGGGTTTTGTACCGCCTATGTGGCTAGATCGTCCTAGTTACAAATAAGGTGCTGCCCAAATTTTCGTAAAAGTATTTCAAAATAGTACTTTATAATGTTTAGAAATTTTTATATATCAAAACCTATTTCTAAAACCCTGGTCTTTGCAAACGGTTTATTAAATTGGTTTCCTGATTGGTTTTAAGTGTTGGTTTTATTGGTTTCCGTATCCCCGTTAGGCGACGACCGTATCGGTCGGATGAGCCTCGGCGAAACGCAAACGCTACGGAACATTCCTGTACGTTGAGGCGTTAGCCAGCAACATGAGATTGCATGACCCAGTCTGAGATGCCCCATTTTCTATAAATTATATTTAATTATATTTTATTTTAGAACTAGTTACTGGCCTTTAGTATTTTGGGTACAGGGCTTCGGCCTCCTGACTGGACTGCTTCACGGCATTCAGAGTTCGCCCGCAGCAGTGTTATTATATTAATTAATTTTTGTTGTAAGGGCATAAGCCCAGTTTTCTATTTTATTTTCTGTGGCCCTGTAATTGTGTAGTGTAGATTTTTACTTTATTTTCTGGGTTTGTTGTTGGCGTAGCTAGGCGCATAATAAAAATTGGTTACTAATTATTTTGTGTATAATTAATAAGGATTTATCACATTTAATTAAAATGGATAAATTATTAGTAAGTTAAACAAATCCATGTTTTTATCATTTAAAGAAATTTAGTTTTATATATAATATTAAAAATACAAAGTTTTGCCAATTAAATTGTAATGCTATTTTCCCCAATAAATCAGTAATCGGTTTATCCTATTAATTGATAACAAATGTAGTTTACGACGTTAGACGGATTTTAGTAGATTAATTTAATAACTTAAAATCTAACTAGGGTCTGTTTCTAGAAATTGCAACAAGCACAACTAGATATGGCTCATTATAGTTCTAAGTCAGGATTCTCAAACTATAGGATTTCGAGGACGTACTTGACTTCCTTCCCGGTACCGACATCCCGATCCAGTCATACAAACAGAGGCAAGTTACGGTTATATTTTCTTGCATTTTAATTAGTAATAGTCATGTTGCATGCTTAAACCACATTGCTACACGGAACTCTCTCCTTGAGTTCGATTATTGATTGTGGGGGATATTAGGGGAGTAGTGTAGCATTTATGACCAATACCTCATATTGCATTATTGCACGAGCTTACCCCTCTTACACACGAGGATAAGCCGTATCGCATCGCTAGGATGCTATTGTACAACCCAAGCCGGTCATAGACGTTACATATTCAAATCACATTGTTTCAAATACTGAATTGCTAAAAATTGTTGGAAAATATTGTTCAAAGTATTTCAACTGTTTAAAATTGCAACTTTCTATTATTATTTAAAATGTCGGATTATGTACTCGTACTTGCTCCTTTCCTGACTGGATCCTCCCCCAATAGGTGATGTTGATGATGCTGAGCTATTGTACAATAGCTACTATGACCCGGTATTATATCCTATGGTGTTGCCAGAGTCCCCCTTGGAGGATACAGAACCAGAGGCCGATGAGCCGACCGTTTAGCTAGTTGTTTTCCAGTTATCTAGTTTTATTGTGTTGGAGTTTATAGATTTTGAATTCAGTATTCTATTTCAGTACTTTTATTTCCAGTTGTACTTCTCTTTGTTGAATATTAAAAGTTTTAAAATTTTCGTATTTTCGTGTTATGACAAATGTATAGTTGCTGTTGAAGATTCTTGCAACTAGAAATAACTTGGGATGACAAATGTCATTTCCAGTTGTACTTCAGTACTGCCGCCGTCTCACAACGGTACAGGCTGGGCATGATCCGATTCGACCCAACAATTTGGGATCGGATCGTGACATATTTTTAGTGGTGGCCCATGCAGGTCAGAGCATACAACAACTTAGGTAAACATATCTAGAAATTACTAGAACACTATAACATTGATTTGTCATAATATAGGTCCCAATTATATATATATAAATATTTTTGTTTGATTATAGACTGGTAGGATACCTTTCTTATGTATTGCATCCTAAACCTTCCACAGTATGGCCAAAGGAAAGACCACCCGCTCCGGCCCTGCTGACGATGAGGTGTCATCTACCGATCACACCCCACCTCCTCAAGCACGCCCGGACCCTCCTCCTTTGCAGCTGACTGACCATCCCCATGCTGCACCAGCACCCCGCACCGTTTATGCTACTACAGCTCAAACGGTAGAACCTGCACCTCCTCGAACTGAGCCGCAGTCCCCTGCGGTAGTGCCCGCACCAGCTGCCCCACCAGTACTAGTGGACCCCACCGAGCTCGTAGGCCTGCTAAAAGGAGTACTGGAGGCCCAGAGAGCCCAAGCTGAAGCCCATCGCGAACAGACTACGCTCATGAGAGAAGGCATAGAGAATGCCTACAACGTAGCTATGGCTGGCATCGAGAGAGGAGCAACAACTCAATCGGAACCAAGGCCTGCTAAGGTAAACATAAATCTAAGAGTTAATTTATGTAT
Source organism: Iris pallida (assembly GCA_029216955.1). NCBI lineage: Eukaryota > Viridiplantae > Streptophyta > Magnoliopsida > Asparagales > Iridaceae > Iris > Iris pallida. The sequence continues at coordinate 1,407,281 of JANAVB010023799.1, forward strand.
CATTAAGGCCATTCAATTTGATATGAGACATATTATTATGTGAAGGTCGGCAATATCGAGAACTTTAAGAAGCAGGACCCTCGACCCTTCAAAGGAACCGAGGGAATCATCTATGCCGACGAATGGCTCGACAGCATGAAGCATCTCTTCAGCGTCGCTCGACTACCCGACGACCTCCATGTCGAAGCAGTAGGACTCCAGCTGCGAGATGTTGCAAGCACCTGGTATCGGAATGAACCCTGACTCCAGGACAAGCAGCTTGACTGGGACACCTTCAAGAGGTTGTTCTGCAGGAAATTCTTCCCAACATCAGAGTTGCGGGAGATGGAAAGACAGTTCCAGGATCTAAAGTAAGGAAACATGACGGTTAGAGAGTATGCGGCAGAGTTCGGCCGACTTAGCCACTTTGCCAAAAACTTGGTTGCTGACCCCGCGGATCGTGCTGAGAGATTCAGGTATGGACTAAGGAAAGATATTCGCACCCCTGTGATCGCAGGCGGCTCCAAAACGGACGAGAAGATCCTGATACGAGCTCAGGATGTGGAGAAGAGCTAGCCTCCTCGTTCAAAAAGGGAGTATCCTGGAACTAGCAACTTCCAGGGTAACCAGAAGAGGCCCAACGTCAACAACCACAACCACAACAGGCCTCCTCACCACCAGCAGCAGCACCATCAGGAAAGGACCAGTGACAGAGCACCTCAGAAGCAGATCCCCATTTGTGACTTCTGCAAGAGGCCAGGACATCAGGCGAACATCTACAGGAAGAAACTGGGACACTGCCTAGTTTGTGGGTCTGCCATCCACCAAGTGAGGGACTGCCCACAGCATTCACCCGGACCGGAGCAACTCAGCAAAGAGCTCCTCTACCCACTCAATAACAACGGTTCGGGCAACATCAGCAGAAGACCGGGTGAGCTTTTGTCCTAGCAGCAGACGAGCAAGAACTAGAGCAGAAACCCACCGCTGATGTCATCACAGGTTTTATTTATGTGTTTTCACATCCTGCTCTAGCCTTATTTGATTCTGGTGTATCACACAGTTTTATATCATCAAAGTTCATTTTTGCACATTACCTAGTTACGGGATTTAGCAAGATGATATGTAGAGTTATGACCGGTGGTGGACCCATACCCATCACCAAGACATGTAACTGCCCCATAACTATCTCATGCCACAAATTCTTAGCACCCCTACTTGTGATGCCCTTACCCAATTATGATGTAGTCCTAGGGATGGACTGGTTAAGTGAGCAGCATGTGCTAATAGATTGTCACAAAGGATGTGTAATCTTCAGCCCACCCGGAGAACCGGAGTTTTAAATCTCTCGAGCTCCGAAAGACATGAAGAGTGTTACCTACTCCTCTATCACCGAAGAACCCGAGCCTCCTCACCCTATCATAGCAGAATTCATGGACGTCTTTTCTGATAGTCTTCCGGGATTGCCTCCAGATCGAGGTGTGGAATTCACCATCGACCTAGTTCTCGACTCTTCCCCTATTTTTCAAGGATGCTACAGAGTCAACCCCAAGGAGGCAAAGGAGATGAAAGACCAGATTGACGAACTAAAGGCCCAGGGATTTATCAGAGATGGAGCTTCACCCTGGGGAGCGCCAGTTTTGTTCGTGCCCAAGAAGGATGGAACCGTACGGATGTGCATTGATTACCGGGCGCTGATTAACATCACCATTAAGAACAAGTACCCTCTGCCCCGGATCGATGACCTATTTGATCAACTTAGTGGAGCTAAGGTATTTTCTAAGATAGATCTCAGGTCTGACTACCATCAAATCAAGGTCAGGAAGGAGGATATTCCAAAGACGACGTTCAACACCAAATATGGATAATATGAATTTTTGGTCATACCGTTTGGACTGACGAATGCCCCTGCGGTATTCATGAACCTTATGAATAAGGTCTTCCATGAATACCTGGATCAGTTTGTTGTTGTCTTCATCGATGATATTCTGATCTACTCGAAGACCGGAGAAGAGCATGAAGAGCACTTGAGAAAAGTTCTGGGAACTTTTAGGAAGGAGAAGCTCTATGGTAAGCTATCTAAATGCGAATTCTTCTTAGACAAGGTGGATTTTCTAGGCCATGTTGTCACAGGAGAAGGAATTTCGGTGGATCCAATGAAGATAACTGCTATTGAGAAGTGGACTGCACCAAGTTTAGTTGCAGAAATCAGAAGCTTCTTGGGCTTAGCTGGCTACTACCAAAAATTTGTAAAGGACTTCTCCAGGATTGCTGAGCCGATAACGAAGCTCACTAGGAAGAACGAAGAATTTGTTTGGTCTGAAGCTTGTCAGTCAGCATTTGAGGAACTGAAGAAGAGACTTACTACGACGCCGATACTTGCGCTACCTTCAGGTACCAGCGGTTTCTCAATATACAGTGATGCTTCCGGTAAAGGATTGGGCTACGTTCTTCAACAACATAGGAAAGTAATTGCTTACGTATCTAGGCAATTACGGACTCATGAGAAGAACTATCCCACGCATGATTTGGAGCTTGCCGCGGTTATATTCGCATTAAAGTTGTGGAAGCACTATCTCTATGGAGAGAGAGTGGAAATATTTACAGACCATAAAAGTCTTAAATATGTTTTCACTCAGAAGGAGCTGAACATGCGACAAAGACGATGACTAGAGCTGATAAAAGATTTTGACATCAACCTACAGTATCATCCGGGTAAGGCTAATGTTATTGCAGAAGAAGACATAGAAAAGCTTGGACTGGAGATTGTACTGCCCGAAGAAGAAATAAAGAAACTGGGAAGAGAAGCCATTGTACCAGGAGCTGATTCATCAATGATGCAGTTGCAAGTGCGTTCAAGTCTAATGGACAGAGTTAGGGAGACAAAATTACAAGACGAGACGCTTTGTAAACTCAGAGATTAAGTGTTGGCAAGAACACTTGAAGGATTCTCAATCGCCAGCGACGGAGCACTGAAGCACGGTACGAGGCTTTGCGTACCAACTGGCGAACTGAGGAACGAGCAGATGCAAGAAGCACACCAGTCGCTGTATTCCATACATCCAGGAGCTAATAAAATGTATCGGAATATGTGTACTGTAGTGTGGTGGTACGAAATAAAGAAGGACATATCCAGGTTATATGTAGCTAGATGATTAATTTGTCAACAAGTGAAAGTTAGCAGACAGAGACCAGCAGGACTGTTACAGCCGCTAGACTTCCCAGAGTGGAAATAAAAACACATAACGATATACTTTGTGTCAGGACTGCCTCAATCCCAAGGAGGAAAGGATGCCATTTGGGTTATCGTGGACCGACTGACGAAGTCAACCTACTTTATTCCCTTCAAGGTGGGTCTATCCACCGAGAAGTTGGCGGCATTGTACATGCGACACATCTACCGAATTCATAGAGTTTCGGTAAGTATCGTATCTGACAGGGATACTAGATTCACCTCTCACTTCTGGAAGAGCTTGCACGATAGTTTGGGAACTCAACTGAAGTTCAGCACCGCCTAACATCCCTAGACCGACGGACAATCGAAGAGAACAATCCAGATGCTAGAAGACATGCTGAGATCTTGCGTCTTAGAATTTGGGCGGTCTTGGGAAGACCATTTGTACTTGGTAGAGTTCTCCTACAATAACAGCTACCAAGCTAGTATCGGTATGACTCCGTTTGAGGTACTTTATGGACGTCATTGTCGCACTCCACTTGCTTGGGACGATGTAGGAGAAAGGGTATTGCTTGGACCTGAGATGGTGACCGATGCAGCAGAGAAGGTAAAGATGATTAGAGACAAGCTCAGGATTGCCCAGGACAGACAGAAGCATTAGGCCGATAGCAGCTGACGGCCGTTGGAGTTTGAAGAAGGTGACAGTGTGTTCGTGAAGATCTCCCCTACCAGAGGAACCATCCGTTTCGGCAGAGCAGGAAATCTAAGCCCCAGGTATATCGCCCCAGGTATATCGGTCCTTTTGAAGTACTGAACAAGATTAAAGAAGTAGCTTATCGGGTGGCTTTACCCCGAAGTCTCGAAGGCGTCGACAACGTCTTCCATGTTTCACAGCTGAGATGCTACATCCCTGACCCAAGTCACATCTTGGATCATTCGAAGCTGGAGATTGGATCCAGCCTCACAGTGCCAGAGAAGCCAGTGGCGATATTAGACAGAGGAGAGAAGAGAACCAGGAACTCTGTGACACCAATAGTCAGAGTAATGTGGCGGCGCAACTCCCCAGGCGAGTCTACCTAGGAGCGAGAAGATGAGATGCAGAAGCAGTATCCGTATCTGTTTGAAACTTGAGGTAATCCTAACCCTGCCTTTTAAATTTCGAGGATAAAATTTCCTAAGGAGGAAAGGTTGTAAAACCCGCAAATTCAATTTTATTATTAAATTATTAGATTTCGGCTACTAGCATAGTCTTAGATTTTCATTAGTTACTATTATTGTTATTATTATTTTAGTCGGATCAGGAAAATAATTATTTCAAAATAAATTAATTAGATTTTTAATTGTGGCCCAGTCCCGATTCCGTGTTCGGAGTTCGACCCTGAGTTCGAACCCGATTTCCCGAAGCCTGACTCCGTTCCGAACCCGTCCTTATTTTTTTTTAAATTCTGGTTATTAATATATATTTATAATGTATGTTTGTTGGAAAAAATATAAATCCTAAGACTAATTCCTAACTACCCAGCCCTCACTCCCCGCTCGGCCTCACCCCCACGACCAGCAACTTTCCCTATTCGTTCTACCTCTATTCCTCTTCCCCTCTCATTCTCCCCCCACCTCTCCTTCTATTTACAGAGAAATCCCATTCTTCCCATCCCACTCCCAGGAAACCAAAGCCTCACCCTTTTCCATCTCTCTTTTCTCCTTACCTCCAAATCCGGCCATCTGCCGTGCCCGTGCATCCTCGGCGTGCCCGCCCCCGTGCGTCACGACCGCCCCACTCATGACCGACCCGACCGGTCGCCCCCGATCCCGTTCCCACCGAAGCCCGCACCGGATCACGACCGCCGGCCTCGCCCGACCCGTTCGGCGCCGAAGCCGTGCGCTGCCGCCTCCAGTACCTTCCCGTCGTGTCCCCGTCTGGCCAGATCCGCTCGACCCGGGCCCCGATCTGCTGTCCGTGCCTCCTGTGCGCTGTTAGTGCACTGTACGCACCTCCTGTGCGCTATTCCGAGCCAATTTTCGCTGTCCGTGTGTTCCGTGGACTGTTCTAAGTCTGTACGGATTATTTCTTTTCCCTATTCTTGCATCTGATAGCTCTAACCGAGCACCCGAGGTATAATTTCGTGTCCCCATGTCCCTTCCGTTGGGGTGTCGTGTTACATGTCGATGATGATGCGGTCCCGATCCCGTTACGGGCATCGACTTTTATTAATTGTTGCATATAGAGGATACGACGTTCGAGTCCTACTCGGACTTGTTTCTGTAAATTATAGTATTTTTCCTTTGATTGATTATTGTTGGAAACCATTCCTATGTGCTGTTAGCTTTTTCCATTACGTTGTGGGATTCATTTCTCTAGCTGGTACATTATTCATATACTGTGGTTGGCTTTTGGTAGCTTATATTCCTTTTGGGTTGGACTTTGTATGTGATGATATTATGTTGTCTCCCGGTTCAGGAGCGACTGGTTGGGTGTGGGTTTTGTACCACCTATGTGGCTAGATCGTCCTAGTTACAGAGGAGGTGCTGCCCAAATTTTCGTAAAAGTAATTCAAAATAGTACTTTATAATGTTTAGAAATTTTAATATATCAAAACCTATTTCTAAAACCCTGGTCTTTGCAAACGGTTTATTAAATTGGTTTTTTGATTGGTTTTAAGTGTTGGTTTTATTGGTTTCCGTATCCCCGTTAGGCGACGACCGTATCGGTCGGATGAGCCTCGACGAAACACAAACGCTACGGGACATTCTTGTACGTTGAGGCGTTAGCCAGCAACATGAGATTGCATGACCCAGTCTGAGATGCCCCATTTTCTATAAATTATATTTAATTATATTTTATTTTAGAACTAGTTACTGGCCTTTAGTATTTTGGGTGCAGGGCTTCGACCTCTTGACTGGACTGCTTCACGGCATTCAGAGTTCGCCCGCAACAGTGTTATTATATTAGTTAATTTTTGTTGTAAGGGCATAAACCCGGTTTTCTATTTTATTTTCTGTGGCCCTGTAATTGTGTAGTGTAGATTTTTACTTTATTTTCTGGATTTGTTGTTGGCGTAGCTAGGCACATAATAAAATTTGGTTATTAATTATTTTGTATAAAATTAATAAGGATTTCTCATATTTAATTAAAATGGATAAATTATTAGTAAGTTAAACAAATCCATGTTTTTATCATTTAAAGAAATTTAGTTTTATATATATTATTAAAAATACAAAATTTTGCCAATTAAATTGTAATTACTATTTTCCCCAATAAATTAGTAATCGGTTTATCCTATTAATTGATAACAAATGTAGTTTATGACGTTAGACGGATTTCGGTAGATTAATTTAATAACTTAAAACATGACTAGGATCTGTTTCTAGAAATTACAACTAGCACAACTAGATATGGCTCATTATGGTTCTAAGTCAGTATTCTCAAACTGTAGAATTTCGAGGACATACTTGACTTCCTTCCCAGTACCGACATCCCGATCCGGTCATACAAACAGAGGCAAGTTACGGTTATGTTTTCTTGTATTTTAATTAGTAATAGTCATATTGCATGCTTAAACCACATTGCTACACGGAACTCTCTCCTTGAGTTCGAGTATTGATTGTGGGGGATGTTGGGGGAGTAGTGTAGCGTTTATGACCAATACCCTCATATTGCATTATTGTGCGAGCTTACTGTAGGAACGAAATCGTAAAGCACACACTCTAGAGGGGGGGTGAATAGAGTTGGCAGCGGAATAATGCTAATTAAAAATTATTAGCAGCAAGATCACAGAATAATAATCACAACTAAATAATATAAAGGCAGAGATAAGAAAGCAAACGCAAAGACAGCGATGTATACTGGTTTCCCTCTGTTGAGGACTAGTCCAGTCGGTAGAACTCTTGCTACAGTTGAATCCACTATTGGCAAAACCGCAAGTTTTCTTACAAAGTCCTTGCAACTTCTACAACGCGAGCTTTGATACGAAGAACTCGTCCAACTTCAATTGTGAAGATGTATTCTTCTATCAAGCCTTCTGATTATAATCACTCTGAAACTTCTAGACCGCACCGCACTGGCAAAACGACTAGAGGATTGTAACTGGCTTGGGATCTGAAAATTAAAGCTCGAGAAAAACTCTTTGGAAGACTGAAAGCTTTAAATAGAGAGAAGATTGAAAGTGAATGAGTGAGTTGAAATGATCGAAATCCTTCTCTATTTATAGTTTTTCCAAAGGCAGAATTCTGACAGAATTCGGGCAGAATTCGGGCAGAACTTGATGAGCAAATCTTGGTCAAATCCGCAACTGCAGGAGGACCAAGTTCCAAGGAATTCAAAAATAAAACGGCCACTAACCGAACTCTGGCCGAACTCTGGCCGAGTTCTGTCAGGTTAGGTTAGGGTTTTTAAAATTAGTTTTTGGGGAATTTTGAAAACCTTTTTGATCGAATTCGCCTAGGGTTCTGTTAGTGGTATCTGGTTATATAACCAGAACCCGAGAGCCTTTCTTCTTCATTGCTTCTAAAACCACCTTCACAGCAATAGCAGCCGCGCGAAAGCTCTCCAAACCTTAGTTCTTCACCACTCCGTTTTTCCCTATCTACGTGGTGAAATCCATCCAAATTTTGGATTCGTACGGAGATCGTTGTCCTCTACAACATACTTGAATCTCGGGAGGTATAACTCCGTATTTCTCCTCCTTTCAATTTTGTGCATATTTACTTTATTTGCACAATGCCACCTAAGGGATTCAACCCCTTCAAGAGGAAGAAGACGACCAATCCTACTGAGGAAGGATCATCTTCAAATCCACCCACGGATTCCCTCTTTTCGCCAGTTCAATCTAGCGATGGCGCGTTCGATGGGTTTTATTTTCAAACCCTAGATCAAGCCCTTCTGTGGTATGGATATTTCTCTATGAGATCCATATGCACAGGCGCTCCTATCAAATGGACTGTGTTTCCAGAACACCGCCCTTATTTTTAGGCATTAGGGTTACAATATTTTGTTAAACTTTGTTTCCCGGTAGCAACTAATGCCATTAGACTTTTCTATTGCAATATCGTACTAAACACGTTTGACGTAAGTACTCGTGTTGGCGGACTAGACATCGAGTTCAATGATGTCCTCTTAGCGGAAATCATTGGTATTTCTAACGAAGGTGCACCGCTTGATGATATCACTGAATTTGATTTCCCCGACGGTACGACACTTGCTAGTTTCAAAGCTGAACTCTGTGCCCCTGATCGAGTTTGCTCTGGAAAGTTTAAGGCAAATAACTTGAACTTGTTTAGTTATGAATTGCATCGCATCATCTTCTCCTCTCTCCTTCCGAAGTCTACTTCAAAGGATGATGTCACATCACTTGAACTATCTGCTATGTATCACATTCTTAAGGGGATTCTTTTTTCTGCCCCTAAGACCATTATCCAGATGATGGGACGTTGTCGTGCAAGAGATAGAAATCTCTCTTATGCGATGATTCTTCCACGCATCTTCCAGTGTTTTGATATTAATCTGTCAACTTGTACTCAAGACCCTGAGCCCAAGTTTCTTAAGCTATCTCGTCGTAGTATGACTGCTGCTGCTCCTCCTACTGTTCCTCCTACTGCTCCACCTCCTCCACCTCCTCATCAATACGCCATGACCTTTGAAGGCATACACCAGTATCTTTCTGATTTGCACGTCTCAATGACGGATATGGCCCGCGAACGTGAGTTCTGCAATGTCACTCGTTATCAGGCGATAGCAAATTCTCTAGTTGATCTCCGATTTGCTCAGACTGGACATTCTGTCGGTTCTATTCCTAGAAATCCAGTCTTCTCTGGTTACCGCTGTGAGGATGAGGCTGTTCATGCCTACTTTCAGCCCGGTAACGCATATGATTGGTACCGTTCTGATCGTGCTCCTCCTCGAGACTATGTCGATGAGTTTTACACTGGCGCCCCTCCTCACCCTTCTGGTGCTGGTACTTCAGGAGCTGGTCCTTTTGGACATGCCGGTCATGCTGATGATGATGATGATGAGGAGGAGGAGATGTGATGATGATATATTAGCTAATTTTTTTGAGAATTAGCTATTGTCTACTGTACACTTGGAAATGCTCCGACATTCCAAGTTTCTGTCTTTTTATCCTTTTATTATTAGACTTGTACTGGATATTTATTGATGTCTCTTGAACATCTTTTTATCTTGATGGGATGCGTAGTTTATCTTTCACATCAGTTTATTTATTTATTTATTTAGCATCTTTATCTGCTTCTATATTATAAACTTCTTGAGACAAATACATGCTTGTGATGTTTTTTTTACTGTCTCTACCATCTGTCATAATTTTTTTATTTTATGTGTTTCTTCACTGTTTGTTACTTATACATTGATTGCGGGGGAGCTTTATCTTTTGCAATTATTTTGTTAAGTGACAACGGGGAAGAAATAAGGATCTAACATCTTTTTGAGAAAATGCATGCAGGATATGAACAATTTTACTTTACTATTTTTGATTTGATTCCAAGCTTAGATGTTATATCATTCATAGTTTGTCAATTATCAAAATGGGGGAGATTGTTGGCCCATTGGTCATATCGTCAAACTGATTTTAATAATTGATCAAACTCTGTCTCGATATATGGAGCTAGTCAGGACATCTCGGACTCTTGGACATGATCAAGAACGGCTATCTACTCAGTTCAAGACCGAAGCGTTGTTTGCCTGTTCGAGTCTGTATTTCTTTGAGCAATATATTTTTTATTTTAATTGAGTCTAGGAATACTGTGTACACCGAGTCGTACTGGCAAATAGGCTATTCCAAAAAGATTTCAAACTGTTTTTAAAATCTCCTTAGTTTTGTAAAACATTTGTATTTACAAAAGCTCCAAAAAGGTTTTCAAAAAGGTTTTCAAAATTCCCCAAAAACTAATTTTAAAAACCCTAACCTAACCCTGACAGAACTCGGCCAGAGTTCGGTTAGTGGCCGTTTTATTTTTGAATTCCTTTTTGAAAACCTTTTTGGAGCTTTTGTAAATACGAATGTTTTACAAAACTAAGGACATTTTAAAAACAGTTTGAAATCTTTTTGGAATAGCCTATTTGCCAGTATGACTCGGTGTACACAGTATTTCTAGACTCAATTAAAATAAAAAATATATTGCTCAAAGAAATACAGACTCGAATAGGCAAACAACGCTACGGTCTTGAACTGAGTAGATAGCCGTTCTTGATCATGTCCAAGAGTCCGAGATGTCCTGACTAGCTCCATATATCGAGACAGAATTTGATCAATTATTAAAATCAGTTTGACCATATGACCAATGGGCCAACACTTACCCCTCTTATACACGGGGATAAGCCGTATCGCATCGCTAGGATGCTATTGTACAACCCAAGCCGGTCATAGACGTTACCTATTCAAATCATATTGTTTCAAATACTGAATTGCTGAAAATTACTGGAAAATATTGTTTAAAGTATTTTAACTGTTTAAAATTACAACTTTTCATTATTATTTAGATTGTCGAATTATGTACTCTTACTTGCTCCTTTCCTGAATGGATCATCCCCCAATAGGTGATGTTGATGATGCTGAGCTATTGTACAATAGCTACTATGATCCAGTATTATATCCTGTGGTGTTGCCAGAGTCCCCCTTGGAGGATGCAGAACCAGAGGCCGATGAGCCGACCATTTAGCTAGTTGTTTTTTAGTTATCTAGTTTTATTGTGTTGGAGTTTGTAGATTTTGAATTCAGTATTCTATTTCAGTACTTTCATTTCCAGTTGTACTTCTCTTTGTTGAATATTAAATATTTTAAAATTTTCGTATATTCGTGTTGTGACAAATGTATAGTTGTTGTTGAAGATTCTTGCAACTAGAAACAACTTACAGCCGCCGTCTCACAACGGTGCAGGCTGGGCTTGATCCAATTTGACCCAACAATTTGGGATCGGGTCGTGACATGATTCCATATTCTAATTTATTTGTCCTTGATTGCTTTACTTGTTCTAGATTACGTGCACGTATAGGATATTTGACATTGCTAGATTATGGGTCTTTTCGTGTTACCTTGTCTCATGATCGAGTTGTCAGTTTCTATATCTTGTTCTTGACTTGACCATTCTTGACTGGGAGTATCTTGCATTGTACTACAGTTGAGATATACTGTAGATTGGGAGTATCTTGCATTGTACTACGACCTATAGCATATATTGATTGATTGATTGACTTGATTTACGATACTATAAATTGGGAGTATCTTGTATTGTACTACAGTTTATAGGAGTCTACTTGACCTTGTATCCTTTAGGAGAGGAGATCGATACTAGAATTGGCTAATCTCGACTGAGAGTATCCTGCTTTGTACATCAACTGAAACACTATAGATTTGGAGTATCTTGCATTGTACTACAAGCTATAGGAGTTTTTATTGATAGTTAGCCAAGTCTAGTATTACATTTCCACACGACTCGTCATCCTTAGATGTTCTTCTTGCAGTGTTCTTATCCTCCATACATGTTATTTACTGTTATATTCGTAGACATGTTTTATGTATCTTGCTAGTCATCTGAGGACCTGATGATCTCTTCAGGTAGCTGATTGCACGGAGTTAGTTAGCTGAGCATGTGGTAGTTGACTTCATCTGTATGATTCAGATATTTTGTTAGTGTTATTGATTTACTATCCACCTCATGCTTTTATGATATATCCAGCTTATCGGCTTAGCTTTATAGACTCATGTTATTCTTGGAGTCTAATCGGACATATATGCTAGTGGGCTGCAGACCACGACCCATACTTGTTCATTCTTGTCTTATATGTTCTTGTGGATTGAGATACATTATAGATTACCATATTAGCCAGGATACCATAATATTGATAGCTTATACATACTCGAGTCGGGCTAGAGTCCGCTCGATACGTAGCTGGCATGTTCACGAGCTCGCGCCCGAAAAACGGGTGCGGGTCGTGACAAGTTTTTGTGGTGGCCCATGCAGGTCAGAGCATATCGTACCGGTTACGTAACTGTACTGGTACGAGCCTGCGAATATGATTAACCCTTAGAAATCTCAATCCGCTCTGCTTTGAAAATTCTCTTAGAAATTCTCTACCGTCCTTGAAACTTCGTATTTACTCTCGATTATTCTTCCTTGTTTTCCGTACCATTGAATCTCGTCCCTTTATTTTTCGGAGTGACGAATGATCGTGCTGACTAGAACTTATCAGAAATTCTTAAGTTATAGTATAATATTGCTTGATTATTTAATTTTTGGTTGCTTGATAGCTAATGAGGATTATAGAGCCATATGTCCTAGATAGCTGTTGGTAGTAAGTTTAACAACTAGTTGGAAGGTTATAAAGATTTTAGTGACAATGTTTTGAGGAGTAGTATGACCAAAGGTGGGTAGAAGTCCTCGAGATTTTGTAATTACAAAAGGGCTAGGAGAAGGATATAAACTATTTTTGAGGAAATAAAATTTAAGGAGATTAAGTAAAAGTAGACTTTCTTTTTGAATTTTAAGGAATAGTTACGAATTAGAATTTCGAGGATGAAATTATTTTTAAGGTGGGTAGATTTATAACTCCTCTTCCCAGAATTTTTTTTAAAATATTTTATTTATTTATTTGATTTAAATGGTGATTTTTAGATTTTATAAACAATTAATTAGTTAATTATTACGGTAGAATATTTTAAGTCATAGTTGAGTTCTGGAGTACAAGATGACTAGAAACCGTGGCAAGGATAGTGCAGTGGCGTGCTTTGACTAGTGTATTAGCCATGGTAGGGAAGGCCAAATCATAAGTGTGTCCGAACTAGGAAAACCAAGCTAAGTTGTGACATGACCCTATAAATAATTTAAAATTTTATTATTAAGCATATTGACTTTTAGAAGACCCGGTTAGACCGAACTAGCTCGGACCTGATGTAACACCCTATTTTCTGAAATTGGGGTATTTTTGAAAATTTATTATTTTTATTATTTATTACTGGTATTTTAGTCATGGTATGATTTTCTGGTGATTTTAGTTAAGTTAAACCATTTCTAAAGTCATGCTAAGTCATGACTTATGACTTTGTGATTTTGTTAGTATAACTTAGTGTAAACCCTAGTTTTTCTTAACCTAGAAGTTGCCATGACCATGAGAGCCTAGCCATAGGCTTAGAACACCAAATTAGTGATTTTTAGCCAAAAGGGTATTTTGGTAATTTTCTAGGAATTATTTGGAATTATTTAGATTTATGTGATTTATTATTATTTAATTAGTTGATTAGTGTCATGTTAGCTTCTAACCTAGTTTAGCCCTAATCTAGAGGTTAGCCACTAACCTAGAAGACTAATGATTAGATATTAGCCTTATGTATAAATATCTAGTTAGATAAATATCTAGATATTTCATTTTTTAGATATTTAGAACCTAAATATCTAACCCCCTTAGTCAAAGACTTAGGGGCTAAGTTTGCAAGTGGTAGGACACCCTCCCCTACCCCCATGGCAGCCAAGGGCACCCCCCCTACACTACCCCCCTTCCTATATAATCCCATTAATTTCATTCATGATAAATTTACATGAATTTTATACCTAGAAAATCCATTTCCTACACAAGACCACAACTTGATCAATTTTGATCCAAATCATCTCTAGTTTCTTGCATTCGACTCCCCTACACTAGAGGGTACTAGTTAGGGCCTGTTATTGAGGATTTGGAGGCTTTTGGCATCACAAAGTTGAAGGATACACACCCCCCCTCTCCTTTGATTTTCATTGGATTGCACCAATAGGTAAATACTCTCAAACTTAGTTAAAATCCTATTTTTTCTTCATAATTGCATTCATATAGGACTACCTGAACTGTAGGTCAAATTTGGTGGAAGTTTGAGTTGATTTGGTGTCCGTATCGGACACGTATCCTAGACTAGGAAACCTTGTTTGATGAAATGCCACAAAGGATCTATTTTTATTAAAATGTAAAACAAATTATATTTTCTGGTAGCCCTAGACTTCTAGGTCACAACCCTAACCTACTGAGCACATTTCTGAGTCGTGTCCGTGTCCAAAACGGACATGAACTCACTGCACGAGACTCGCGCACAGTGTCCTGCTACCGCACCCTTCGTGCGCACTGCACAGGGCACTTCGACACACCAAAATTGGTGGACACGAGGGGGCAATGTCTGCGAACATGCCCCCAAAATTTGGTGTCGCCTCGTGTCGTGTCGAGTGAGAAAACTCACTCGCACTAGACACGGGCTGTCAGTGCACACGCGCACGAGGGCAACTTCGAGCGTGTCGTGTCGCACGGACACGACACTTGGGAGCCTCGTGATGACACCATCGTGTAGCCCTTCATGTGACGTAGACGTGGACACGAGCACGTGGTGCTTCGTGTCCTGTGCCACGAGCACGAGGCTTGTGACAGCGTGCACGACGCTGTCGAAACTCGCGCGTATCAGTCGTGTTTTCACGACTGATACGGCTCTCGTGTCGACACTGTGAGACATGTGGACACGTAACAGAGTGTCCATCGTGTAGCCCTATATGTGGGCTACACGTGTGTGTGACCACGAGTGGTGTCGTGTCTCGTGGTGTGTCCACGAGACACGTGAACACGTGCACGACGCTGTGTACGTGTTCGTGTATCCTAGCTTACCCGAGCGAGTTCCTTTATGTTTGGACATGCCGTGTCGTGTCGTGGTGGACTGCCACTGACACACATGACACGTATATGTGTGGGGGCTCAGTTACCAACCCTTCGATTCGAGTCCTAGCTCGATTTTGTGAGTGAAATTAGAATTACCCTAATTCGAGTGCACAGTGCACTTATTTCAGTTTTGGGAAAATTCCCAGTTTCTGAAATCGAATTTCAAACCATTATTTAATATGATTTATACATTATATAGGTGTATTTTAGTATGTATATATGTATGTGTGTGTGTGGGTGATTTTTGAGGTTATTTGGTTGGGTATTTGTGTAGTTGTGTGGGTATATGCACATATGTGTATATATGGACTGTGTGTGTGTGTGTGTGTGTTTGGGGCATTCCTGGTTTCAGAAATCAGGAACCCCCTCCCCCTTTCTCTGTCCTGTACGACCCTCTCTCTCTCACTGTCCCTCTCTCATTCTTTCTCTTACTCTAAGTCTCTCTCTCTCTCTATATATATATATATATATATATATATGTTATATGTAAATATATATATGTATATATATATATATGTTATATATATATTGGTGTATATATAGTATTCTATAGATTTGGTTATATATGGGTATATATAGTAGAGGGTATATGGGTCTATATATAAATATGAAATGTATATATATATGTGTATGTAGGTTAGTTATCATTATATATAAATATGTGGGTTTTGGGTATTGTTTATAGTTAGGCCTATATTAATATATACATAGGTAGTAGACACTTGTATATATATATATATATATATATATATATATATATATATATATATATATATATATATATATATATATATATATATATATATATATATATATATGTGTATGACTTATATATATATATATGTATGACTTATAGATATAGGAATAGCCTATGGCCTAGGCTACTAGCCTATGGCTTTGGGGCTAACCCAACTAACCCTAAAGGCCCAAAACCCTACTAGTTAACCCTTATTGACTAAGGGTTGACCAAAGTCAACCTTAGGTCAAAAGTGACCTAGTTAACCTAGAAATGACTAGGAATGACCTAAAACAACTAGTTTGACTAGTTTGACTAAAACCCTAACTAGTTGACTAGTGTTGACCTAGCTTTGACTTAGAGTTGACCATTGTTGACCATGGTTGACTAAAGTCAACTATTGGTCAAACCATGACCTAATTAACCTAATAAATGACTAGTTCAACTAGTCTGACCATGTTTGACTTAATCACCCTATTGACTAGTCTTTGTTTGACCTAATTACCTGACTGACTAGTCTTTGTTTGACCAATACCTTAGTTGGTCGAAGTTTGACCTAGACTTGACCCAGATTGATCATGTTGACTAGTATTTGACTAGTTTGATTAGAATGTTGACCAAGAGTTGACTTTAACCTAGATTAAACTTGTTTGACATTGTTTGACTTTATTTGACTTAGTTTGATTTCCTGTAACCTAGTATGACTTCCTGTGACCTAGTTTGACTATTAGAGTTTACCAAGAGTTGACTTTTGACCAGATTGACCTAGAATCATGTAGTATGCATTGTACACTTTATTTTTACCATTGTGGATACATTGTGACTTGTATTGCTCTGATTAGGAGCCATACACCTCTCCTCAGACAGTATATCCTCTTCAGACATTCAGTTATCAGGCGAGTACATTCTCTGACCGTTTCATACTTGTTCAGGCTTTACTTCTCGCTCTAGATTACTTTACTTGATGCTGTCACGTTGGTAACACGGATTGGTACTATATGGATCTTTACATGAGATGTTATCCTCCTCGGGAGCATCGGGTACTTCATGTTATGTGTGTTTCCCTATCATCATGTACTCCTATGCTTCCATTATTCATGTGCACTCATGTGATCATGTACTCTCATGTTTACTGAGCCCTCATGTATACTATCATGTGTACCCTTTCATGGGCCCCATGTGATATCATGTATAATAACGTAACTTGTATAGATCCTTGTGTATTGATTGGGGTAACGGGAGAGTAGAAGTGGACATGTGAATAATTCCAAAATAGTGTAATCATGTGCAAACTCAGTAGTGTAATTATGTATAAATTCTAGCCATTCACATGCCTATCTTGTGCTCTACATCACTAGTTACTACAGTTCTCTATATACAGTAGATATTTTATTACAGCTATCTCTTTTACAGCGTATATTTCCTTTCAGCAGTTCATGTATCTTACTCTATTGCCTGTATCGTATTTTCTAACCTGATATGAACTGCGTGAGATGTATTGTGCTCGTTCCTGTCCTGATTGGACCTGTTGAAAATATTACAGAGGATGAGGATGAGGCCCTGGTGACTACCTATTATGGAGCAGGACTAGATGATACTTATGTTGTGGACCCTCAGCAAGATCCACCTGCAGCTGAGGATGTTGTTCCAGTAGTCTAGACCAGTTTAGTCTAGGCAGTCTTTTCTATATTTACT
The DNA here is from genome assembly GCA_029216955.1 of Iris pallida. Classification (NCBI taxonomy): domain Eukaryota; kingdom Viridiplantae; phylum Streptophyta; class Magnoliopsida; order Asparagales; family Iridaceae; genus Iris; species Iris pallida. Next base: position 1,424,540 of record JANAVB010023799.1, read on the forward strand.
TTTTGTCTCACATTCTGATTTCTATTTTGAGATGTGGAGATGTATAGACTCTTAGACTTATTGTATTATGAGTTGACATTCTGGATGTTATGTATCCTAGACACTTAGACTTATTTCATCTATGCTATGGTTCTCTTTGAGTTACTATCTATCTGTCTTTCGTTCTTCTACCCTAGATGTGATTGAGATGTATATTGTTATATCACCTCCATTCGGAGAGTATAAGCTGTACAGGTACCTTTATATTGTTAGATGATTGACTTAGGACAGCGTTCTACCGCCGATACTGCGGCATAGGCTGGACGTACCCACTTCTCGTGCCCTTACTCTAGGGTGCGGGTCGTGACACGTTTTTAGTGGTGGCCCATGCAGGTCGAATTTATGTAGTGGTATTCGAACTAGAGTATCACTACAGCCTGCGATAGGATTTGAGGAATAGGCTTAGAGAGAGTGGATACTCAATCACTGCTAGGATACTTTGAGAGATTCCTGGGATGACCCTTGAGAATCTCATTTGAAATTACGATTTAAATTACTTTTCCCTTGATTGAATTTGATTTTGGAGGATTCACTGTAGAACTTTGAATCCTGGTGTTAGTTGATGATTTTGAAATTTTTTTGTAGTTGTTGATTTTAATTTCTTAGTGTTAGATTAATATCTTTTATTTTAAGGTACTCAATCACATTTATGAGAAAATTCTTATCTGTTTCTTGCCATCTAATTCTCTTGCTAATTGCTTACCCTTGAAATGAACTGTCCCCTCTATTCTGCATCTTGCTTAAACTTTTTCTACCAAACTATGTGACTGTATCCCAAACCTGACTTACTCGACATTTCCTCAAATCAAGACTTTATTGAGACCTTCTAACCTTGACCCTTGATTGATCGAACCCTAAATATATTCATCTAGTAGCCTATCTATCCTTAGGACTGTGTTCCTAAATTATTTACTGGATTCCTGATTAATTTTATTTCATTGGTTAATTTGATCTTCTTCAATTTTTCGCATCAATTTGTCACGTCTCGAACTCCCACTTTCTATTCTAGATCATTGGACGTCCTTTACCGTGACTTAGATATTCAGAGTATAATACTAGCTGTTACCTCCCAACAAACTTCACATGTAAGACCTAGACTAGCCTACCTTCATGTAGGTATTCCATGTCCCATTAAAACCCGTCTCCTTGTACTCTATTTCCTTGACATGATTTTCTGGTCAAATGGCTAAACTATAACCTCTACCATGATACTAAATTAATTCTTATTTCAGTTAGAGATCCACCTTGGCTCAATTCTTTCGACCTGGCATGTGATGGTGTTCTGCTTGAACCCTCAAATACTTAACCTTGTGCCTTACGTTGAATGCTTGACCCGATTGGTTAAGAATCTTGGACTATGTATTTTCTTCATCATTTCCACCCTTACTTATATCTTATGCTATAAATTTATCCTTAAGTTTTACAAGCTTATCCTTTTCAAGCTTGGTCATGATATATTTATTGGGTGTACACCCACTAACATATTATCTAATCAGAACTGGCGCATGATGGTCTGATCAACCTATTGCGTTTTGGTTCGCTTTTTCATATATTAATCTACGTGGATGGAGACACAGTTAAACTTACCCTAGAATCTTATCCACAACAGCCTTGACAATTCTCCTTGGAATTATTTTATCGCCTATGAACCTCGTATTCGTATCCAGTTGAATTAAATTTATCATGACCTGGATCCTCATCATTGGATGCTCGTGCTCATACTTGATTTCATTAATTTCCCATCTTGCCCAATCTCGATTTATCCTAAAATTGATCAACTTAGATCGTGTCAAGACTAAAATCTATTTGTGATTGTTTGTACCTAAATTTTCAATTTTCTTTTTATGGAAGGGTAACTTTAATGATTTTTCACTTGTTAATGACCTATTTTCATATAGGATGGTAGACGACCCTATAGCCTTGATGATTGTTGTTTCCTTATCTTCCCAATTAGGACACTTTAGATTGCTTATACGTTTTGATACCATAGAACAGTATTGATCTAGAATGACTAGTGCACCTAGATGAGACCACAGACTGTTCCATTTAACCTGTCCCTCTGGTACCACTATTCATCATGATTTTGGTTCAATTTAGGCCATAGACCTTTCCCACTCTAAATTGTGATCACCGTAGACACGTTACCGTGACTTTTAAATTTGGAGCACAAGACTAGTTGTTTTCTCAAAACTGATTTCACGTACATGACCTAGACATGACATACTACACCCATGACCTTAGTGTCCCACTCAGGCATACCATCGTGTGCTTCATTTACTTAGTACGATTTTTCCTGACCCGAGGCTCTATCATGATTTACCCCATGGAGTTACTTTTGGCTTCGATTTGACTTAGGGACACCTTATGACCTAAAACTGCCAGCCAATTTTTGGACATGACCCAGTATAGGTCTACTACCCATATTTTGCTTATTTGACCTTGTATGTTGCCTAGGTAGTGGCTTCGTCCCTGATTGTTAGAGGTTTGACCTAGGAGGAGTACGACCATCTAAATTTCGAGGACGAAATTATTTTAAGGTGGGTAGACTTGTAACACCCTATTTTTTGAAATTGGGGTATTTTTGAAAATTTATTATTTTTATTATTTATTAGTGGTATTTTAGTCATGGTATGATTTTCTGGTGATTTTAGTTAAGTTAAACCATTTCTAAAGTCATGCTAAGTCATGACTTATGACTTTGTGATTTTGTTAGTATAACTTAGTGTAAACCCTAGTTTTTCTTAACCTAGAAGTTGCCATGACCATGAGAGCCTAGCCATAGGCTTAGAACACCAAATTAGTGATTTTTAGCCAAAAGGGTATTTTGGTAATTTTTTAGGAATTATTTGGAATTATTTAGATTTATGTGATTTATTATTATTTAATTAGTTGATTAGTGTCATGTTAGCTTCTAACCTAGTTTAGCCCTAATCTAGAGGTAAGCCACTAACCTAGAAGACTAATGATTAGATATTAGCCTTATGTATAAATATCTAGTTAGATAAATATCTAGATATTTCACTTTTTAGATATTTAGAACCTAAATATCTAACCCCCTTAGTCAAAGACTTAGGGGCTAAGTTTGCAAGTGGTAGGATACCCTCCCCTACCCCCATGGCAGCCAAGGGCACCCCCCCTACACTACCCCCCTTCCTATATAATCCCATTAATTTCATTCATGATAAATTTACATGAATTTTATACCTAGAAAATCCATTTCCTACACAAGACCACAACTTGATCAATTTTGATCCAAATCACCTCTAGTTTCTTGCATTGGACTCCCCTACACTAGAGGGTACTAGTTAGGGCCTGTTATTGAGGATTTGGAGGCTTTTGGCATCACAAAGTTGAAGGATACACACCCCCCCTCTCCTTTGATTTTCATTGGATTGCACCAATAGGTAAATACTCTCAAACTTAGTTAAAATCCTATTTTTTCTTCATAATTGCATTCATATAGGACTACCTGAACTGTAGGTCAAATTTGGTGGAAGTTTGAGTTGATTTGGTGTCCGTATCGGACACGTATCCTAGACTAAGATACCTTGTTTGATGAAATGCCACAAAGGATCTGTTTTTATTAAAATGTAAAACAAATTATATTTTCTGGTAGCCCTAGACTTCTAGGTCACAACCCTAACCTACTGAGCACATTTCCGAGTCGTGTCCGTGTCCAAAACGGACACGAACTCACTGCACGAGACTCGCGCACAGTGTCCTGCTACCGCACCCTTCGTGCGCACTGCACAGGGCACTTCGACACACCAAAATTGGTGGACACGAGGGGGCAATGTCTGCGAACATGCTTCCAAAATTTGGTGTTGCCTCGTGTCGTGTCGAGTGAGAAAACTCACTCGCACTGGACACAGGCTGTCAGTGCACACGCGCGCGAGGGCAACTTCGAGCGTGTCGTGTCGCGCGGACACGACACTTGGGTGCCTCGTGATGACACCATCGTGTAGCCCTTCATATGGCGTAGATGTGGACACGAGCACGTGGTGCTTCGTGTCCTGTGCCACGAGCATGAGGCTTGTGACAGCGTGCACGACGCTGTCGAAACTCGCGCATATCAGTCGTGTTTTCACGACTGATACGGCTCTCGTGTCAACACTGTGAGACACGTGGACACGTAACAGAGTGTCCATCGTGTAGCCCTATATGTGGGCTACACGTGTGTGTGACCACGAGTGGTGTCGTGTCTCGTGGTGTGTCCACGAGACACGTGAACACGTGCACGACGCTGTGTACGTGTTCGTGTATCCTAGCTTACCCGAGCGAGTTCCTTTATGTTTGGACACGCCGTGTCATGTCGTGGTGGACTGCCACTGACACACACGACACGTATATGTGTGGGGGCTCAGTTACCAACCCTTCGATTCGAGTCCTAGCTCGATTTTGTGAGTGAAATTAGAATTACCCTAATTCGAGTGCGCAGTGCACTTATTTCAGTTTTGGGAAAATTCCCAGTTTCTGAAATCGAATTTCAAACCATTATTTAATATGATTTATACATTGTATAGGTGTATTTTAGTATGTATATATGTAGTATATATGTATGTGTGGGTGATTTTTGAGGTTATTTGGTTGGGTATTTGTGTAGTTGTGTGGGTATATACACATATGTGTATATATGGACTGTGTGTGTGTGTGTTTGGGGCATTCCTGGTTTCAGAAATCAGGAACCCCCTCGCCCTTTCTCTGTCCTGTATGACCCTCTCTCTCTCACTGTCCCTCTCTCATTCTTTCTCTTACTCTAAGTCTCTCTCTCTATATATATATATGTTATATGTAAATATATATGTATATATATATATGTTATATATAAAATATATATATATATATATATATATATATATATATATATATATATATATATATATATATATATATATATATATATATATAGTATTCTATAGATTTGGTTATATATGGGTATATATATAGTAGAGGGTATATGGGTCTATATATAAATATGAAATGTATATATATATGTGTATGTAGGTTAGTTATCATTATATATAAATATGTGGGTTTTGGGTATTGTTTATAGTTAGGCCTATATTAATATATACATAGGTAGTAGACACTTGTATATATATATATATATATATATATATATATATATATATATATATATATATATATATATATATATATATATATATATATATATATGTATGTATGACTTATAGATATAGGAATAGCCTATGGCCTAGGCTACTAGCCTATGGCTTTGGGGCTAACCCAACTAACCCTAAAGGCCCAAAACCCTACTAGTTAACCCTTGTTGACTAAGGGTTGACCAAAGTCAACCTTAGGTCAAAAGTGACCTAGTTAACCTAGAAATGACTAGGAATGACCTAAAACAACTAGTTTGACTAGTTTGACTAAAACCCTAACTAGTTGGCTAGTGTTGACCTAGCTTTGACTTAGAGTTGACCATTGTTGACCATGGTTGACTAAAGTCAACTATTGGTCAAACCATGACCTAATTAACCTAATAAATGACTAGTTCAACTAGTCTGACCATGTTTGACTTAATCACCCTATTGACTAGTCTTTGTTTGACCTAATTACCTGGCTGACTAGTCTTTGTTTGACCAATACCTTAGTTGGTCGAAGTTTGACCTAGACTTGACCCAGATTGATCATGTTGACTAGTATTTGACTAGTTTGATTAGAATGTTGACCAAGAGTTGACTTTAACCTAGATTAAACTTGTTTGACCTTGTTTGACTTTATTTGACTTAGTTTGATTTCCTGTAACATAGTATGACTTCCTGTGACCTAGTTTGACTATTAGAGTTTACCAAGAGTTGACTTTTGACCAGATTGACCTAGAATCATGTAGTATGCATTGTACACTTTATTTTTACCATTGTGGATACATTGTGACTTGTATTGCTCTGATTAGGAGCCATACACCTCTCCTCAGACAGTATATCCTCTTCAGACATTCAGTTATCAGGCGAGTACATTCTCTGACCGTTTCATACTTGTTCAGGCTTTACTTCTCGCTCTAGATTACTTTACTTGATGCTGTCACGTTGGTAACATGGATTGGTACTATATGGATCTTTACATGAGATGTTATCCCCCTCGGGAGCATCGGGTACTTCATGTTATGTGTGTTTCACTATCATCATGTACTCCTATGCTTCCATTATTCATGTGCACTCATGTGATCATGTACTCTCATGTTTACTGACCCCTCATGTATACTATCATGTGCACCCTTTCATGGGCCCCATGTGATATTATGTATAATAACGTAACTTGTATAGATCCTTGTGTATTGATTGGGGTAACGGGGGAGTAGAAGTGGACATGTGAATAATTCCAAAGTAGTGTAATCATGTGCAAACTCAGTAGTGTAATCATGTATAAATTCTAGCCATTCACATGCCTATCTTGTGCTCTACATCACTAGTCACTACAGTTCTCTATATACAGTAGATATTTCATTACAGCTATCTCTTTTACAGCGTATATTTCCTTTCAGCAGTTCATGTATCTTACTCTATTGCCTGTATCGTATTTCCTAACCTGATATGAACTGCGTGAGATGTATTGTGCTCGTTTCTGTCCTGATTGGACCTGTTGAAAATATTACAGAGGATGAGGATGAGGCCCTGGTGACTACCTATTATGGAGCAGGACTAGATGATACTTATGTTGTGGACCCTCAGCAGGATCCACCTGCAGCTGAGGATGTTGTTCCAGTAGTCTAGACCAGTTTAGTCTAGACAGTCTTTTCTATATTTACTTTTTGTCTCACATTCTGATTTGTATTTTGAGATGTGGAGATGTATAGACTCTTAGACTTATTGTATTATGAGTTGACATTCTGGATGTTATGTATCCTAGACACTTAGACTTATTTCATCTATGCTATGGTTCTCTTTGAGTTACTATCTATCTGTCTTTCGTTCTTCTACCCTAGATGTGATTGAGATGTATATTGTTATATCACCTCCATTCGGAGAGTATAAGCTGTACAGGTACCTTTATATTGTTAGATGATTGACTTAGGACAGCGTTCTACCGCCGATACTGCGGCGTAGGCTGGACGTACCCACTTCTCGTGCCCTTACTCTAGGGTGCGGGTCGTGACACCTGACCCAAACCCAAACTAGCCCGATTGGACCCAAACCGAACCCAAGCCAATATAGTCATACGGTGTGTCCAAAAACGTCTATGTCAATATATATATCTGATGTGTGTATGGGGTACTTGTTTAATAATGTATTAAATATATTCCGTAAGTATTTGTCATATATATAATATAGGTGTCAATATTATTTGATATTCAAGTAACATTTTTATCTAAAAACTATGACAACTAGTTTGTGAATTTTGTGGATCTTTTGATTATATGCATACATACTTGCGTCTTTACCTATGAAATAAATATTAACAAACATCATGAACCATCGTTATCGTAAAACTACAATTATTTGACTTGTTGAATCCAACCGAGCCCAAACGCCCTACTTTGACTCTCAAACCAATTCCTATTAGACCTGTACACTACCCCACACTAATCACCTACTCAATAATATATATATTGCGCACTCAAAGCCTTGTAGATGCACAACAAACCAATAGACAACAAACTTCATATTTAAGACTCCGATAGTGAACCTTCTTGTGTACTTGTACTCAAATCTAACCAAGGCCAAACAACTTGACCCAAGTGAACCCAAAGCCTTACTAAGGGATAAACCAAACCCCATAGATCTGAACCATAGGTTAAAGCCCATTAAATCTCTTCAATGGGCCCAACAACCAACTCCTTACATGAAGCCCAAGCCTCCCCTCTCAAAACCCTAACCCTAACTTCCTCCCATTTTGTGGCCAACCCCTCTACAGCATCCCCCGCTCTCTTCAACGACCTCTTCCCCTTTTCCTATCCTTCTCCACTTCCTTCCCCCTCATTCCCACACACCAAAATAGCCCCCACAAGTCGACAAACCCTAAACTAGTAGTCGAAACCTTTTTTTTCACCAAAATAGTACTGCTGGTTGCACCTGCTGTACACGCTGGAAAACAGCACCCCATACCCATCCAAACTGAAGTTCTACACCCTACGTGAAGCCTCAAAGCACCCCCTCAAGTTTCGTGAAGTTTGGAGTCCGTTTGGCGCTCCGAAAGGTCCATGTCGCAAGAAAAGCCTCCGTCGTAATCACAATTACGTAAGTTCCTTAACTTCTATTTAGTATTTAATTTTTCCATGGGAGAAAGCTTGTATGAACCCATAAACATATTAGATGGCAATGATGAAATCCCCATGCATGAGAAACTCTAATTTTATATGCAAAACTACTGTTAGATGACCCAAATCCGAGGCATGACAACGTGGTAACCATATTAAACCTAGTTTGATGAATGTTGCTATTTTTACTATTAAAAACTAAATTTCAGAAATTAAATAATAAATTTCAGAATATTAATTAGTATATTTTCATATATTAAATGAGTTTTTATGCAAATTGGCAACTTTGCATGCACAAACTAGTTGTCAAGTAGCTAGAACACCTAGTCGATGCGCAACGGAGCTTTGTGCATGCAATGGTAATTATTTTAGTAATTCTTCACTAACTAATAATAATTTTAGAATTTAATTCATGATTATTTCAGTTTTATTTGACGTTGAGATGCGTGTTTAAGAGGTCACATGCATGCCCGATGTGTAGGTTAGTGCCATTGAGAGCTTTAAGACAATGTGACGTACTTACGTACGTATATGACTACACTTATCTAATTCATGTAAATGCCTATATGTACGTATGATACCACGATGTACAAGACCCCCACGACATGTTAGACCGTAGCATGGTATGTGTTTATTGGCACGTTATCCAGTGCCATGTAATTGTTGAATTGTTGGCACGAACATCACAGTGTTAGATAATGTGGTGCAACGATCTTACCCTTTGTTATTGCTTAGATTAGTTTGTGTTAGTATTGATTAGAATATGTTATATAGGATAACTTGGATCTGCTACACTTTCAGTTGAGGACACTAGTCAGACAGCACCGTAGCAGCAGACAACATGCAAGTATACCTTGCCGAACATATACAGTATTTACATTGTTTTCTCTTTCTTTATTGTATTCCTTTTCATATTGTCACATGATTCCATATTGTAATTTATTTGTCCTTGATTGCTTTACTTGTTCTAGATTACGTGCACGTATAGGATATTTGACATTGCTAGATTATGGGTCTTTTCGTGTTACCTTGTCTCATGATCGAGTTGTCAGTTTCTATATCTTGTTCTTGACTTGACCATTCTTGACTGGGAGTATCTTGCATTGTACTACAGTTGAGATATACTATATATATTGGGAGTATCTTGCATTGTACTACGACCTATAGCATATATTGATTGATTGATTGACTTGATTTGCGATACTATAAATTGGGAGTATCTTGTATTGTACTACGGTTTATAGGAGTCTACTTGACCATGTATCCTTTAGGAGAGGAGATCGATACTAGAATTGGCTAATCTTGACTGAGAGTATCCTGCTTTGTACGTCAACTGAAACACTATAGATTGGGAGTATCTTATAAACCCCCAAGATTTTCTTATTATTTTTGTGATTTAAAATTTTATTTTTATATATTATTTGGCATTAAAGAGTTAGTTGGTATACATGGGTGTATTTATAGATATATAAATATATATATATTATGTGTGTGATTGTGTGCTTGATATTTTAAAGTGCTACTAAATATAGACTTCAATTATTATAAAAGATTTTTTGTTACTTATTTACAAATTATAGGATTTTTGTGTGATTTGTTTTCATATATATATATATATATATATATATATATATATATATATATATATATATATATATATATATATATATATATATATATATATAGTTATATATTATTTTTTATAAAAAAATAAAAAAATATATTCGGGTGGTCGGCCCAAGGGGGACCGACCACTGCAGCAGAAGAGAAAAGGAAAAGAAAAGGAAAAAACAAGAATTAATAGCAAACCCACCCACATGGGCGGACCCCACTCTTGCATGCTTGCTGCAGGAAGCTAACTTAGTAAGCAAAAGAAAGAAAAAAAAAACCCGTGGGGTTTATGTATATTAAACCTATTAGTATTAGGTTTTGGCTACGGGTTGTTATAAATATAACTTTTTCTCTAGACCTCATGTCACGACCCGCACCCACTGTGAGGGTACGAATACGTAACGACGCCCAGCCTACGCCGCAATGTCGGCGGTAGAGCGCTGTCCTAGGTTACTATCTAACCAGCAACTCACGCAATTATAATGTACTCATCATGATCAACTCCGAATGGAGGACAAGTATAAGATATTGAACTCAATCACAGTCTAAGTACGATAAGATAAACACAGAAGAATTAAACTAAGAATAGAAGAACAACTACTAAAATAATAACAACTCTCAACAAATCTCAAATACTACACGAGTCTCAAAACTTCTATAACAAGTTCAACAAGAAAACATATGCTAGTGTACTAAACTAAATCCCATCACTCCTAAGTGTCGGGGCCAAAGGTAGTCATCCCGTCTCCGGGTCCATAATATGTAGGGCATGTGTCCTCAGGGCAATCATCTGTAAAATTTCAACAGGTCCAGTCAGGACAGGAACAAGTACAACTCATCAAGAAATCCCAATTAAATGACAAAGAACTATAAAGCAGTTATAAACAGTTTTATTGATGAAATATGACAGTTTGTATACAGGTAATGGTATAAAGGAACAGTTAAGATACAAGGAAAGTAAGGTAAGTAAAAACAAGAGAAGAAACATAGCAATAAGGACTGTAAATAGAAGCTAGCTGAACTAGAGCAACATGATATAAGTCCAGTATGTAAATGTAAACAAGTACAAAATCCAAGTAAATCCAGACAACATGAATCTGATACCAGGTGGTTCCAGTACAAGATAAGTCCGGTATAAGGTGAGTCTAGTTGGTGATCAAAGGTTCCAGGGTGAGTCCAGCCTATACTCTAACAGTGTGTTTTAAAATATCGGGATTGACATGTGAACGGCTGTAGGTAATACGGCACACCGCACACTCGGCCAAGTGTGGGATGGCTATCGTTCTAGTATAATTCTAAGGGAGTGGTTCCAGTATTTGGGTAGGTTCACATGTCTATTCCAATATTTTCCCGCCTACAAGTACAAGTAAATCCAGAAAACGACACGAGAATCGAGGTGAGTCCAGCCAAACATAATAATACCAGCAAAAGATTCCAGAGTGATTCCAGTAGGTGGTTCCAGTAGTGATTTCAGTAGGTGATGCCAGTAGTGGTTCCATAAGGTGATGCCAGTTGTGGTTCCAGAAATAAAGGCCAGACAGAGGGTATGTGTGTCGCATACATGAATCTAGAAATATCCATACGTGTTGTAGGAATCACATAAAACTATCTAGAACTGAAGTACAGTAATTGACAAGTAAATGGAAGAACTATCAGAGAATGTACTCGCCTGTATCCGGTGAATCTGGAGAATATATACTGTCCGAAGAGTGGTGTCTGTCTCCTATAGAACAGTACAAGTCACAACGAGTCCAGAATAGTAATAAGATGCACTACGATGCATACTACATGAATCTAGGTCAATCTAGACCAAAGTCAACTCTTGGTCAACTCTGGTCAACCCTAGAAGTCAAACTAGGTCAACCAAGTCAAACCTAAGTCAAACTAGTCAAACTAGTCTAACAAGGCTATTCTAAGTCTAACTAGACTACACAAGTCAAATCTAGGCTTACTAAGGCTAAACAGTCTATCTAGATTCCAACTAGGCATACCATGCCTAACCATACCATAGTCACATAACCACAAGACATGACTATGTCTAATAGTCTATTAAAAATACATCTATCCTATAGTCACTATACAAATTTACCCATACTCTATAACATATCATATCTCATAGTATCATATATATATATACATACATTTTCACACATTCCTATATATAACTAATATGTATATACAACTCATATAAAGGAAACTTAGATACTTATATATCACAAGGCATATATATATATACATAGGAAAGGAGTGAAGGAGGAAAAATACATGAGTATTAGATGTGTGTGTGTGTCATAGACTAGTGAAGTGAGGCATGAGAGTGGAGACATGTGTGTAACATGAAACCTAGGCTAGCATGTGTGTGTGAGACTAGAGTGTGTGTGTGTGTGTGTTAGTGACATAGGCATGTGAGTGATAGATAGAGGGTGTGTGTGTCATATGGTATGTTAGCTTGTGTGTGTAGAGCTAGAAAACAGTGAGGAGAGGGTACATGAATACAAGAGTGTGAGTGATACTTGGATATGCTAATGTGTGTGGTGAGTATTGTGTGTGTAGACATGAACACAGTATTATAGTGAGAAAATCAGTGAATGACAACAGTGTAACTGCCCCAAATAATCTTAGTTTTAATACCCAATCTCAGTTTTAATCCTCCCATACAATCTCAGATTTCAAAGTGAAAATAACAGTTCAATAATACCAGTTTTCAGTTCATTCTTGCATTCTCAGTTAAAAAAAAAACATGTCCAAACAGTCCTCCAACCAGTTAACAGTATTGCCATAAAACCAAACAAAATAGTTCAAAAGCAAACTCATGAATCACATACAAAACCAATTAAGAAATCCCTAATCTCTGTTCAGTATGAAAGAACATAAAAATCAGTTTAACCAGTTTCTAAACTTAGTGAAAACTGAACCCAAAATCAATTAAAACAGTCCTCATAATGAATTCTCAGTTTTGTGTCTCAGGTTTTAATCTGGGTAATCTCAGTAATTTAGGAAAAGTTCAATGACAGTTTATTAACATATGAAACACGTATTAAGCATGCAATTGAACTAATCAGTGTAATATCAGATGTCTCAGATTCTCCATAACTTCATTCATTTCAGTCTAAATAGTGATTAACCATGTTCAACCCAAACCTAATTCTCAGGTTTTCAGAGATTTTGAATCTCAGGATTCCATTCCAGGTTTCAGTTGAACAATTCCAATCACACTCGAAAATTCATAACTTGATAACATATCCTAATCTAACATTTAGGTAATGTAATACACATATAATTGAACCTAATCATGGCAATTTAGACATCATGTTCAGTTTAAAAAGAAATTAGAGTTCAGGAATTAAAACAGTGTATGGTATCAGTGAATGCATACACACAGTTCATCATCCAAAACTTAATTCGAAACCAAAATTAAACCATAGAATTTTACAAACAGGTGCATAGATGTGTTCTCCTTGTGTCATGGGTCTAGGGGATACCATTCGTGTCCATAAACGGGACACGAATGTGTCCAAATAAACCAATACCAAAAAATACTAAACTGACACAGCAGTGTCGTGCGGCGAGGACCGTGCCTCGTGCTCACAACAGAGAGGGACACGCATCTCATGCTCGTGTCTGTGGGTTCGCCTAGGATAGGGCTACACCCCAGACACAGCACGACGTGTCCTAGTTGCGTCACACATGGACACGAACCCCGTATCAGAGGGGATTCTCCGCGCGTGTACAGCTAGTGCAAAACCCGTGCATGAGTCCTAGCACCCTCGACACGACACGAGGGCAGCTCAAACTTGACACGTGTGGTGTCAGACACTGCCCCGAGGTGGGTGCCAAGTATCGTGTCCATAGGTGCTGTGTCGTGTCCTACAGGACACTCGAGCAGCAGGACAGTCTCCTTGCCCGCGCGCGTGGGTGCACGATCGTGTGTCATGCGCTCGTGTCGACTCAACCTGACACGAAAACATGCTCAGTGTCCAAGAAATACATAAGCGAGGTGAAAATGGATTTTTCTATTCAAACACAATTCACAAAATCAAACGAAATGCCCTTTGAGGCATTTCGTCGAACACATTCCTATACACGTGGATACGTGTCCGATACGGACACGAAATGGGTCCAAATTCTAGGGTTAGCCTATCCTACTGTTAGGTTAGGGCTAGGGCATCCTAGAAATGCAATTAAACAGGAATTTCATGGGTTAGAATAGATTATACCTATTGATGTGCAAAGCTCACAAAAGCCCCAAATGGAATGGTTCTCCAAGCCTTAAAAACTCCCACAAATTGATCCTACTCTGAAATATTCTTACACAACAGAAAGAACAGAAGAATTAGGTCCTAATGCAATTGATTTGAAGGAAAAAGGAGTTGAAATGGATTTCCTATGATTTTAGAAAGATGGAGACTCACCCCTTCTAAAACTTGCACAAATCCCAATGGAGGCTAGCCCTAAATTCTAGGAGGGGATTAAATAGGGGGAAAGGATCAATAGTGGCTGCCATGGGCTGATTAGGGATAGGTTTGGTTCATGGTGTGGGCCTATGGGCTATAAGTCAAGTCATTAATCATGACTTATGAAGTCATAAGCCATATTAGTCAAATCAACTCCAAATCTCTCCAAACAAGTTCCAATGACTTAAACTTCACTAAATTAGGTCAAACCAAGTTTACTTAACCTAACCAAGGGGTCTTAACCTAGGTTAGTCACTAGGTTAGTCTTCTAGTCAACACTAGTCAAAGTCAACTATAGGCCCAAAATCAATTCTACTAAAAATCACTAAAAATCACTAAAAATCATATTAATTCTAATAAATATAATTAATACTAATAATCACTAACCATGGTTAGCTGAGACTATCTATGACTAATCTAGGTTAGGTCCAAACCAAGTTAGGCTAATCACAATACATGGCAATCAATTAAATAATATTAAAATCACACCATTCTTAATATTATATTAAATTCCAATAATATATATTAAGTTCAATTAAATTCAAAATGACAAAAATACCCTTGAACTGGAAATGATAAATGAAACACCCTAATCACATAGTCAGGCTCTAGGTTAAGCTGTCTCTAGTGTTACACTATCAAATCACCAAAATCATAAGTCATGAATTTAAATAGTTTAAAAATAATTAAAAATTACTAAAAATCATAATATGAAATAAATACCCTTAAATAATAATTATAATTACAAAATTTCAAAAATACCCTCATCTGAAAAACTGGGTGTTACAATCCTACCCACCTTATAAAAATTTCGTCCTCGAAATTAAAATGGTCGTACCCCCTTCTAGGTCAAACCCAAACAATCAAGGTCAAGAGATAATCATGCAAACAAAATCTTACTGGTCGTGATTCCACAGTCTCGTACAGGGTAGCTACACTATCTAGCAATCACAAACAATATCCTGGAAGGTACTAAGGGAATCACACAGGAAAGTGGGGGGGGGGGGAATGAGAAGGACAAACCTGCTAACCCATCACCTGCAGCGTCGGTCTCCTCGACCGCCATCGCAAAAGCTCTACCCCTCTGGTGCTGAGCTACATGTGGCCTAGCTCCCTCATAAGGAGGTGCAAAGGGACAGTCTACCATCCTATATGAAATTGGTAAAGACAACTAGGAATTAATTATGAAGGATTACTATTCCAAAGATGATCAAATCGAAAGTTTAAGGCACGAGTGTCAATTGCATTGAAATCCAATAACACAATATATAAATAAGATTTAGTCCCGGTACGATCTAAGTTGATCAATTTCAGGATATATTAAAGTTGGGCAAGATGGAGAAGAAGACCATTGAAGTCGGAGCACGAGTATCCAAGATTTGGTATCCATGTCGCAATTGAATTTATTCAATTGAATATGACCCCAAACACTGGATGATAAGGAGGATGACCCGGTCAACTGGTCACGATCAAAGAATTAGAATTTAAAGGATGATGCAAGGATATAGAATAAGGCAATTTCTTCCTTTGGATAGGGAAACTAAACATGATACCTCAGTGCCTTTTCTTTCTAAAATATGTGAAAGGAAAAACAATAAAGAGTTCAAAGACGATGCTATTAAGTACAATACGTGGTTCATAGGCGATGTAAATAATTTAAAGAGAGTTGCCAAAGCTGTCGTGGATGAGACTCTAGGGCAAATTTAACTATGTCTCCCTCCACATAGGATAACATATAAAAAGCGAACCAAAGTGCAATAGGTTGATCAGACCATCATGCACCGGTTCTAATTAGACAATATGTTAGTGGGTGCCAGCCCCCAATAAAATATGTCATGATCAAGCTCGAACAAGATAAGCTCGCAAACTGGTGCTAAATTAGCAACATAAGATAGACAAAATATAAGTAAGGATAATGATGAAGGAAGTTAATAGTCTAAGATTCTTTAACATCAAGGAGTGAGGGGGAATCAAAACAAGATGAAAGAATTTTCAAATCGAAGTTCATAATGAGATTCCCAAGGGTCATCCAGGAATCTCTCAAGTAGTCCTAACTGTGATTGAGTACCTCTCTGTTAAAGCCTATCTCTCAATCCTATCGCAGGCTCGCAGCAGTACAACTAAGTCGCCGTACTACCACGATATCGTACTAATGCGACTCTCGACCTGCATGGGCCACCACTAAAAATGTGTCACGACCCGCACCCACTGTGAGGGTACGAATACGTAACGATGCCCAGCCTACGCCGCAGTGTCGGCGGTAGAGCGCTGTCCGAGGTTACTATCTAACCAGCAACTCACGCAATTATAATATACTCATCATGATCAACTCCGAACGAAGGACAAGTATAAGATATTGAACTCAATCACAGTCTAAGCACGATAAGATAAACACAGAAGAATTAAACTAAGAATAGAAGAACAACTACTAAAATAATAACAACTCTCAACAAATCTCAAATACTACACGAGTCTCAAAACTTCTATAACAAGTTCAACAAGAAAACGTATGCTAGTCTACTAAACTAAATCCTATCACTCCTGAGTGTCGGGGCCAAAGGTAGTCATCCCGTCTCCGGGTCCATAATATGTAGGGCATGTGTCCTCAGGGCAATCATCTGTAAAATTTCAACAGGTCCAGTCAGGACAGGAACAAGTACAACTCATCAAGAAATCCCAATTAAATGACAGAGAACTATAAAGCAGTTATAAACAGTTTTATTGATGAAATATGGCAGTTTGTATACAGGTGATGGTATAAAAGAACAGTTAAGATACAAGGAAAGTAAGGTATGTAAAAACAAGAGAAGAAACATAGCAATAAGGACTGTAAATAGAAGCTAGCTGAACTAGAGCAACATGATATACGTCCAGTATGTAAATATAAACAAGTACAAAACCTAAGTAAATCCAGACAACATGAATCTGATACCAGGTGGTTCCAGTACAAGATGAGTCCGGTATAAGGTGAGTCCAGTTGGTGATCAAAGGTTCCAGGGTGAGTCCAGCCTATACTCTAACAGTGTGTTTTAAAATATCGGGATTGACATGTGAACGACTGTAGATAATACGGCATACCGTACACTCGGCCAAGTGTAGGATGGCTATCGTTCCAGTATAATTCCAAGGGAGTGGTTCCAGTATTTGGGTATGTTCACATGCCTATTCCAATATTTCCCCGCCCACAAGTACAAGTGAATCCAGAAAATGACACAAGAATCGAGGTGAGTCCAGCCAAACATAATAATACCAGCAAAAGATTCCAGAGTGATTCCAGTAGGTGGTTCCAGTAGTGATTCCAGTAGGTGATGCCAGTAGTGGTTCCAGAAGGTGATGCCAGTAGTGGTTCCAGAAATAGAGGCCAGATAGAGGGTATGTGTGTCGCATACATGAATCCAGAAATATCCATACGTGTTGTAAGAATCACATAAAACTATCTAGAACTGAAGTACAGTAATTGACAAGTAAATTGAAGAACTAACAGAGAATGTACTCGCCTGTATCCGGTGAATCTGGAGAATATATACTGTCCGAGGAGTGGTGTCTGTCTCCTATAGAACAGTACAAGTCACAACGAGTCCAGAATAGTAATAAGATGCACTACGATGCATACTACATGAATCTCGGTCAATCTAGACCGAAGTCAACTCTTGGTCAACTCTGGTCAACCCTAGAAGTCAAACTAGGTCAACCAAGTCAAACCTAAGTCAAACTAGTCAAACTAGTCTAACAAGGCTATTCTAAGTCTAACTAGACTACACAAGTCAAATCTAGGCTTACTAAGGCTAAACAGTCTATCTAGATTCCAACTAGGCATACCATGCCTAACCATACCATAGTCACATAACCACAAGACATGACTATGTCTAATAGTCTATTAAGAATACATCTATCCTATAGTCACTATACAAATTTACCCATACCATATCATATCTCATAGTATCATATATATATACATACATTTTCACACATTCCTATATATAACTAATATGTATATACAACTCATATAAAGGAAACTTAGATACTTATATATCATAAGGCATATATATATACATAGGAAAGGAGTGAAGGGGGAAAAATACATGAGTATTAGATGTGTGTGTGTGTCATAGACTAGTGAAGCGAGGCATGAGAGTGGAGACATGTGTGTAACATGAAGCCTAGGCTAGCATATGTGTGTGAGACTAGAGTGTGTGTGTGTTAGTGACATAGGCATGTGAGTGATAGATAGAGGGTGTGTGTGTCATATGGTATGTTAGCTTGTGTGTGTAGAGCTAGAAAACCGTGAGGAGAGGGTACATGAATACAAGAGTGTGAGTGATACTTGGATATGCTAATGTGTGTGGTGAGTATTGTGTGTGTAGACATGAAAACAGTGTTATAGTGAGAAAATTAGTGAATGACAACAGTGTAACTGCCCCAAATAATCTCAGTTTTAATACCCAATCTCAGTTTTAACCCTCCAATACAATCTCAGATTTCAAAGTAAAAATAACAGTTCAATAATACCAGTTTTCAGTTCATTCTTGCATTCTCAGTTAAAAAAAAAACATGTCCAAACAGTCCTCCAACCAGTTAACAGTATTGCCATAAAACCAAAAAAATAGTTCAAAAACAAACTCATGAATCACATACAAAACCAATTAACAAATCCCTAATCTCTGTTCAGTATGAAAGAACATAAAAATCAGTTTAACCAGTTTCTAAACTTAGTGAAAACTGAACCCAAAATCAATTAAAACAGTCCCCATAATGAATTCTCAGTTTTGTGTCTCAGGTTTTAATATGGGTAATCTCAGTAATTTAGGAAAAGTTCAATGACAGTTTATTAACATATGAAACACGTATTAAGCATGCAATTGAACTAATCAGTGTAATATCAGATGTCTCAGATTCTCCATAACTCCATTCATTTCAGTTTAAACAGTGATTAACCATGTTCAACCCAAACCTAATTCTCGGGTTTTCAGAGATTTTGAATCTCAGGATTCTATTCCAGGTTTCAGTTGAACAGTTCCAATCACACTCGAAAATTCATCACTTGATAATATATCCTAATCTAACATTTAGGTAATGTAATACACATATAATTGAACCTAATCATGGCAATTTAGACATCATGTTCAGTTTAAAAAGAAATCAGAGTTCAGAAATTAAAACAGTGTATGGTATCAGTGAATGCATACACACAGTTCATCATCCAAAACTTAATTCGAAACCTAAATTAAACCATAGAATTTTACAAACAGGTGCATAGATGTGTTCTCCTTGTGTCATGGGTCTAGGGGATACCATTCGTGTCCATAAACGGGATACGAATATGTCCAAATAAACTAATACCCAAAAATACTGAACTGACACAGCAGTGTCGTGCGGCGAGGACCGTGCCTCGTGCTCACGACAAAGAGGGACACGCGTCTCGTGCTCGTGTCTGTGGGTTCGCCTAGGATAGGGCTACACCCCAGACACAGCATGACGTGTCCTAGTTGCGTCACACGTGGACACGAACCCCGTATCAGCGAGGATTCTCCGCGCGTGCACAGCTAGTGCAAAACCCGTGCATGAGTCCTAGCACCCTCGACACGACACGAGGGCAGCTCAAACTTGACACGTGTGGTGTCAGACACTGCCCTGAGGTGGGTGCCAAGTATCGTGTCCATAGGTGCTGTGTCGTGTCCTACAGGACACTCGAGCAGCAGGGCAGTCTCCTTGCCCCCGCGTGTGGGTGCACGACCGCGTGTCACGCGCTCGTGTCGACTCAACCTGACACGAAAATGTACTCAGTGTCCAAGAAATACATAAGCGAGGTGAAAATGGATTTTTCTATTCAAACACAATTCACAAAATCAAATGAAATGCCCTTTGAGGCATTTCGTCGAACACATTCCTATACACGTGGATACGTGTCCGATACGGACACGAAATGGGTCCAAATTCTAGGGTTAGCCTATCCTACTACTAGGTTAGGGCTAGGGCATCCTAGAAATACAATTAAACAGGAATTTCATGGGCTAGAATAGATTATACCTATTGATGTGCAAAGTTCACAAAAGCCCCAAATGGAATGGTTCTCCAAGCCTCAAAAACTCCCACAAATTGATCCTACTCTGAAATATTCTTATACAACAGAAAGAACAGAAGAATTAGGTCCTAATGCAATTGATTTGAAGGAAAAAAGAGTTGAAATGGATTTCCTATGATTTTAGAAAGATGGAGACTCACCCCTTCCAAAACTTGCACAAATCCCAATGGAGGCTAGCCCTAAATTCTAGGAGGGGATTAAATAGGGGAAAAGGATCAATAGTGGCTGCCATGGGCTGATTAGGGTTAGGTTTGGTTCATGGTGTGGGCCTATGGGCTATAAGTCAAGTCATTAATCATGACTTATGAAGTCATAAGCCATATTAGTCAAATCAACTCCAAATCTCTCCAAACAAGTTCCAATGACTTAAACTTCACTAAATTAGGTCAAACTAAGTTTACTTAACCTAACCAAGGGGTCTTAACCTAGGTTAGTCACTAGGTTAGTCTTCTAGTCAACACTAGTCAAAGTCAACTATAGGCCCAAAATCAATTCTACTAAAAATCACTAAAAATCACTAAAAATCATATTAATTCTAATAAATATAATTAATACTAATAATCACTAACCATGGTTAGCTGAGACTATCTATGACTAATCTAGGTTAGGTCCAAACCAAGTTAGGCTAATCACAATACATGGCAATCAATTAAATAATATTAAAATCACACCATTCTTAATATTATATTAAATTCCAAAAATATATATTAAATTCAATTAAATTCAAAATGACAAAAATACCCTCGAATTGGAAATGATAAATAAAACACCCTAATCACATAGTCAGGCTCTAGGTTAAGCTGTCTCTAGTGTTACACTATCAAATCACCAAAATCATAAGTCATGAATTTAAATAGTTTAAAAATAATTAAAAATCACTAAAAATCATAATATGAAATAAATACCCTTAAATAATAATTATAATTACAAAATTTCAAAAATACCCTAATCTGGAAAACTGGGTGTTATAATTCTACCCACCTTATAAAAATTTCGTCCTCGAAATTAAAATGGTCGCACCCCCTTCTAGGTCAAACCCAAACAATTAAGGTCAAGAGATAATCATGCAAACAAAATCTTACTGGTCGTGATTCCACAGTCTCGTACAGGGTAGCTACACTATCTAGCAATCTGTCACGCCCCAGAACCAGAATACTGGAGAGCGGGGGCAGACATAGCCAGCTACGTATATTGAAATAGAATACATCTCAACTATACGGTCACGGGTGTCTAGATATGAGGGTTTACTACAAGCTAGCAGTCTCTTAAGGTCAAGCCTAGTGTCTCAATCTCAAGCAATTAACAGAGTTACAAGATGTCAGAGCATCAAATATATATATATAAGGCGTCCCAAATATTACATATTGGATGATCATGAAGCTAGTCGTACAAAATGATAGGACTAGCAAGAGTTCAGTCATACATGATCAACCCTAGGATTTGTTAATCATGTTTACAGCCCGTAGGCAGACAGTAAGTAAATGTGCATCGAGCTAACAGGTGCTCGTCGGCTAAACGTCTCAAAAGAATAAATTTACATATAAGTGGGTGAAACAAAAAGAAAAACCCACTCTTGGCCCGGGTTCCGTCTAGTTGTCACCATTGGGCTGGAAGCTTGGTAGATCCTCGGGAGCTGCTCCGAAATCTGGCCACACAAAACCAGCTGGGTCAAACCCCAGAAAGAGCAAGTGCCACAAAGGAGGCTACAAATAAGAACAAAAGCCAGCATATCAGAACATAAAGAATAAAAGAAAGTACACGTAGGAAGGTACACAGGGCGATAAATGACTAGGGACGCGGAACCATTCCGGGAGCCAGGTTACAATCCTTAAACCAGACAAGGACCGGGGTTGTAACCCTTCGCCTGAATAGCTCACTGTCTCTACTCATTTATCGTTAAGATAAGTAAAACAAACATGCTCAGGAGATAGCAGGTACTGGAGCTAGACAAGACTTAGACAAGGTTGGACATCATCCATTCACAATCGGCCAGGCAAGTACTACGGCTTACTACTTTAACTAACTAGGGTTATCACAAGCCTAATTACTAACAAGATGCAAGTGAGAAGCTCCCAGTCCCAAGCCCTGCAGACCATCCAGTTATCCTTCCGCGGGTTGAGAGTTATAGGTGGGTACATTGCCCGGGTGACAAATGTACCCTTAGGTGACTTAGAGGGTGCAACACATGACAGTGTGCTGGAAATGTGCTCTACTTGTCGGCAAGCTAAAAGTCCATTAAAGCACCCAGATAACGAGATTGCCTGTGACTGGGAATTCTCCATGTTCTAGTTTGATCTAATAATTAGCCTAATCCAATTTAGCGCGAGTCCCTGGCCGTGGTACCCAGGAAGTCGTATCCTAGACATGATGCAAGACAAGACAAGTGGATTGTACAAACAAGCAAGCAGGAACACCCACGGTGTCAAGTTGATTATATGAGTTAATTACAAGTTACAAGTCAAGTCAAGTCAGGAGTGCGCCGCCACGGGCCACTATCAAGTTATCAAGATAAATCATGTCAGGGTGCTTGTTAGGAGTGCACCACTACGGGTCACTGTCATGTCAGGTTGGTTCCTTGCCATACCGTGCCATGTACAATAGTCAATCCAAACGTATTAAGTAAAAATCAAGTTCATGACAAAAGGCGTAAGGATATAAAATGGACGTAAAATATCTAATAAAATACCAATATATATAGGGCTATAGAAGAGCCAAGATCAAGAAATAATAAATTCATCATAGACAAGTAGGTTGTGCAGAGTATGCACTACGCAGGGTGTCAAGTGCGCAGGGTGAGTTGCGCAGGGTACCAACTGCGCAGGGTGCCAAGTGCGCAGGGTGAGTTGTGCAGCAGATGGATTGCGCTGGATCAGGTTGCGCAGGAATGGATGGCGCAGGGTCAGATTGCGCATGAGTGGAGTGCGCAGGGATAGATTGCGCATGAGTAGACTGCGCATGAGCAGCCTGCGCATGAGCAGATTGCGCATGAGCAGTCTGCGCATGAATCCATGTGCACTCGGGTTGAGCGCAGTTCGCCAAGGGGCAAGCTGCGCGGTCGGCGCTGCGCTAAAGAGCGCTGGCCGAGGGGGGATGCGCAATCCAGCCCTGCGCTAAAAAGCGCAGGCTGCTGTCTTCTTCTCCAGGCCGAGAAGAAGACTCCAAGAACTCTAAGGTTCAAAACTTCATATCTTGGTAAAATCAAAACCAAATCTAGATTTTCAAAGGTCTAACTTGAGTAAAATTGAATTCTCTTCCACATGGAAGCATCAAAACCCACAAAAATCTAACCAAAATAGATCAAAACCATGTAAATCCGAAAATAGTCAAAACCTAGATCTAGAAAAATGAAAGCTCCAAATCACAAAATGTCAAGTTCTAAAGTTGTTCTCCATGGCCTAATCTAGCTAATGGACAAATAAAAAGTGGTGCTTATTTGATGGCAAGGTGCACTTGCCTAATGGGTTAGGGAGTTGTGTGAGAAGAAAGAAAAAGAAAATTAATGGAGAGTAAAGAGGAGAGAGAAAGTTTGGTGGAGATATAATGAGGGTGGTTGTGTTGTGTTGAGGGTAGAGTGTAGGTTAAAGTGTTCCACTCATGATGAACCAAACCAAACCAACTTCCACAAAATAAAACCAAGCCATGGTCCAAAACCCATTTACGAGAAACCAAAATCCGCAAGTCGAGAAAATTAAAATACGTGCCAAAATCAAATACGAGCATAAATACGTAATACAGGAAATGGGGGTGACAACTCTACCCACCTTCAAAGAATTCCGTCCTCGGAATTTAATCAAGGGGCTAGAGATTGTCACGACAAGCTATACTAAGCACAGACAAGCTACACTAAGCAGTTCAATCATACAATCATACAATGTAAGCAAAGAAGGGAAAACGTAAGGCATAAGAAAGACATTATACCTCACGAGTCAAACAGGTAAGGATATCGCGATCGGATGTCATCCTCACGCTTCCATGTTGACTCACCTAGAGAGTGATGACCCCAAGCAACACGAACTAAGTTAATATTCTTGTTCTTGAGCGTCTTTTCTCTCCGGTCCAAAATAGACACGGGCCTCTCCTCATACGAAAGATTGGTACCAACAACCAATTCCGAATGATCTAGGATATGGCTCGGATCCGAGATGTACCGTCTTAATTGGGATACATGGAATACATCATATACCTCATTTAGCGACGGCGGAAGAGCGAGACGATAGGACACATCGCCTACTCGCTCCAGAATATCGAACGGCCCTATATACCTAGGACTAAGCTTTCCCCGTACGCTAAAACGAATGACACCGCGGGTAGGCGAGATCCTAAGGAATATATGGTCGCCGACGGCAAATTCTAAGGGACGCCGATGAGCATCGGCCCAATGGCGCTGGCGGTCCTGAGCAACTCGGAGGTGATCTCTGACTTTCCTGACCACTTCAACCGTCTGAGAAATCAGTTCTGGACCGAGCATCTGTCTCTCTCCGACATCGTCCCATGCTAACGGGGATCTGCACTTCCTACCATACAGAGCCTCGAAGGGTGCCATCTGGATACTGGCCTGAAAACTATTGTTGTATGAAAATTCCACCAGGTGCAGGTGATCCTCCCACGAACCACCAAAGTCAAGGGTACACGACCGCAACATATCTTCGAGAGTTTGTATAGTACGCTCTGACTGCCCATCTGTCTGTGGATGATACGCTGAGCTGAACTTGAGACGAGTCCCCAAACTTTGATGAAGACTGTGCCAGAAGTGCGATGTGAATCTCGTATCCCTGTCTGATATTATGCTGACTGGCACTCCATGAAGTCTGACGATCTGCCTGAGATACATCTCTGCTAGTTGCGCCGTCGACTGTCCAACTCTGAATGGAAGAAAGTGTGCCACCTTGGTAAGCCTGTCCACAATGACCCAAATAGCATCTCTGCCTGCCGGAGATCTGGGTAGTCCAGTCACGAAATCCATGGTTATGTGCTTCCATTTCCAATCTGGAATCGGTAAAGGTTGAAGAAGTCCAGCTGGCCTCTGATGTTCAGCCTTGACTTGTTGGCAAACCAAACATCGAGAGACATACCGGGCTATCTCCCTCTTCATACCATTCCACAAAAAGTGTTGACGAATATCTCGGTACATCTTCGTGCTGCCTGGGTGAATGGAATACTGCGAACTGTGAGCCTCTGCCATGACTTTCTGTCTGATATCTCCACTGGGTACACAAAGACGCGTGCCGTGTCGAAGTGTACCATCCTCATGAATACATAACTCTGGCCTTCTCCCTGCCTCGTACTCTGCTCTGAGCCGCTGAATCTTGGAATCTGTTAACTGTGCTGTCCGGACCCTCTCAACTATGGTGGACTGAATCTGTAGGCTGGCCATTAAGGCCACATTGGAAGGGAGAACAACTTCTATACCCATCTTCTGAAGATCTGCCAATAGCTCTGGTTGCACTGTTAGAAGGTAGACTCCGGCTCTCCTACTCAACGCATCTGCTACAACGTTGGCCTTCCCCGGATGATACTGCAAATCTACATCGTAGTCCACCAGTAGCTCGAGCCATCTTCTCTGCCGCATATTAAGATCCTTCTGGGTGAAAACATACTTCAGGCTCTTATGATCAGTAAATATCTCCACTCTGTCTCCGTACAAGTAGTGCCTCCACAACTTAAGTGCAAACACTACTGCTGCTAACTCCAAGTCGTGGGTCGGGTAATTCTTCTCATGATCATGGAGTTGATGTGACGCATAAGCAATTACCTTTCCAAGCTGCATTAAAACACATCCCAATCCTCTGCCTGAAGCGTCGCAATAAACTGTGAATCCTCCGGTCCCATCTGGAAGGGTGAGAATGGGAGCCGTTATCAAACCTCGCTTCAACTTCTCAAATGATTCCTGACATTCTGCTGTCCAAACGAACGGCACATCCTTACGGGTCAACTGGGTCATCGGCGTTGAAATGCTTGCAAAATCAGAGACGAACCGTCGGTAGTAGCCGGCCAATCCAAGAAAGCTGTAAACTTCTGCCACTGAACTGGGTACTGGCCATGCCTCGATAGCCACAATCTTCTGGGGATCCACTTCCACTCCTCCTCTGGTAATGATGTGACCCAAGTAAGAAATGCGATCGAGCCAGAACTCGTATTTACTGAACTTGGCGTACAACTGGTGCTCTCTGAGAATCTGGAGGACAACTCTGAGATGCTGCTCATGCTCTGCTTCACTCTTGCTGTAGACCAGGATGTCATCAAGGAACACTATCACAAACTGATCCAAGTAAGGCATGAAGATACGGTTCATGAGGTCCATAAACACTGCCGGCGTATTGGTCGCTCCAAAGGGCATAACTAGAAACTCCCAATGCCCGTACCTAGATCTGAACGCCGTCTTCGGGATGTCCTGCTCTCTGACTCTGATCTGGTGGTATCTTGACCGTAAGTCGATCTTCGAGAAAACTGAAGCCCCCTTGAGTTGATCAAACAAGTCATCTATCCTCGGGAGAGGGTATCTGTTCTTGATTGTCACTGAGTTCAAGGTACGATAATCAACACATAGCCTAGACGTACCATCCTTCTTTTTCACAAGAAGCATCGGGGCTCCCCAAGGCGATCCACTTGCACGAATGAATCCCTTGGTCCTGAGTTCTTCAATCATCTTGTACAAAATCTCCAACTCTGAAGGTGCCATTCTGTAGACTCGCTCTGATACTGGTGCTGTCCCGGGAATCAAGTCGATGGTGAACTCGATCTCCCGCTCTGGTAGCATCCCTGGAAGTTCCTCTGGGAAGACATCTGGAAAATCTTCAACTATCCGGGGCAACTGTACTGCTGCTACTGCCATCCGCAATACTGGAGGAGATGGCTCTACGGCGCCTCTGGAAAATGAAAACTCTGGCTCTCCGAGAATACTAAAGACAACTCTGCCAACATGGCAGTCTATCCTAGCATAATGGTTCCTCAACAAATCCATGCCTAGGACTATATCATAGTCTGCCACTACCTCACCTGGTGCAACTTCTTCTTCCATGGTCATCATCATAGCCTGACCTCTAGCTGCGGGTCCTCTCTGCTGGAAACCCCTCTGTCGGTTCTGTACTGGAGCCTGGGTGATCTGCTGCTGGTTCTGCTGCTGAAAGGCCTGGGCCTGAGGCAACAATGGCCTCGGGTACTGCTGTTGTTGCTGCTGCTAGACTGGAACTGGGGCTGGTCCTTTCACCGAAGAACTAGAAAGGTTGGATGATGATGGACCTCCCCTATTCGGGCAGGTCCCTATCTGGTGGTCTGCTCCTCCACAAGCCAGGCACAACCTCTGTGCCCTACGACACTCTGCCACTACATGGCCTGGCTTCCCGCAATGAGAACATCCCACCGCGGAAGACTGCTTCTGCTTCTGCTGCTGCGGATACGTCGGGATCGAATGCTGAACCGACGTCACTGAGGCCGCCCGCCTCGGAGTCCCAATGGTTATACCCCTAGCTGCCGGGGCTGGAGCTGAAGATTGGTGCATCTGGTTGTGGGACCGCTTTCTGCCTCCGGTCCTGTCCACAATTCTTCTGGAGGTATACTTATGCCTCCTTGCTACCTTCAACACTGCATCGAACGTCTGGTGCTTGAACTGCTCCACAGCCAATAATATCTCTAAGTGCAGCCCTTGCTGGAATCGCTGAGCCCTATCGAACTCGGTTGCCACCAAGGTGGGGACGAACCTACTCAGCCTGGAAAACTCGGTCACATAGCCATCGACCGTCCTGTCTCCTTGCTTCAAGTTGGTGAACCGGGTCTACAGGTCGTACCGTGCCACCGCATCGAAGTACTTTGTCTGGAACCTCTCTCTGAACGTCGCTCAAGTGACTGGTGCCGCTAACCCCATGGCCTGAGCCGCCCACCAATCGCGAGCCAAGTCTAACAACTGTAGGCGTACCACTGCCACCTTCTTATTCTCAGGTGTCCTAGCTGCTTCTAGAACCACCTCGGTATCCTGAAGCCAAGCGTCTGCGGCAATCGCATCTTCACTGCCGTCAAAGAAGGGAGGGTTCAAGCGCTTGAAACTGTTGGCCGCCTGATTCCCTTGGGGACCTCCTCGGCTTAGTGCATCATGAACTTCCTGGTGCAAGGCGTCGCCTCGACGATCTTGGGATGCAAACAGTTCTCTGATAAGTCCTACCAAAGGTCCCTCATCCTGTCTAGCTGGTTGAACGGGCGGAGCTGCCTGAACTGGAGGTTCCGAGCCTCCGGGAAGCATAACTCGGGAGGCTACTCCAGAGTGCTGAGCTTGATCTTCCTGGCGCTGGGGTGCTTGTCGAGCTTCCTCTGGCTGGTTGGCAGGTCCGGGAGTA
Source organism: Iris pallida (assembly GCA_029216955.1). NCBI lineage: Eukaryota > Viridiplantae > Streptophyta > Magnoliopsida > Asparagales > Iridaceae > Iris > Iris pallida. The sequence goes on from JANAVB010023799.1 coordinate 1,453,271, forward strand.
ATGCCGTTGAAGAAGACAACATAGGGAACAATAAGAAAAGGACCAGGACAGATCAATGATACAAGCAATATGATCAGGTCGAGATTCTCAGGAGTTTGAAGATACGAGCAGAGATCAAGGACGAATATTGATTGAGACATCTATTCGGTAAACCCTCACATTTCTTGAATGCCAAGACCTGCATGGGCCACCACTTAAACCATGTCACGCCCCAGAACCAGAATACTGGAGAGCGGGGGCAGACATAGCCAGCTACGTATATTGAAATAGAATACATCTCAACTATACGGTCACGGCTGTCTAGATATGAGGGTTTACTACAAGCCAGCAGTCTCTTAAGGTCAAGCCTAGTATCTCAATCTCAAGCAATTAACAGAGTTACAAGATGTCAGAGCATCAAATATATATATATAAGGCGTCCCAAATATTACATATTGGATGATCATGAAGCTAGTCGTACAAAATGATAGGACTAGCAAGAGTTCAGTCATACATGATCAACCCTAGGATTTGTTAATCATGTTTACAGCCCGTAGGCAGACAGTAAGTAAATGTGCATCGAGCTAACAGGTGCTCGTCGGCTAAACGCCTCAAAAGAATAAATTTACATATAAGTGGGTGAAACAAAAAGGAAAACCCACTCTTGGCCCGGGTTCCGTCTAGTTGTCACCATTGGGCTGGAAGCTTGGTAGATCCTCGGGAGCTGCTCCGAAATCTGGCCACACAAAACCAGCTGGGTCAAACCCCAGAAAGAGCAAGTGCCACAAAGGAGGCCACAAATAAGAACAAAAGCCAGCATATCAGAACATAAAGAATAAAAGAAAGTACAAGTAGGAAGGTACACAGGGCGATAAACGACTAGGGACGCGGAACCATTTCGGGAGCCAGGTTACAATCCTTAAACCAGACAAGGACCGGGGTTGTAACCCTTCGCCTGAATAGCTCACTGTCTCTACTCATTTATCGTTAAGATAAGTAAAACAAACATGTTCAGGAGATAGCAGGTACTGGAGCTAGATAAGACTTAGACAAGGCTGGACATCATCCATTCACAATCGGCCAGGCAAGTACTACGGCTTACTACTTTAACTAACTAGGGTTATCACAAGCCTAATTACTAACAAGATGCAAGTGAGAAACTCCCAGTCCCAAGCCCTGCAGACCATCCAGTTATCCTTCCGTGGGTTGAGAGTTATAGGTGGGTACATTGCCCGGGAGATAAATATACCCTTAGGTGACTTAGAGGGTGTAACACATGACAGTGTGCTGGAAATATGCTCTACTCGTCGGCAAGCTATAAGTCCATTAAAGCGCCCAGATAACGAGATTGCCTGTGACTGGAAATTCTCCATGTTCTAGTTTGATCTAATAATTAGCCTAATCTAATTTAGCGCGAGTCCCTGGCCGTGGTACCCAGGAAGTCGCGTCCTAGACATGATACAAGACAAGACAAGTGGATTGTACAAACAAGCAAGCAGGAACACCCACGGTGTCAAGTTGATTATACGAGTTAATTACAAGTAACAAGTCAAGTCAAGTCAGGAGTGCGCCGCCACGGGCCACTATCAAGTTATCAAGATAAATCATGTCAGGGTGCTTGTTAGGAGTGCACCACTACGGGTCACTGTCATGTCAGGTTGGTTCCTTGCCATACCGTGCCATGTACAATAGTCAATCTAAACGTATTAAGTAAAAATCAAGTTCATGACAAAAGACGTAAGGATATAAAATGGACGTAAAATATCTAATAAAATACCAATATATATAGGGCTATAGAAGAGCCAAGATCAAGAAATAACAAATTCATCATAGACAAGTAGGTTGGGCAGAGTATGCACTGCGCAGGGTGCCAAGTGCGCAGGGTGAGTTGCGCAGGGTACCAACTGCGCAGGATGCCAAGTGCGCAGGGTGAGTTGCGCAGCAGATGGATTGCGCTGGATCAGGTTGCGCAGGAATGGATGGCGCAGGGTCAGATTGCGCATGAGTAGAGTGCGCAGGGATAGATTGCGCATGAGTAGACTGTGCATGAGCAGCCTGTGCATGAGAAGATTGTGCATGAGCAGACTGCGCATGAATCCATGCACACTCGGGTTGAGCGCAGTTCGCCAAGGGGCAAGCTGCGCGGTCGGCGCTGCGCTAAAGAGCGCTGGCCGAGGGGGGATGCGCAATCCAGCCCTGCGCTAAAGAGCGCAGGCTGCTGTCTTCTTCTCCAGGCCGAGAAGAAGACTCCAAGAACTCTAAGGTTCAAAACTTCATATCTTGGTAAAATCAAAACCAAATCTAGATTTTCAAAGGTCTAACTTGAGTAAAATTGAATTCTCTTCCACATGGAAGCATCAAAACCCACAAAAATTCAACCAAAATAGATCAAAACTATGTAAATCCGAAAATAGTCAAAACCTAGATCTAGAAAAATGAAAGCTCCAAATCACAAAATGTCAAGTTCTAAAGTTGTTCTCCATGGCCTAATCTAGCTAATGGACAAATAAAAAGTGGTGCTTATTTGATGGCAAGGTGCACTTCCCTAATGGGTTAGGGAGTTGTGTGAGAAGGAAGAAGAAGAAAATTAATGGAGAGTAAAGAGGAGAGAGAAAGTTTGGTGGAGATATAATGAGGGTGGTTGTGTTGTGTTGAGGGTAGAGTGTAGGTTAAAGTGTTCCACTCATGATGAACCAAACCAAACCAACTTCCACAAAATAAAACCAAGCCATGGTCCAAAACCCATTTACGAGAAACCAAAATCCGTAAGTCGAAAAAATTAAAATACGTGCCAAAATCAAATACGAGCATAAATACGTAATACAGGAAATGGGGGTGACACAATCACAAACAATATCCTGGCAGGTACTAAGGGAATCACACAGGAAAGTGGAGGGAGGGAATGAGAAGGACAAACCTGCTAACCCATCACCTGCAGCGTCGGTCTCCTCGACCGCCATCGCAAAAGCTCTACCCCTCTGGTGCTGAGCTACAGGTGGCCTAGCTCCCTCATAAGGAGGTACAACGGGACAGTCTACCATCCTATATGAAACTGGTAAAGACAACTAGGAATTAATTATGAAGGATTACTATTCCAAAGATGATCAAATCGAAAGTTTAAGGCACGAGTGTCAATTGCATTAAAATCCAATAACACAATATATAAAGAAGATTTAGTCCCGGCACGATCTAAGTTGATCAATTTCAGGATATATTAAAGTTGAGCAAGATGGAGAAGAAGACCATTGAAGTCTGAGCACGAGTATCCAAGATTTGGTATCCATGTCGCAATTGAATTTATTCAATTGAATATGACCCCAAACATTGGATGATAAGGAGGATGACCCGGTCAACTGGTCACGATCAAAGAATTAGAATTTAAAGGATGATGCAAGGATATAGAATAAGGCAATTTCTTTCTTTGGATAGGGAAACTAAATATGATACCTCAGTGCCTTTTCTTTCTGAAATATGTGAAAGGCAAAAGAATAAAGAGTTCAAAGACGATGCTATTAAGTACAATACGTGGTTCATAGGCGATGGAAATAATTTAAAGAGAGTTGCCAAAGCTGTCGTGGATGAGACTCTAGGGCAAATTTAACTATGTCTCCCTCCACATAGGATAACATATAAAAAGAGAACCAAAGTGCAATAGGTTGATCAGACCATCATGCACCGGTTCTAATTAGACAATATGTTAGTGGGTGCCAGCCCCCAATAAAATATGTCATGATCAAGCTCGAACAAGATAAGCTCGCAAACTGGTGCTAAATTAGCAACATAAGATAGACAAAATATAAGTAAGGATAATGATGAAGGAAGTTAATAGTCTAAGATTCTTTAACATCAAGGAGTGAGGGTGAATCAAAACAAGAGGAAGGAATTTTCAAATCGAAGTTCATAATGAGATTCTCAAGGGTCATCCAGGAATCTCTCAAGTAGTCCTAACTGTGATTTAGTACCTCTCTGTTAAAGCCTATCTCTCAATCCTATCGTAGGCTCGCAGCAGTACAACTAAGTCGTCGTACTACCACGATATCGCACTAATGCGACTCTCGACCTGCATGGGCCACCACTAAAAATGTGTCACGACCCGCACCCACTGTGAGGGTACGAATACGTAACGACGCCCAGCCTACGCCACAGTGTCGGCGGTAGAGCGCTGTCCTAGGTTACTATCTAACCAGCAACTCACGCAATTATAATGTACTCATCATGATCAACTCCGAACGGAGGACAAGTATAAGATATTAAACTCAATCACAGTCTAAGCACGATAAGATAAACACAGAAGAATTAAACTAAGAATAGAAGAACAACTACTAAAATAATAACAACTCTCAACAAATCTCAAATACTACACGAGTCTCAAAACTTCTATAACAAGTTCAACAAGAAAACATATGCTAGTCTACTAAACTAAATCCCATCACTCCTGAGTGTCGAGGCCAAAGGTAGTCATCCCGTCTCCGGGTCCATAATATGTAGGGCATGTGTCCTCAGGGCAATCATCTGTAAAATTTTAACAGGTCCAGTCAAGACAGGAACAAGTACAACTCATCAAGAAATCCCAATTAAATGACAGAGAACTATAAAGCAGTTATAAACAGTTTTATTGATGAAATATGGCAGTTTGTATACAGGTGATGGTATAGAAGAACAGTTAAGATACAAGGAAAGTAAGGTAAGTAAAAACAAGAGAAGAAACATAGCAATAAGGACTGTAAATAGAAGCTAGCTGAACTAGAGCAACAGGATATAAGTCCAGTATGTAAATGTAAACAAGTACAAAACCCAAGTAAATCCAGACAACATGAATCTGATACCAGGTGGTTCCAGTACAAGATGAGTCCGGTATAAGGTGAGTCCAGTTGGTGATCAAAGGTTCCAGGGTGAGTCCAGCCTATACTCTAATAGTGTGTTTTAAAATATTGGGATTGACATGTGAATGGCTGTAGGTAATACGGCACACCGCACACTCGGCCAAGTATGGGATGACTATCGTTCCAGTATAATTCCAAGGGAGTGGTTCCAGTATTTGGGTATGTTCACATGCCTATTCCAATATTTTCTCGCCCACAAGTACAAGTGAATCCAGAAAACGACATGAGAATCGAGGTGAGTCCAGCCAAACATAATAATACCGGCAAAAGATTCCAGAGTGATTCCAGTAGGTGGTTCCAGTAGTGATTCCAGTAGGTGATGCCAGTAGTGGTTCCAGAAGGTGATGCCAGTAGTGGTTCCAGAAATAGAGGCTAGATAGAGGGTATGTGTGTCGCATACATGAATCCAGAAATATCCATACATGTTGTAAGAATCACATAAAACTATCTAGAACTGAAGTACATTAATTGACAAGTAAATAGAAGAACTATCAGAGAATGTACTCGCCTGTATTCGGTGAATCTGGAGAATATATACTGTCCGAGGAGTGGTGTCTGTCTCCTATAGAACAGTATAAGTCACAACGAGTCCAGAATAGTAATAAGATGCACTACGATGCATACTACATAAATCTAGGTCAATCTAGACCGAAGTCAACTCTTGGTCAACTCTGGTCAACCCTAGAAGTCAAACTAGGTCAACCAAGTCAAACCTAAGTCAAACTAGTCAAACTAGTCTAACAAGGCTATTCTAAGTCTAACTAGACTACACAAGTCTAATCTAGGCTTACTAAGGCTAAACAGTCTATCTAGATTCCAACTAGGCATACCATGCCTAACCATACCATAGTCACATAACCACAAGACATGACTATGTCTAATAGTCTATTAAGAATACATCTATCCTATAGTCACTATACAAATTTACCCATACTCTATAACATATCATATCTCATAGTATCATATATATATATACATACATTTTCACACATTCCTATATATAACTAATATGTATATACAACTCATATAAAGGAAACTTAGATACTTATATATCACAAGGCATATATATACATAGGAAAGGAGTGAAGGGGGGAAAATACATGAGTATTAGATGGGTGTGTGTGTGTCATAGACTAGTGAAGTGAGGCATGAGAGTGGAGACATGTGTGTAACATGAAACCTAGGCTAGCATGTGTGTGTGAGACTAGAGTGTGTGTGTGTGTTAGTGACATAGGCATGTGAGTGATAGATAGAGGGTGTGTGTGTCATATGGTATGTTAGCTTGTGTGTGTAGAGCTAGAAAACAGTGAGGAGAGGGTACATGAATACAAGAGTGTGAGTGATACTTGGATATGCTAATGTGTGTGGTGAGTATTGTGTGTGTAGACATGAAAACAGTGTTATAGTGAGAAAATCAGTGAATGCCAACAGTATAACTGCCCCAAATAATCTCAGTTTTAATACCCAATCTCAGTTTTAACCCTCCCATACAATCTCAGATTTCAAAGTGAAAATAACAGTTCAATCATACCAGTTTTCAGTTCATTCTTGCATTCTCAGTTAAAAAAAAACATGTCCAAACAGTCCTCCAACCAGTTAACAGTATTGCCATAAAACCAAACAAAATAGTTCAAAAACAAACTCATGAATCACATACAAAACCAATTAACAAATCCCTAATCTCTGTTCAGTATGAAAGAACATAAAAATCAGTTTAACCAGTTTCTAAACTTAGTGAAAACTGAACCCAAAATCAATTAAAACAGTCCTCATAATGAATTCTCAGTTTTGTGTCTCAGGTTTTAATATGGGTAATCTCAGTAATTTAGGAAAAGTTCAATGACAGTTTATTAACATATGAAATACGTATTAAGCATGCAATTGAACTAATCATTGTAATATCAGATGTCTCAGATTCTTCATAACTCCATTCATTTCAGTATAAACAGTGATTAACCATGTTCAACCCAAACCTAATTCTCAGGTTTTCAGAGATTTTGAATCTCAGGATTCCATTCCAGGTTTCAGTTGAACAGTTCCAATCACACTCGAAAATTCATCACTTGATAACATATCCTAATCTAACATTTAGGTAATGTAATACACATATCATTGAACCTAATCATGGCAATTTAGACATCATGTTCAGTTTAAAAAGAAATCAGAGTTCAGGAATTAAAACAGTGTATGGTATCAGTGAATGCATACACACAGTTCATCATCCAAAACTTAATTCGAAACCTAAATTAAACCACAGAATTTTACAAACAGGTGCATAGATGTGTTCTTCTTGTGTCATGGGTCTAGGGGATACCATTCGTGTCTATAAACGGGACACGAATGTGTCCAAATAAACCAATACCCAAAAATACTGAACTGACACAGCAGTGTCGTACGGCGAGGACCGTGCCTCGTGCTCACGACACAGAGGGACATGCGTCTCGTGCTCGTGTCTGTGGGTTCGCCTAAGATAGGGCTACAACCCAGATACAGCACGACGTGTCCTAGTTGTGTCACACGTGGACACGAACCCCGTATCAGAAGGGATTCTCTGCGCGTGCACAGCTAGTGCAAAACCCTTACATGAGTCCTAGCACCCTCGACACGACACGAGGGTAGCTCAAACTTGACACGTGTGGTGTCAGACACTGCCCCGAGGTGGGTGCCAAGTATCGTGTCCATAGGTGCTGTGTCGTGTCCTACAGGACACTCGAGCAGCAGGACAGTCTCCTTGCCCGCGCGCGTGGGTGCACGACCGTGTGTCACGCGCTCGTGTCGACTCAACCTGACACGAAAATGTGCTCAGTGTCCAAGAAATACATAAGCGAGGTGAAAATGGTTTTTTTTATTCAAACACAATTCACAAAATCAAACGAAATGCCCTTTGAGGCATTTCGTCGAACAAATTCCTATACACGTGGATACGTGTCCGATACGGACACGAAATGGGTCCAAATTCTAGGGTTAGCCTATCCTACTGTTAGGTTAGGGCTAGGGCATCCTAGAAATGCAATTAAACAGGAATTTTATGGGTTAGAATAGATTATACCTATTGATGTGCAAAGCTCACAAAAGCCCCAAATGGAATGGTTCTCCAAGCCTCAAAAACTCCCACAAATTGATCCTACTCTGAAATATTCTTACACAACAGAAAGAACAGAAGAATTAGGTCCTAATGCAATTGATTTGAAGGAAAAAGGAGTTGAAATAGATTTCCTATGATTTTAGAAAGATGGAGACTCACCCCTTCCAAAACTTGCACAAATCCCAATGGAGGCTAGCCCTAAATTCTAGGAGGGGATTAAATAGGGGGAAAGGATCAATAGTGGTTGCCATGGGTTGATTAGGGTTAGGTTTGGTTTATGGTGTGGGCCTATGGGCTATAAGTCAAGTCATTAATCATGACTTATGAAGTCATAAGCCATATTAGTCAAATCAACTCCAAATCTCTCCAAACAAGTTCCAATGACTTAAACTTCACTAAATTAGGTCAAACCAAGTTTACTTAACCTAACCAAGGGGTCTTAACCTAGGTTAGTCACTAGGTTAGTCTTCTAGTCAACACTAGTCAAAGTCAACTATAGGCCCAAAATCAATTCTACTAAAAATCACTAAAAATCACTAAAAATCATATTAATTCTAATAAATATAATTAATACTAATAATCACTAACCATGGTTAGCTGAGACTATCTATGACTAATCTAGGTTAGGTCTAACCAAATTAGGCTAATCACAATACATGGCAATCAATTAAATAATATTAAAATCACACCATTCTTAATAATATATTAAATTCCAATAATATATATTAAATTCAATTAAATTCAAAATGATAAAAATACCCTCGAACTGGAAATGATAAATGAAATACCCTAATCACATAGTCAGGCTCTAGGTTAAGCTGTCTCTAGTGTTACACTATCAAATCACCAAAATCATAAGTCATAAATTTAAATAGTTTAAAAATAATTAAAAATCACTAAAAATCATAATATGAAATAAATATCCTTAAATAATATTTATAATAACAAAATTTCAAAAATACCCTCATTTGGAAAACTGGGTGTTATACCTCAAAACCCTAATCTTCCAAAACGAAAGTTGAGGCTGATCATACCCCCTTCGTCTACGAGTTTGTTTTACCAGCGACGAAGTTTTGTGCGCGATGAACGGAGCATTGAAAGTCAGCCTCGTGTCACCCATGGAGCAGTTTTCCCACTCAAGGTACCCTACTTCCCTACGACGTAACTTTTTACACGTAGCACCAATTTTTGATCCGTAAGATTTTTTGGAAAGTAGACTTGACCCTCTTCGAGATCCCTGATGGATTTTGAAACAACCCATCGACTTTCTCGAAAAATCGAGACAAAGTTGAACAAAAATCTATTTTCTGTAACGCTAAAAACTGTTTTAAAACGACAACTTGTCGGCCAATTTTCTTGCTGTACAGTAAAGTAATGTAGAAACTAATTAAAAACAATAAAAGACAACATAATCGAGATCGCAAGATCGTCGTTTCGATTTGTGTGTAAAAAGTAGATTGATGTTGAAGTTGAGAAAAAATCTGTGTTTAATTAGATTAATTTTCTAAAATTTGTCCGATATGGCGTGTGTCCCGACAAACCAGACGACGTGATCGTGTGCTATACGCATCGAAAGGCGCGTATGGACGTTGCGGACGTGAGGGAACTGACGGAACTCAGTTTCGTCGCGTGTGCGCGACGAAACCAACGTGTATCCGTCGAGATACCCCTGTATCGGCATTTTGCAAACTTGCCCATAACTTTGTGTACAGTCGTCGATTCGAGACAAGACTTGTGCCAACAGGTCCAGATCAAAATTCTGGTCCTGTATGCCAAGTTTGGTTCGATTCTGAGAAGGTCGAATCGGAACCCATTTTTGGCGGGACCGCGACCCACTCAAACAGACGATTTTGTACACGGCTCATCGGAATCCAAAACTGGACATACCGTTGAGTTCCTCTCCTCAAACTGAATTCGTAGATATGTAGTTTGACGACTTTAGAGACCATAGACTTTGGCACATATTTCGGTGCAAAGCGGGTCCAACGACGGACATCGTTTTGACCCAAAATTATGATTTTGCCCTTGTTCCAGAATTAGACTTTTAGACAGGCGTTTCCTAGGTATATCTTTTACACCGAATGCATTTTTTATATTTATTTCAGCGTCCGGAGTTATTTGGAGATTGTGACGTTTCTTGGCTGACATTGTGATTACTTGGACTTGCCACTTTGCACCATCAGGCAAGATACCTTGCCACCTTACTCTGTGATTATTATATTTCTTATTTTCAGTTGTTATTTTCAGCATTTCTTATTTCTTGATATTTAAACTGTGCGTCCAAGTCACACTTCGGTGCAAGCGACTCTATCGGTCGTTTTTTCTCGCCTTATTTATTTCTCTTGCATTGACTTAGTCTAGTGACCACCCATTAATGTTGAGGTATTGGTATATCTCATATGGCCTTAAAACTTGTTGTATCACGTGATGTAAGTCACATGTAGGACACGTACCCGCTTAGTCGGCTGGCCACCGATATGTATAGAGCGTACGACGGATAGGGGTAACTGCCAATAGAATTGCATGCTAGAAGACTTGGCAGTTACTAGAGGTACATGTCAGTCATGGAGATGATGATACTAGGCATTGGGTGGGGAAAACATTACCTGACGTATGGGCTTCGATTGCACTTCCCTTGTAACCCGGAAGCTCCGTTGGAGATACGGGTATGAGCCTCTCAGGTTGGCCACTGTCGTTTTTGAACGTTATGCGCTTGGTCACTGGTGCCCAAGAGGGGACTATACCGGATCCTATATTCAGCTAGGGCTCATGCGTCGAAGGAATGTATCTCAACTGCATATTCACAGTAGAATGGTCAGGAACTCGATTGCATGCATACCTTTTTCCTTATTATATTATCACAGTTTATATGGTATGGTATTTTCTTGTATCTTGCTATGTCCCCTGAGGACCTGGTTATCTCTCCAGGTTTAGACGATTTTCCACAGGAGTACGGAGTGGCGTTAGAGCTATCTTACATAGATGACGAGGCAGTCACTACTGATTTCTAGTCTATTCTATATTTGAGACATTAGTGGACATTATTTTACATCTCTTTCCTTTCTATTTTGCGGAGGTCGGACTCCGATCTTGTGAGACTATTTTTCATAGCTGTTTGGAGTGAGTATGTTCACCCGGCTATCTTTTGATACTCTCTTTTATTTATTTGGACTCTATTATCTTCAGTGTTGAGCTGTGATGAGATTAGATATGTTACTCTGGCCTGTGATTATTTTTATTTACAGCTTATGTGCGTATATGAGGATTCTATATATTGGAGTATTCTTCGTATATGTGCAGCTGGCATGTTCACGTACTTGGTCCTACGTATTTTGGGACTGGGACGTTACATATTTTTGTGGTGGCCCATGCAGGTCTACTTTAATATTGTTAGGTTACATGACTGTGCCCAACAAGCCTGCATATAGGAATAGGAATATCTCATCCAGAACTATTACTATCTCTTGACTTTCAAACTTTTTGAAACTTCCTTGATGAATCGATTTACTTCATATCTAATCTTTCCTAATATTAACTTATCTTCCTCGTGCCAACAGTATAAATCTACTAAGCGGACGCACTTCTGCCTTGGCCCTCACATCTGGTGAGGAGACTACTTCGAAGGGACAGAATCCTCCCATGACTCCAGCGAAACCCTACCAGCCAGGACTGTCGCAGCCTACTACGACACCGACGACGGAGTACCCAGAGATCATCGCACCCCCAGGCAGCCAGGCAGGACAGACTACTACAATGCCACCGGGAGGAAATGTACCACTGCCTCCACCACCACCATTCCCTCAGCAGTTTCTCCCACAGTCGGGACCTCAGATGCCTCCACCACCGACTGATGGGAGCCCTACTACTCAGTTTATGTATACCATGATGCAGGCTCAGTGGCAGCAGACTGAACTGATGAGACAGACGATAATGGCAGCCATGGCTAGACCTCCACCACTACCTCCAGTACCAGCACCAGCACCGGCTCTGCATCCTTATGAAGGCTCTATCAAGAATTTCACAGATATGAACCCCAAGGCCTTTAGAGGAACAGAGAATCCATTAGAGGTGTCACAGTGGCTTATTAGTACCGAGAAGCTACTGAAGGCATCCCAGTTGCCAGCTCGAGATTGGATGACAGCAGTGGACTTACTGTTGGAAGACAATGCTCACTACTGGTGGAAGGCGAAAGAGAGACGACTAGGCGCTGGGATCACCTGAAAGCAGTTCTATGATGCATTTTATGAGAGATTCTTCCTTATTCATGTCAGAGATGGTCTCTACGACCAGTTCCTTCATCTGAAGCAAGAGAATATGACAGTTGATGAGTATGACTCGGAGTTCAATCGCCTGAGTCGATTTGGTGCGGGATTGATTTCGACGGAGTTAGAGAAGGCGGGGAGATTTCACCAGAGGCTTACACCAGAGCTCAAGTCTTATACGACTACCCAGTCTCGAGTCTCCCATTCAGCTGTCTTGGAAGAAGCTCGTGCTCAGGAGATTCTTCGCAAGGAACAACAGCAGACATCGAGACGTCATACACCAGCAGTTACACCAGCCCGAGCTACTCAGGGTGGACCAATCAGGAGGACCACAGGACAGTACCAGCAGAGGACTACTCCCTATCAGAAGCTTACTTGCCACTATTGTGGGAAGCAGGGGCATATCAGAGATGACTGTCGACTTCGTTTGGGCTTATGTATGAGATGTGGATCAGGACAACACTTGGCCAGAGATTATCCTGAGCAGCAGGCTCTAGTTTAGGCACAACAGGCCCAGAGGCCTATAGCCCCAGCACCTCTTCCACCATTACCACCACAGACAGCACAGTACCACAAGGCCAGAGCTCAAGGCCCAGGGCAAAACCATGGAAAGGCATTCTCTCTAGCTGTTGAGAATGTAGAGACAGAGGCAGAGGTCATAGCAGGTATGGTTTTAGTTGCATCTTTTCCTACTATTACCTTATTTGATACTAGAGCCACGCATTCATTTATAGCCACTAGTTTTGCCACGAGACACAGCATCCCTATCACACCCTTAGCTAAGAATGTTAAAATTCTTACTGGAGGAGGAGTTGTACCTGTTAGTGGCATTTGTGGACATTGTCCTGTAGTAATAAGTGGCAGAGAGATGATGGCACGACTCCTCGTATTCCCTATGCCGACATTCGATGTCGTTCTTGGAATAGACTGGTTGAGCCAGCATTTCGCTCTCATAGACTGCCATAAGAGCAGTATTATCTTTAGACCACCGAATGTGGCAGAGTTTGAGTTCACCAAAGAAGACGGTGAGAGTTGTGATACACCCGCATCGGGGACTCATATGATAATGCATGACACCCCTCAGTACCCTATTATCACCGAGTTCGAGGATGTATTCCCCGAGGAATTGCCAGGACTACCACCTAACCGAGATATTGAGTTTTCTATTGAGCTTATCTCCGGAGCCGAGCCTATTTCATCTCGAGTATATCATATGGCACCCAAGGAGTTAGTAGAGATGAAGACGCAGATTGATGACTTGTTAGAGAAGGGATTTATTCGTGTCAGTGCGTTACCATGGGGAGCACCCGTTCTTTTTGTGCCTAAAAAAGACGGGACAATGCGCATGTGCATCGACTACAGAGCATTGAATGCGATGACGGTGAAGAACAAGTACCCCCTTGCCGCGTATAGACGATCTATTTGATCAGCTGAGTGGAGCAAAAGTACTCTCCAAGATTGACTTACGATTGGGCTATCACCAATTGAAGGTTCGGAAGGAAGACATTACAAAAACGGCCTTTCGATCGAGGTATGGACACTACGAGTTCTTGGTCATGCCTTTCGGTTTGACCAATGCTTCTACAGTTTTCATGAATTTAATGAACAAGATCTTTCACCAGTACTTGGACAAATTTGTAGTAGTCTGTATAGACGATATCTTGATTTACTCCAAGAGTCAAGAGGAGCACGAGCAGCATCTACGGATAGTTTTGGAAACATTGAGGAATGAACGACTTTTTGCGAAGCTTAGCAAGTGTGATTTCTTTCTCAAGGAGGTATTATTCCTTGGTCATATTGTTACGGGTGATGATATATCAGTGGACCCAGAGAAGATCACAACAGTCAAATCATGGCCCGCTTCCACATCAGCTTCTGAAGTGAGAAGTTTTCTCGGACTTGCGGGTTACTACTGACGGTTCGTAGAAGATTTCTCTCGAATAGTGGGGCCTATGACTCGATTGACTTACAAGGATCAGGAGTTTGTATGGACAGACGAGTGTCAAGCCGCTTTTGATGAGTTGAAGAAGCGATTGACCACAGCACCGATCTTGACACTACCATCGGGCCCAGAAGGATTTTTGATCTACAGCGACGCATCCGGGAAGGGATTAGGATGTGTATTGATGCAGCACGATCTTGTAGTAGCTTATGCATCACGACAGTTGAGAGTGCATGAGAAGAATTATTCGACCCACGATATAGAGCTCGCAGCGGTTATCTTTGCTTTGAATTTATGGAGACACTACTTGTACGGCGAGAAGGTTGATATCTACACTGATCATAAGAGCCTTAAGTACGTGTTCACACAAAAGGAGTTGAATATGCGACAGCGACGTTGGTTGGAGTTAATGAAGGATTATGAGATCGAGCTACATTATCATCCGGACAAGGCTAATGTCGTGGCAGACGCATTGAGCTGCAAGCCCATGGTATACTTTTTGACCACACAAAAGGAGTTGATTAGAGACTTGGAGCAGCTTGGTATTGAGGTAGTATTACCGGAAGCAGATGGCGTATTAGCCAACCTCCAAGTGCAATCATCATTGGTAGAGCGCATCAAGGCAGCATTGACCAATGACGCTAGATTTCGACGGCTCAAGGAGAGGACTGAAGCCGGAGAGCAGACAGGATTGAGGATCCACACCGATGGGACATTGCGATGTGGAGATCACATTTACGTTCCCAATGGAGAGCTACGGCAGGAGCTGATGGCAGAGGCTCACAGTTCCACTTACTCTATTCATCCCTGAGGAACCAAGATGTATCGTGACTTACGACAGTATTATTGGTGGCACAAAATAAAGTGGAAGATAGCTTATTTCTTTGCCAAGTGCTTGGTATGTCAACAAGTGAAGGCGAAGCACTAGAGGACGGCCGGATTATTACAGCCGCTATCCATTCCCGCGTGGAAGTGGGAGCACATTACTATAGATTTTGTCACGGGTTTTCCTCGGAGTCCTAGGGGACGTGACGCAGTATGGGTGATTGTTGATAGACTTACCAAGTCAGCCCATTTCTTACCTTTTAGAGTGGGCCAGTCGACAGAGGTATTGGTAGAGATGTATATGGAGCAGATTGTAAGATTACACGGTGTGCCTGTTAATATTGTGTCGGACCGTGACTCGAGATTTACCTCGCACTTTTGGAGGAGCATGCAAGGGAATCTGGGCACTTGATTGAAGTTTAGCACATCATACCATCCGCAGACAGACGGCCAGTCAGAGCGTACCATTCAGACACTAGAGGATATGTTGAGAGCGTGTATGCTTGACTTTGGCGGTTCATGGGAGGACCATCTCCATCTTGTTGAGTTTTCCTACAACAATAGCTATCAAACGAGCATTCAGATGGCTCTATTTGAAGCATTGTATGGTAGGAAGTGTCGGTCTCCTGTTTGTTGGAGCGATATAGGAGAGCGACAGCTATTGGGTCCCGAGTTGGTCTTGAGCATAGTGGAGATAGTAAAGAAGATTCAGGACCACCTGCGAGCAGCGCAGGATCGTCAGAAGCAGTGGGCAGATAATCGTCGTCGACCCTTGGAGTTCAAAGAGGGTGACCATGTATTCTTGAAAATATCCTCCACTAGAGGCACGATTCGATTCGGAGGACGTGGCAGGTTGAGTCCAAGGTACATCGGCCCTTTCGATGTCTTGGAACGTGTTGGAGAGGTTGCCTACAGATTGGAATTGCCACCGTCACTAGAGGACGTGCATGACGTATTCCATATATCTCAGTTGAGGAGGTACGTGGCGGACAGCAATCATGTGCTTGATCACTCCGAGATCATAGTTGGACCGAGTTTGTCGTACGAAGAGCAACCAGTAGGTATCCTCGATCGCCGAGTGAAGGTGTTGCGGAATCAATCTATTCTATTGGTTCGAGTGGCATGGAAGCATCACTCGCTAGGGAAGTCTACTTGGGAGCGCAAGGACGACATTCGAACCCGCTACCCGTATTTGTTCGAAGACGAAGGTATGTCTTGCATTTAAGTTTTTAAATTACTATCAATTTTTCTTGCATTACATTCAGACCCCGACCTTAATTTAATTTCGAGGACAAAATTTTCTTTAAGTTGGGCAGGATGTAAACCTCCAAGATTTTCTAATTATTTTTGTGATTTAAAATTTTATTTTTATATATTATTTGGCATTAAAGAGTTAGTTGGTATATATGGGTGTATTTATAGATATATAAATATATATATTATGTGTGTGATTGTGTGCTTGATATTTTAAAGTGCTACTAAATATAGACTTCAATTATTATAAAAGATTTTTTGTTACTTATTTACAAATTATAGGATTTTTGTGTGATTTGTTTTCAAATATATAAGTATGTGTATATATATATATATATATATATATATATATATATATATATATATATATATATATATATATATATATATATATATATATATATATATATAAAATATATATATATATATATATATATATATATATATAAAATAATATATAACTATAGTTATATATTATTTTTTATAAATATATATATATTTTATATATATATATATATATATATATATATATATATATATATATATTATATATATATATATATATATATATATATATATATATATATATAAATATATATATATATATAAATATATATATTAAAAAAAAATATATATATATAAAATAATATATAACTATAGTTATATATTATTTTTTATAAATATATATATATATATATATATATATATATATATATATATATATATATATATATATATATATATAAATATATATATATATATATAAATATATATATAATATATATATAATATATAAATTTTTTTATATATATATATATATAAAAATATATATATATATATATATATATATATATATATATATATATATATATATATATATATATATATATATATATATATATATATATATATATATATATATATTCGGGTGGTCGGCCCAAGGGGGACCGACCACTGCAGTAGAAGAGAAAAGGAAAAGGGAAAAGAAAAGGAAAAAAAGAATTAATAGCAAACCCACCCACGTGGGCGGACCCCACTCTTGCATGCTTGCTGTAGGAAGCTCACGTAGTAAGCAAAAGAAAGAAAAACAACCCGTGGGGTTTAAGTATATTAAACCTATTAGTATTAGGTTTTGGCTACGGGTTGTTATAAATATAACTTTTTCTCTAGACCTCAAAACCCTAATCTTCCAAAACGAAAGTTGAGGCTGATCATACCCCCTTCGCCTACGAGTTCGATTTACCAGCGATGGAGTTTTGTGCACGATGAACGGAGCATTGGAAGTCAGCCCCGCGTCACCCACGGAGCAGTTTTCCCACTCAAGGTACCATACTTCCCTACGACGTAAATTTTTAGTCGTAGCACCGATTTTTGATCCGTAAGATTTTTTGGAAAGTAGACTTGACCCACTTCGAGATCCTCCTGATGGATTTCGAAACAACCCATCGACTTGCTAGAAAAATTGAGATGAAGTTGAACAAAAATCTATTTTCTGTAACGCTAAAAACTATTTTAAAACGACAACTTGTCGGCCAATTTTCTTGCTGTACAGTAAAGTAATGTAGGAACTAATAAAAAATAGTAAAAGACAACATAATCGAGATCGTAACGATCTTTTGGATCGTTGTTTCGATTTGTGTGTAAAAAGTAGATTGATGTTGAAGTTGAGAAAAATCTGTGTTTAATTAGATTAATTTTCTAAAATTTGTCCGATATGGCGTGTGCCCCGATAAACCGGGCGACGTGGTCGTGCGCTATACGCATCGAAAGACGCATATGGACGTTGTGGACGTGTGGGAACTGACGAAACTCAGTTTCGTCGCGTGTGCGCGACGAAACCAACGCGTATCCGTCGAGATACCCCCGTATCGACGTTTTGCAAACTTGCCCATAACTTCGTGCACAGTCGTCGATCCAAGACGAGACTTGCGCCAACAGGTCTGGATCGAAATTCTGGTCCTGTATGCCAAGTTTGTTTCGATTATGAGAAGGTCGAATCGGAATCCATTTTTGGCGGGCCCGCAACCCACTCAAACGGGCAATTTTGTACACGGCTCATCAGAATCCAAAACTGGACATACCGTTGAGTTCCTCTCCTCAAACTGAATCTGTAGACATGTAGTTTAACGACTTTAGAGACCATAGACTTTGGCATGCATTTCGGCGCAAAGCGGGTTCAACGACGGACATCGTTTTGACCTGAAATTATGATTTTGCCCTTGTTCCAGAATTAGACATTTAGACAGGCATTTCCTAGGTATATCTTTTACACCGAATGCATTTTTTATGTTTATTTCAGCGTCTGGAGTTATTTGGAGATTGTGACGTTTCTTGGCTGACATTGTGATTACTTGGACTTGCCACTTTGCACCATCAGGCAAGATACCTTGCCACCTTACTCTGTGATTATTATATTTCTTATTTTCAGTTGTTATTTTCAGCATTTCTTATTTCTTGATATTTAAACTGTGCGTCCAAGTCACACTTCGGTGCAAGCGACTCTATCGGTCGTTTTTTCTCGCCTTATTTATTTCTCTTGCATTGACTTAGTCTAGTGACCACCCATTGATGTTGAGGTATTAGTATATCTCATACGGCCTTGACACTTGTTGTATCACGTGATGTGAGTCACATGTAGGACACATCCTCGCGTAGTCGGCTGGCCATCGATATGTATGGAGCGTACGACGGATAGGGGTAACTGCCAATAGAATTGCATGCTAGAAGACTTGGCAGTTACTAGAGGTACATGTCAGTCATGGAGATGATGATACTAGGCATTGGGTGGGGAGAACATTACCGGACGTATGGGCTTTGATTGCGCTTCCTTTGTAACCCGGAAGCTCCGCTGGAGATACGGGTATGAGCCTCTCAGGTTGGCCACTGTCATTTTTGAACGTCATGCGCTTGGTCACTGGTGCCCAAGAGGGGACTATATCGGATCCTATATTCAGCCAGGGCTCATGCGTCGAAGGAATGTATCTCAACTGCATATTCACAGTAGAATGGTCAGAAACCCGATTGCATGCTTATCTTTTTCCTTATTATATTATCACAGTTTATATGGCATGGTATTTTCTTGTATCTTGCTATGTCCCCTGAGGACCTGGTTATCTCTCCAGGTTTAGACGATTTTCTACAGGAGTACGGAGCGGCGTTGGAGCTATCTTACATAGATGACGAGGCAGTCACTACTGATTTCTAGTCTATTCTATATTTGAGACATTAGTGGACATTATTTTACATCTCTTTTCTTTCTATTTTGCGGATGTCGGACTCCGATCTTGTGAGACTATTTTTCATAGCTGTTTGGAGTGAGTATGTTCACCCGGCTATCTTTTGATACTCTTTTTTATTTATTTGGACTCTATTATCTTCTGTGTTGAGCTGTGATGAGATTAGATATGTTACTCTGGCCTGTAATTATTTTTATTTACAGCTTATGTGCGTATTTGAGGATTCCATATATTGGAGTATTCTTCGTATATGTGCAGCTGGCATGTTCACGCACTTGGTCCTACGTATTTTGGGACTGGGGCGTTACATATCTTGCATTATACTACAAGCTGTAGGAGTTTTGATTGATAGTTAGCCAAGTCTAGTATTACATTTCTACACTACTCGTCGTCCTTAGATGTTCTTCTTGCAGTGTTCTTATCCTCCATACATGTTATTTACTGTTATATTAGTAGACATGTTTTATGTATCTTGCTAGTCCTCTGAGGACCTAATGATCTCTTTAGGTAGCTGATTGCACAGAGTTAGTTAGCAGAGCATGTCGTAGTTTACTTCATCTGCATGATTCAGGTATTTTGTTAGTGTTATTAATTTACTATCTACCTCGTGCTTTTATGATATATCCTGCTTATCGGCTTAGCTTTATAGACTCATGTTATTCTTGGAGTCTAATCGGACAGATATGCTAGTGGGCTGCAGACCACGACCCATACTTGTTCATTCATGTCTTATATATTCTTATGGATTGAGATACACTGTAGATTATCATATTAGCCAAGATTCTATGATCTTGACAGCTTATACATACTCGAGTCGGGCTGGAGTCCGCTCGATACGTAGCTGGCATGTTCACGAGCTCGCGCCCGAAAAGCGGGTGCGGGTCGTGACAAGTTTTTATAGTAGCCCATGCAGGTCAGAGCATATCGTACCGGTTACGTAACTGTACTGGTACGAGCCTGCGAATATGATTAACCCTTAGAAATCTCAATCCCCTCTGCTTTGAAAATTCTTTTAGAAATTCTCTACCGTCCTTGAAACTTCGTATTTACTCTAGATTATTCTTCCTTGTTTTCCGTACCATTGAATCTCGTCCATTCATTTTTTGGAGTGACGAATGATCGTGCTGACTAGAACTTATCAAAAATTCTTAAGTTATAGTATAATATTGCTTGATTATTTAATTTTTGGTTGCTTGATAGTTAATGAGGATTATAGAGCCATATGTCCTAGATAGCTGTTTTGGTACTAAGATTAACAACTAGTTGGAATGTTATAACTAGTGATAGGGATATCCTTTTGACTGAAGACATCTTGGTTGGAATCAGGAAGATTCCTTTGACCGATTATGTCTTGGTCGGAAGGAAGATTTCTTTGACCGATTGTTTCTTGGTCAAAAGAAAGATTCTTTTGACCGATTGTGTCTCAACTTTTTGATCTGGTATATTGGTATACTCCTTCGTCGGAGTCACGAATCCGATCTAAGTACTGTTGACTGGGATTGCGGGATGCATTACGTCTCGGGCGCTTTCTGTTGATGTTTTTGCCTTTGGACTAGGAAAGATAGTCCCACATCAGCTACACCAAATGGTGAGTATCTCAATATATTGCATTGCTTGTGTTAAGGTGTGCACATGAGGTATGGTGGGGCACAAGTGTGTGCCATGTGGGAGTATTTTCCTAGAAGGAAAAAAGATTAATTCCAACAAGGATGCAAGTTAATTTTTGTTGTACGGACTCGGACACGGACTCAAGGATATCTCGTGCATGCACGGGAGTGTTCGGGGGGTAGGCGTGGACTGGCGCACTTCTATGCTGATTGGGGAATGATCTAAAATATCAAACTCTATTTTTGAGTATTGATATTTTAGTCCCACATCGGATAGGAGAAGAGGTGAAGTCTCAACTCCACTCTATAAATAGAGCCCCTTCGCCTCCTTTGAAAGATGCACCAAGAAGAGAGTTAAGGGAGTCTGTAAAGTCTAGGAATCCCGTTCAAGTCTCAAATATTGACTTACGAGCGTTCCAGAAGTTCTTCGTGAACATGCTGGTTCCTGGGAGCAGATCGTGTTGGGGAGAATCTTGCTTTGAGCAACGGTGATCTTAATCACCCCAGCAAGAATCTTTCCTCTTCTTCTTTCTTCTTTCTTCTCCTTCATCTGAGTTGTAACTCAGTTCTGTCCGTCTGCAACTGCGATTGCAAGGAAGAACGTGAGATTTATTTTCTGAACTCAGTTCTGTCCGTCTGCAACTGCGATTGCAAGGAAGAACGTGAGATTTATTTTCTGAACTCAGTTCTGTCCGTCAGCAACTGCGATTGCAAGGAAGAACGTGAGATTTACTTTCTGATTATTATTGCTTTTGTAATCAGATTTATATTATAGTGTTCCTCTTGGATCTCGAGAATAATCAGAAGGTGAACGTTTGTTGAACCTCTGATCTCGACATCGAGTCTACCATCTTTGATCAAGCCCCGGGACTAACAATCTCAAAACAAGATCCTTGTAGATGGAGAACTCTCGTGCTTCTCTCATCGATACCAGCTTTAACAAGTTGGAGAAATTCGACGGAGAATATTTCCAAATCTGGAAGAGGAAGGTCACCCTTAATCTTCAACTTGTGGACGTAGACCATGTGTTGATTGAGGATGAACCGACAATTCCAGAAGGAGGAACTGCCGAAGCTATTGTTGCTGCACTCGTCAAGCAGAGCAAATGGAAGAGAGCAAACAGCATATGTAAACTGCTGATTCTCAATTCTATGGAAGACTCTCTGGCAGAGTCATATTCCAAGAAGGAGAAGGCCAAAGAGATCTGGGATTCTTTGGGTAAGCTATATGAAGATGATGAGAACAGGTCCAAAATCTTTATCGTCGAGAAGTACCACAAGTGGCTCTTCGAAGACGAGATGGCGATGCTACCTCAAGTGAAGGAATTCCTGAAGTTGCGCCAGAAGTTAGATGACGAGAAGATGTCCCTCGTCGACAAGTTTGTCGTTGGAGGGATAGTCTCGAAACTTCCTGCTGGTTGGAGCAACTTCTATGCTAGAATGCATCGGAAGAAGCTGGACATTAGCTTGGAAGATCTTCTACAAGAGATCCACGTTGAAGACGAAATGCGATCTCAACAGAAGATGGACTCTCTGTCCAAACAACTGGCTAAGGCCAACTTGGTGCAGACAAGAGAGTTCAAGGGAAAGCATGTGGCTTCTCATCACAAGAAGAAGGACTTCACTAATCTAAAAGTGAACGGTCCTTCGTTCAAGCAACAGAAGTCCAAGTCCCACGTGACTTGCTTCAGCTGTGACAAGAATGGCCACTACATGAGCGAATGTAAATCCAAGCCCAAACCAAAATAGCAGGTATAGCTAAACTTGGTTATTTTGATTACTTAACTTGGTTGCTATTGTTGCACAGGTTGAGTTATCTAGCGTGGTAGCTGACTAGTGGTCTGACACTAGTGCATCTAACCACGTATTCTCTCAAAGGAGCTGTTCACCAAGGACAAGCCATGTTATGATGAAGGTCTCGATGGCGAACATATATCTAGCAGAAGTTCTGAAGATCGAGACAGTGGTAATTAACCACCGACAAGGACACTGGAATGCGTGTTGCACATACCAGAGATTTTTTGGCGATCTGATCTCAGAAAGTCTGTTATCTGATACAGACTTGAAAGATAGACATTCGTACTAGCCAGATGGTAATTTCTTGGCGAGGAACATGCTTCGAAAAGATGTTCGGTGCTGAAGGAATGTTTGAACTTCTGCTGATGGCGATGAAGTTACTTTATTAAGTGGACTGAGAGTTGTTCTATGACAAAAGCAGACTCAAGCTGTCCTACCAGGACCTTATCTTCGGAATGTGGGGGTAAGGAGGTAGAGGAGTTTAAGGTCTGTGCAGATACAAGACTGTTGGGAAGCTGCTCAGACGATTGAACTAAAGTACTGATCATCTGGAGTTAGTACACTCAGATATCTATGACTTTTATCAACCTCTCCACAGAGGACGGTTCGAAGTATTTTTCGAAGTGCACGTTCGCATGTCTTCTCAAGTAGAAGGATACAGCATTCGAGTAGTTCAGAGACTTTAGGGCTAAAGCTGAACGTTAAACCGATCTATAACTACTCAGAAGTGATCGAGATGTAGAGTATAGGTCTCATGAATTCGTATCGTTCTGCAAAGAACATAGAATCATCAATGAGACTACTGCTCCGTATTCTCCTCAATCTAACGGGATAGCGGAGAGAAAGAACAGAACATTGACAGAAATGATGAACTTAATGCTGCTAACCGCGGGTCTTCCTAAATGCTACTGGGGAGAAGCTGCATTGACGGCCACTTTTATTCTAAATAGAGTGCCGTATGCAACTTCGGACGTAACTCCTCATGAACTTTGGTTCAAAGTCAGACCAAACTTGAATGTCATTCGAGTGTGGGGGTGTCTGGCGTATGTGAAGCTCCCAGATCTGAAGATTCAGAAGCTAGGGACAAGGACTACGAAGGCGATCTTCTTGGGGTATGCCGAGAAGAGTGATGCTAGAAGATTTTTTGATATTGAGTCAATTATATCATCGAATCTCGTGATGCTGAATACTTTGAAGACAATAACATTGTTCTTTCAGATATTCCGGAAAATGATGTAGGTGCAAATGAGACTGAAATCTCATATGGGCCAGTAGTCCAAGAAGAAGCTGTTGTTGATGAAACAACTCTTGTACCAGACCTTGCAGAGCCGTCAGCTAAGCGAGCGAGGAGACCGAAAGATTTTGGAGATGACTTTGTCACCTATTATGTGGAAGCAGATCCGCTTACCTATGATGAGGCGATGAAGACCAGAGATGCTATCTTCTGGAAGGAGGCAGTGAATCACGAGTTTGACTCTATCACCTCCAATAACACATGGGTGTTGGTAGATCTACCTGTAGGAGAAAAGCCCATCGGATGTAAATGGATCTTCAAGAAGAAGATGAAGGCAGATGGAACTATTGACAAGTTCAAGGCCAGGCTGGTAGCCAAGAGATTTTTTCAAAAACATGGGATAGACTACTTTGACATGTACACTCCAGTAGCTCGGATGACCACCATCAGAATGTTAATCGCTCTAGCAGCTATACATAAGTTGGTGATACATCAGATGGATGTAAAAACAGCATTCCTGAATGAGGAGCTGACCGAAGAGATTTACATGCAACAGCCAGATGGATTTATCGTCAAAGGTCTTGAAGACAAAGTCTGCAAGTTGGTTAAATCATTATATGGTTTGAAGCAAGCACCCAAGATGTGGCATGAGAAGTTTGACAAAGTTATTAGATCAAACGGCTACAGAGTCAGCAAGACGGACAAATATGTTTACACAAAGTTCGCTGATGGAAGAGGAGTCATCATTTATCTGTATGTGGACGACATGCTAATCCTAGGTACGGATATAGGCTGTGTCACTGAGACAAAGAAGTTCCTCTCAACCAAGTTCCGTACGAAGGACTTGGGGTATGCAGATGTCATCTTGGGCATAAAGATCATCCGGACAGACACTGGAGTAACGCTGTCACAATCTCACAACATTGAGAAGATGCTTACATGCTATAGGTATAAGGATCTTCCAGGGATCGATACGCCATACAGGTGTGATCAGAAGCTGAAGCCAAACTCGAGGGAAAGCGTCAGGCAGCTGGATTATTCTAGCATTATCAGAAGTTTGATGTACGCAACCACTGCCACAAGGCCTGACATAGCTTTCGTCATGGGAATGCTGAGTCGGTTCACAAGCAACCCAGGGGTTGAGCACTGGAAAGCTGTGAAGCGGGTGATGAGATATCTCAAGAAGACTCAAACATATACACTGCACTACAACGGGTATCCGACAGTAGTGGATGGCTTCAGTGATGCTAGCTGGTGTTCAGAGGTAGAATGAGAGATCCACAGGTGGATATGTCTTTTTCTTGGGTGGGGCTGCTATATCGTGGAAGTCAAAGAAGCAGACTATACTCTCTCGTTCCTCCATGGAATCTGAATTCTATGCACTTAAAACTGCAGCAGATGAAGCAAAATAGCTTCGGAAGCTCATGTATGATCTTCCAGTGGTTGGGGCTCATATACCGGCGATACCGATATACTGTGACAACCAGGCGACTGCGGCGGTGGCATCAAATGACCTCTTCAACGGAAAGAAGAGGACTGTACGGTTGAAGCACAGGGCAGTACATGATCTTATCAAAAGAGGTGTAATTGCAGTTGTTGATGTTCGGAGTCAGGAGAACCTGGCAGATCCGTTCACAAAGGGCCTCAAGCGCCAGTTGGTCGATGATACAGCTTGTAAAATGGGCTTGAAGGCATTCTGATAGTGTGTCTTTGTAATCCTACCATAAAGTTTTATGCTATTAGTTCAAAGAGAAATCTACTAGGCATCTAACTTTTGGTTCAAAGGAGGATCACTGACTGGGAAACTATCAGGTAACAGTGGGTACTTGTTCTCTGGAACATGGAAGGGATACGGACCCATAACCACTGTTGTCTACTATGTATTTTTTGCGAAAAAAATAGATCCTGTGGAAGGTTGGCTTAAACGCCTTAATGAGTTCTCAGGCAGAGTGAATGCCTGGTGTGCTTTACAGAAAGCACGGTAGAGCAGCACTACAAGGAGTAAAACTCCATGCTACAGTGGGGTGACTCTACCATAAGGTTCCTAAGTAGGGGTAATGCCTCGGCTTTGCAAGCCAAGTCATAGCGGCGTAGCACCGCAAATTGGCAGGTAGCCTAATACTGTATGATGTAATTAAAGAGTTGTAGACAGCACTACAAAGGAGAGGATGGCCCCATGTTACAGTGGCACGACACCACGATGAGGTACCCAGGTAGGGGTAAAGCCTCGGCATTGCAAGCCATGTTGTTGCGGCGTAACACCGCAAGGAAGCCTTAGGCTTCATGCTGAGTAGATTGGTACTACAAAGAGGCTGAGGCCTCATGCTACAGTAGTATGACACTACGATGAGGTTCCCAGGTAGGGGTAATGCCTTGGCTTCAGGCCATGTCATAGCGGCGTAGCACCGCAAGGAAGCGCAAGGTTTCATGCCATGTCTCTTTAATAAAGAACTCACCTATAGTGTATGGAAAGAGATATCAGGCCGTCTCTTGAGGGTAAACTTATAGACGCCCAAAATTATACACCGAAATTAGGCTGGCACAGGGCCTTTAATGTGCAGCCAGAAGCACAGTTGATGTCATTATGTGAGTAGGAAGAATTGCAGTTATGGTACAGAATTCAAGGCTTAGTCCATTCTTGTATCATACTGTTATTTAACCTATGCGGAAAGATTCAAGTCGTAGCGACATCTCTCCTAATGCATGATGGACAGTCACTGTGGGGAACGCTCAACCCATATATTGAGATATGTGGGGGATTATTGGTATTTTTGCCTTTGGACTAGGAAAGATAGTCCCATATTGGCTACACCAAATGGTGAGTATCTCAATATATTGTATTGCTTGTGTTGAGGTGTGCACATAAGGTGTGGTGGGGCACAAGTATGTGCCATGTGGGAGTATTTTTCTAGAAGGAAAAAGGATTAATTCCAACAAGGATGCAAGTTAATTTTTGTTGTGCGGACTCGGACTCGGACACAAACTCCAAGATATGTCGTACATGCACGGGAGTGTTCGGGGGGTAGGCGTGGACTGGCGCACTTCTATGCTGATTGTGGGATGATCTAAAATATCAAACTCTATTTTTGAGTATTGGTATTTTAGTCCCACATCGGATAGAAGAAGAGGTGAAGTCTCAACTCCACTCTATAAATAGAGCCCCTTGGCCTCCTTTGAAAGATGCACCAAGAAGAGAGTTAAGGGAGTCTGTAAAGTCCAGGAAGCCCGTTCAAGTCTCAAATATTGACTTACGAGCGTTCCAGAAGTTCTTCGTGAACTTGCTGGTTCCTGGGAGCAGATCGTGTTGGGGCGAATCTTGCTTTGAGCAACGGTAATCTTAATCACCCCTGCAAGAACCTTTCCTCTTCTTCTTTCTTCTTTCTTCTCCTTCATCTGAGTTGTAACTCAGTTCTGTCCGTCTGCAACTGCGATTGCAAGGAAGAACGTAAGATTTATTTTCTGAACTCAGTTCTGTCCGTCAGCAACTGCGATTGCAAGGAAGAATGTGAGATTTACTTTCTGATTATTGTTGTTTTTGTAATCAGATTTATATTATAGTGTTCCTCTTGGATCTCGAGAATAATCAGAAGGTGAACATTTGTTGAACCTCTGATCTCGACATCGAGTCTACCATCTTTGATCAAGCCCCGGGACTAACACTTTCTACCCCCAGTGCTTCGGGACGTCATGTTGATAGAGGCATACAATAATTTGTCTTCATCCACTATCATCGGTCGAGAAATTTGAGAGTAATTCAGACGATCGAAGACAGACCGTTTAGCTGATTGACAACAGCATTTCATAACTACCTCATGGTAATGGTTACAGTGATGTTCTTGGGCCTGCATTATAGATGGATGAGACGGATTTGTGATTTTTTGCTCCTGTTTAAGAATTTCACGGGGATCGGTTACAACAACAGGATGAGAAGAAGTCAAAGGAATATATTCTCTAAAGATATTAGGAACATGATTTCGATTCTTGAGATGTCCCATTCCTTGATTGTACAAGGAAGTGCTAAGTTGGATAGCATAGTTAAAGGGGTTCTTAACTTCAGAAGTCTGCTTTTGGCGCAAGTTAGCCACTGGCGAAGGCTGTTTGTATTTTACTGAAGTAGGTGTTGACTGGCGCCTGTTGAGATAGGTGCGTAGGTCAGATAGGTCTGCTACTTGTGTATCTGGCTGAGATACTAGTAGCTTATTGGATCTTGAGATGTGCAAGGTTGGAAGATCCGGAGTTGCATTCTTGGGATTTGGCAGAATCCCTTTTTATGTTACACAACCTGTTCTTATGTGCTTGGCCAGCGCAACTGGGTAACAGAAAGTTCAGTTTGAACAGAACTTACTTTTTTAGCAAAGATTTGATTGTCTCTGTTCAGAGGAGTAGAGTTCCTGCCCAAAAAACTTTTATACTGACTGGCACATAGGCACCACCAGAGATATTTTCTACCGAGTCAAGGACTGGAGAAGAATTAGAAAAGGCCAGATGACGCTTTCCTTTACTCTGTGACGAGGCTGGAATAGGTGTATTCCTTGCCAAGTTCAAATTTGGAGAAGGAATAGCTAAAGAGCATTTTCCTTTGTTTTGTGACTGAGAAGCCACAGGCGTAGGTTGCGCAGGTTGAGAAAGGCTAAAGGGCGCTTTTCTTTATTCTGTCTAGCACTCTCGCTAAATAGGTTCTTCTTCGAGTTCAGAACTAGAGAAGATGAAGTAGTAGCCAAAAGGCGTTTCCCTTTGTTCACAACGCGAAAAAGCAGTAGGTGCAGGTGGCGCAGGGGTTCTGGCTGGCAGAGAAGCAATCTGTGCAGGTTGCACAGGGGTTCTGGCTGGCAGAGAAGCAGTCTGTGCAAGTTGCACAGGGGTACTGGTTGGCAGAGAAGCAGTCTGCACAAGTTGTGCAGTAGCAATAGTTGGCAGAGAAGCAGTCTGTGCAAGTTGCGTAGGAGCCATAGTTAGCAGAGAGGCAGTCTGTGCAGGTTGTGCATAAGAAATGGTTGGCAGAGAGGACTTGGGAGTCCACACAATGCACGCCATGCTCTGAGCAGCAACTGTAGTGCGCCTAGTATCCACAGCACTGATCATTGCTTCATAAGTGGTTTGGTCGACTTGAACGACCAAAGTCTTCTACCAATCGACGCAGTATCATATTGAGTTGTCACTTTCTCGTCAGAGAAGAAAGTCGTCTCCAACAGAGTCGCTATTTTGTTTGCTAAAACAAAAGTTTGATTACATACTAAGAAAAGAGTACAATAGTACAATTGGTTTCTGGAGAAGTACAACTATAGGAATCTAATCAGAAGACGATCACTTTATCCCTTGGACGAGGTGATATCGAAGATACGAGCCTTTGGAAGATGAAACAACACTTTGTCAGTAGATTACGATCATTAGTGATGCCTTAAAACTGATTTGAAGCTCTATTTATAGAGTTCTTGAAATAACTGTTAAGTAGTTATTCTGAGTGGCACGCACTTCAGGTTGCATGTCTCTTGTCAGTTGCGTAAGCGATTACTTCAACTGCTGGGTACACGTGGCATCATTTGAGTAAGATGCGCATATTCATGGACAGTATAGTGGGCACGTTCTTCGAGATTAGTGGCACGTTCTTCGAGATTAGTGGACAGTGTCATTAATATTCGGAGCACGAGACCAGTTGTTACCTTCCAACAAATTTTATATGCAAGATCTAGACGAGTCCACCTTCATTTAGGTATATCATGTCTCACTCAAATTCTTCCCCTTGTACTCTATTTTTATGGTACGATTTTCAGGTCAAAATGACTAGCTATAACCCTTACCATAGTACCCCTATACTTCTCGACTTCTACTAGAGCCTCAACCTTGACTCAATTCCTTCGACCCAAGATATGGTTGTGATCTACTCGAAGCCCACTACACATATGTTCCTAGTGTGCCACTCAATGGTGTCTTCTCGTACTACTTAAACACAAAAGTCACTGAAGGCGCATTTTGGGCTTTAAGGACCTAGCTAACCAATCTAACTGGCAACTAGCTTAACTACTTGGGTTGAAACCTATTCTAAGTTACCCTAACCTAGTAGAAATAGTTTTATCATTGAGATCTTGTCCAGTCCATATAGGTTGAAATCCAAGGTTCATCCAACCAACGAATGACGTCTAGATAAGGAACCCATTAAGACCCAGCAAAACCCATCCATGCATCCCATCATAATTGGACTATAAGACCGAACTAATTGAAATAGGTCCTTATACCTATTATGTAGTCCCCACCTCTTAGACTGTGAAGACATTCGTAACCCTTACCTGGAAGTCGCGAGACGATCTTGTAGTGCACCTTTATCCCTTGCCCGTGTGTTTAGATAACCACAAAAAAGATCACGATCTTGATTTCTTAAATTTTGTTCCGTCAAGGACCTTGTTTGAATTAGAATTTTGAGAACGATACTTCTGTATTGCACGAATTGCAGGCCACTCTAAGTAACGAAGGGTTCTTCGACGTAGCAAGTGACTGAACTAGAGTAGCCCAACCTAGCAAATAAGTTAGTGGTTCGTAAATACCCTTTTTAGATGTATCGTTGGATACTCTCTACTGCTCTTGAAACTTTGTAGTTGCTCTCGATTATTCTTTCTTATCTTTTCGTCCTTCCTATTTCAGAGCGACGAATGGTCATGCTTATTAGAATTTATAAAAATTTCTTAACTACTTGTATAAATTTGTTGCTTGTTAAATTTGGGTTGTTTGATAGATAGGGGAGGATTATATATACCTTATGCAGTAGATATTTATTGGTAGAAATTTTAGCAGTTAGTTGGAAGATTATAAAGTTTTAGCGACAGAAGATTTGATGGAGGAGTGTGACCAAAGGTGGGTAGAAGTCCTCCAGTATTCGGAATTACAAAATGGCTAGGAGGAGGTATAAATATTTCTGAGAGATTAAATTTGAAAAGATTATGGTAATAATGGATCTATTCTATTTATTTTTTTAAATTTTAGGTATGTTTATGAGTTAGAATTTCGAGGACGAAATTATTTTAAGGGGGGTAGATTTGTAGCTCCCCTTCCCAGAAATTTTAAAATATTTTTTATTATTTATTTTAATTAAATGATGATTTCTAGTTTTTATAGATAATTATTTAGTTAACTATTACGGTGGATGACTTAAGTCCTTGTGGAGTTATGGAGCACAAAACGATTAGGAATTATGGCACGGGAGATATAGCAGTGTGCCTTGACTAGTGTACTAGCCATGCCAGGAGAAACCTAGCCATAGCGATGTCCTAACTAGGAAAACCAGGCCAAGTTGCGACTTAACCCTTACCGAAGTTTTACGTATTTATTAATTATATTATTGAGTTCAGGAAAACCAGTTATACCATTTTAGTCCGGACTGGACCCGAACTGAGTCAAAGCCCATGTAGTAATGCAGCACGTCCAATGACACTCTTGTCGATGTAAATTGGTATGAGTGTGTTGTATTTCGTTTTAATAATTTAACGACTATTTTCTAAGTATTCGAAATTTAAATATTATATACATCGTTATTAGTTGATATTCAATATTTGTATAAAATAGGTCCTGTACAATTTTGGAATTATTAGACGGTGAAAATGGTATATACACCATTATTGGTTTGTTGAATTTCGTTATTATCATTATTATTTTATTGAGGATATTATTATATAATATTATTTATTATTATTGGCTATATTATTTTGTCAAATAAATAGTATAGTATAAGTGTTCGCATTTATGTAGGAAGGCCCTAAACTAGTTGGTAAAAAGTATTGAGGTATTTGGATTTTATGCAGATTGTCAAATAAGTAAATATGTGAATATATATATGTGTATGTATATATATATAAATACAAAAAAATATATATAAAGGTGTAATTGTGCATATATTTATAAATAGATATATATAAGTATATACGTGTATGTATATATAAATATACATATATATATATATATATATATATATATATATATATATATATATATATATATATATATATATATATATATATATTATATATATATATATATATATATATATAAAATATATATAGAGTTATATATATATATATATATATATATATATATATATATATATATATATATATATATATATATATATATAAAATATATATATATATATATATATATATCTATATATATATATATATATAACTCTATACTCTATATATATTTTTTATATATATATATATAAAATATATATAGAGTATAGAGTTATATATATATATATATATATATATATATATATATATATATATATATATATATATATATATATATATATATATATATATATATATATATTTTTTTTTTTTTTTTTTATATATATATATATATTTATATATATATATATATTATATATATATATATATATATATATATATATATATATATTTATATATATATATATATATATATAATATATTATATATATATATAGTTAAAATATATATATATATATATATATATATATATATATATATATATATATATATATATATATATATTTTAAACAATGGCAGAAGCCTTCATTAAGAAAAACTACTAGGGGTTGGAACCGGAAGATAGCCCGAGTTCCTACAAACTGTTGGGGGTAGCCCTGACAAAAGTCCTGAATAAAAACGAAATTACACAAGTGTTTTTTTTTTTTGGCAGAAAAGAAAACCGAAATTCAAAAAACGAATTTCAAAATTCAAAAAATCCCAAACAGACGGGGGCGTTGGGCCCGAAGGGGCCAGCAGCTCGGTGCATTGCACGAGAACACGCACGTGTCCCGAGGAAAACGTGCGAGACCCGATGCAGCCGCACGGTTCGAGGGGGGATGGGGGAGGGGCGCACGACTCCAGGAGCCTCGGGCCCCACCCATGACGCAGCCCGAGGCGGGCCGCCCGGCGACCGGAGGCGACGGGGGGGAGGGCTGGGCTCCGGAGGGGGAAGGTGAGGGAGAAGGGGAGGTGACCCGCCCGACGGAGGGTAGGGAAGGTGAGGGGGTAGGGGAGGTGACCGGCGACGACCGCCGGAGGTGGGGCGGTGATCGGTAGGGGAGGAAGGAAAAGAGAAAGGGGTGAGCGAGGCTCCAGTGAGGGAGGGAGGGAGCCCCAAGGAGGAGGAAGGGGAGGAGGAGGGGAGGAGGAGGGGAGGGAGGGACCCGACGGAGGAGGGCATCGTCGGGGCAGCGGAGAGGAGGGGGAGGAGGAGGGAAGGAGGGGGGGAGGCCGGGGCCCACGCGAGAGCGGAGGCAGGCGCGCCGACGGGGAAGCCGAGAGGAACGTCGGACCGTTCGCAGTGGAGAGCGGAGGAAGGAGGGAGCTAGGGGCTCGACCTCCGGGCGGGGCCTACCTCCGGCGGGGGGGGGGGGAGAGGGAGGGGCCTCCGGCAAGTGGCGGAGGGAGCGCCGGGAGGGCGGCGCTGATAGGGGGGAGAGCGCCAGGTGGGGTGAGTGACGGGGGCGGAGACGCCGAGAACGTGGAGGGCCACGCCTGAGCAGGAGGTGCTCCCGGGGGGAGCTCGCCGCGCGTAAGGGGGGGTAGGGAACCCCGGAGGAGGGAAGGTAGAGGAGGCCTCTCCAGAGCCGCCGGAGGGGGAGGCGGCCACTGGGTGTCGCAAGGAGGACCCTGGCTTCGGAAGAGGGGGCCACTACAGGGGCGTGGCTAGAGGGGGGAAGGGCGGAGGGGACGCCGTAGCATTGGGGAGCGAGCCAGGCCGAGCAGCAGGCGACTGTGGAGGGGGAACTCCGCCCGGGGGGGTGGCGAGGCGGGCTCGTCCGCGAGAGCGGGAGGCCACTGAAGAATGGCCGGGGCTGCCACGTCGGGAGGCGGCGGATCGACGAGAGGGACGGTCGGGGGAGCCAGAGCGGAAGGGGGCCCAGCGGGCGTCACAGCCGGCGAGGGGCCACGCCTGGCCCGGCGACGACGGGGTCCCCGAGGACGTCTAAAGGGAAGGGGGGAGGGAGAGGGTTGGGGAAACCGTTCGGCGGTGGGGGGTGGGGACCCCACGGGGAGGAGGGCCAGGCGGAGGTCGGCCATCCAGGGGGGAGGGACGGCCGCCGAGGGGGACGAAGATCTGGAATGGCGCCGCCGTCCCCGGCAGGCCGACCGGCCAGCCTAGCCACAGGATGTTGGCGGGCGGAGATACGAAGAGCTGGGAGCCCGATCTCTTTCCCATATATATATATATATATATATATATATATATATATATATATAAAATATATATATATAAGTATATAAATATATATATATATATATATATATATTTATTATATATATATATATATATATATATATATATATATATATATTTATATATATATATATATAAGTATATACGTATAAATGTGTATATACAAATATATTACATATGTGTGTATGCATAGAAGTAGGTAAAGATATATGTGTGTTTGTGTATAGATATATATAAATATATATTTGTATGTATATACATATATGTATATATATATAAATACTTATATGTAATTTACCTACATAAGTAATAATGCGAGGAGGGCTAGGCCCAGCCAAGCGGCCCCAAACCAGCAAGCCCGACCCCCCCTACGAAACCCAACAGAACAAGCCTACAACCTTCGGTTCAGTCGAACTTTTTACACCACATAACAACATAAACACGATAAATAGATGAGGGGAGGTCGAGAGATCGACGCAAACTCTAAACCCTAACCCCAAACACAGCCATGGGCGACCCCATCCTGGCCCTGCGCGCCGTCGTGAGCCGTCGCCTGCCGGCCAGGGCCGTCGGCCGCGCGCAACAGTGCGGAAAGAACAGCAGTAGTAACCAGCGGTGAGGCCACTTTGCGGTAAGGTTTCTCCCTCGATATTCCATCGTTTCTGTTTTCGTAAGTTCCTACGGATAGACGAAATAACTCTCTATGAATCCCAGTGAATAGACTCCACTGTAGATTAGCACCCTGTCCATAGAATCGACGCAAAGTCGAAGAAAAACCACAGAACACATGTTCTGTATTTTCAGTTTGTACCCCATTGGAAGCCAAGTACCTGCCAATCCAAATCGATTTTTCGAAATATAATTAAACATGTTTGAAGACAACATATAGGAGATGAGGATCCTTCTTGTAGATTTATTTTTCATCTAATATATGGAGAGATATTTGATTCCAAAATCCTGGAAAAACTCGTTTTCGAAAACTGAAAATTCAATAAAACCCCTCGATACGACGTGCGTTCTGCCAATCCGAGCGACGTGGCTGCGAACTGAAAGCATTGAAAGGTGCGTATCGGCTTTGTGGACGTGTGGGCTTTGACGGAATTCAAATTGGTCGCGTGTACGCGACGAAATTGATGCGTATCCGTCGAAATTCACCGTATCGACCTCTGTACAAATTTCCCAATTACTTTGTGTACGCTCGTCAGATCGAGACGAAACTTGTGCCAATAGAACCATATCATTTTTTTGGTCCGGTATGCCAAGTTTGGTCCAATTCTGAGACAGTTGAATTGGAATGCCGTTTTGCGGGCCCCACGGTCCGACTTAACGGGCGATTTTGTACACGGCCCGCCGAAATCCAACTTTGGTCATACGGTTGGGTTCGTATCAGAAAACCGGACCTGTTGACATATAGTTTGACGACTTTATAGACCATTGACTCTGGAACGCTTTTCGGTACAAAGCGGGTCCAACGGCGGACACCGTTTTGACCCAAAATTACCGTTTTGCCCCTGTGTCCATAATTGAACTTAAGGACCGGCAATCCTAGCTAATTTGACTATTTTGAGAATGTTGGTACTGTTTATTTCAGCATCTGGAGACTTCTGCATGGGTTGACTGATTGTGGCTCATTGAGTGGTATAGTATTATTGATTTCTCCATCTAAGGACCTCAGGCAAGTGCACTTTCTGATTGCTTTCGATTTAGTAGTCTTTTTATTTTATGTTTATACATATATCTTGCTGCTTATTGACACATTCTTCACACGAAGTATTCGGGAGGGAAAATATCTTAGTAGACATGTGGACTACCCACTACTAAAATCTGTCAAATCAGTGACGCCGCAGGACGTCGCTAAATAGGGAAAATACGTCGCTAATTTCAATTAGTGACGTATTTAGTGATGTTTGGACGTTGTCACGATTAACCTAGTCGCTTAACAACACGACGACACGTGCAGGGTGCCGAATTTACCCCCTAGCCGTTCACATGTCGAAAA
The DNA here is from genome assembly GCA_029216955.1 of Iris pallida. NCBI lineage: Eukaryota > Viridiplantae > Streptophyta > Magnoliopsida > Asparagales > Iridaceae > Iris > Iris pallida. The sequence continues at coordinate 1,489,570 of JANAVB010023799.1, forward strand.
GGATATTTCACACCACATAGGTAGTTGTCTTTTATTTAATTTTCCTTGTCTTCTTCTCCACCGTGCCATGTCATCAGTACTTTCTAGCTTTCATATTCCATATGTTATTTTCATATCTTGTTAATTCTATTGTGTTTTCACATTGCCGTCGGTTTGTGTCCTTGTTCCATTCCTGACTGGAAACCAATATTTTTCATGTTAGCTGTGGCTTCACTTAGCTTGGAAGATACGGGTTGTACTTGCTGACAGAAATCTAAAAATAGATAGCAGTTGTATTAATTTCATTAATTGTAAAATTTTGTATTTTCTTTAATTATAAATGTTGTAAATGTTGTAACAAATTTAGAAATGTGAATGAGCAGCAAATGCTATATTTTGAGTATTTATTTCTTGCGGGCTTAACAGCGTTCTACCGTCGACTCTGCGACATAGGCTGGCTTGGACACATCTCATATCCGAAAAGCGGGTCCTGGTCGTGACATACGCGCCACATCATCCTGCTTCTGGACATAAAATTTGATCAAGTGGAGCCAACTAGCTAGGTTGTGCGTGGGCACAACTCAACAACTGGCGCCTTTGACTGAGTCTTTTGTACTGTATTGATTAATTAATGTGCCACTTTACAGCTTGTGCGGGTCAGCTGTTAGCATTAATTACATGCTGACAAAACCTTTTCGAGCGCCACATTGCGCAGGATTCGAATGGATATTCTTCGATTTTCGTATTGTCGAGCTGTCAGTAATGATGAAAGCCCTTACAGCTTCTCGAGTAGGCTTGTCACGTGGCGACGTGCACCTTGGCTTTGGCGCAACCTGATACTGGCACAACCTAGTAATGGCACAACCTAATGATCAGTGCCACTTGATGATGGTGCACTTTAATGTGTGGCATCCCTTGATTTTTAACTTCTACACCCAGAGTCGCCGATCTTTGAACCATCCAACTACCGCCTCACGGTGAGCACCACCGCTGTTCTCCTCTTTTTCTCTCTCTCTCTCGATGTCCTCCGTTATCATGGATTTTTCGGTTAGGAATTTGGGAGTGAATGGGGGTAACAGCAGCCCCTCTGCTGTGTAGGGTTTTTTTAGGATCATTAGGGTTTTTTGATTAATTACTATTATTAATAGGGTTTAGGGTTTAATTAAATTAGGGTTGTAAATTGTTTTGGATAGAGACTGTGGGAATGGGCTTAGCCCAGATATTTGGGTCGGGATTAGCCCATTGGGTGATTAGGTTAATTCATGATTAGTTAGTTTCTTGGGCTGGGCTTTTAGCCCATGCCCTTTTTTTATTGCATATGCTATCACCTTTAATATATATTGAATGCTATGACCTTTAATATATATTGAATGCTATCACCTTTACTATTAAATATGTATTGTATTATTTATTACAATATTTTTATTAAATAAATACGTAGAAAAGTTTCCTAAAATTATGTTGGATCAACATACTTGGGCTTGGGTTTTTTTGTTACAAAATTTTTATTAAAGCCTTAAAATTATTATAGTATTAATATTTATTTTCAACATTTGCCAAATTAAAGGATTACCTCTAGAAAAGATCTTCTAAAATTATTTGTAACAAAATATAATGTATGGGCTTTATTTATAATTTAAAATAAACTACATAAAGTATATTTTATAAGATATTATAAATAAGTACTTTTTAAATATAAGTATATTTATACATATTCTTGCCTTTGTGATTATTTCTTAATCAATTCCTATAATGACCAATTAGGGTCATTTCTTCTTTTGATCATGGACTTCTACCTAGATCTCGATAATCATGCCAAACTTTGTTTTTGGACTCCAATATATCAAATTGGACTATTTAGACTATTCTGGACTCGATGGAACCACCTGTGTCGTCATTTGGGACTACATTGTGGGGCAAAGCAACGGTACCTATTCTGTGTCGATACGTTCATATCGTGCACGTCGACTCCAACTAAATTTAGGCGAGCACATTCTCTAATAATTTTCCATTTATGGTATTTTCTATGTTTTATGTATTTAGTATAGATATTCTTGATTTCTTGACACGTTGGTCACACAGATTTGTATTGTCTAGATCTCGTCATGAGATGTTATTCATGTCGTGGTATATCTTGTGCAAGTCCTGTTATTGTTCTTGTATATTGTATAGACACCGATTCCTGGAAAGGCTCACGACCTTCTCAGAGAATCCCGTGTCATAACATACCATAGTTGGATCCATTGTATCAGGCGGGGGCGGGGAGTAATAGTGTAGATATATGGTCAATACCCTCCTTGTGTATGCCTTGTTTGCATGTCTTGTTTCTTGTGAGTATTAATCATACACCGCACGTATGATTAACATGCCATAAATTTTTGTACAAGTTCCCAAGCCAGCCACATGTCGAAGCTAGTACTCACTCACATAGATAGTATAGATTCTTGACTCTTGTACATAATATAACCTGTTTTACCTATTCTTGTTCTTGTTTACAGTTTTACCCATGCCATGTTACATTTATGTACACCTTACTGATTCTTGTATATTCCCTCTATTTACTGTTACAAAGTTTTTATTATTTACTGGAACTGTTATTAGGGATGTATTTAGCTCAAATCCTGAATGCATAACTATTTTTTAGGTAATGTTATGCCCCACACCTTGGACTTCATGATGACAGATCTCGACGTTCATTGATCATGAGTTGACCTCTTAAGAGATCTAGGCCATATTCATTATCTAGATTTATGTCTTCTTCATCGGATATGTCTTCGATACATTTCTTGATATTTATGATAGTTTTATAGATTTTATTTTTGTCTTTCTTTCATATTTTCCTTAGTTGTATGTGATTTGAGTACATGTTGTTTTAGTGGATCATAGAACTGTTGAGGTATTTTACTGGGTACTTGACAGCGCTCTACCGTCGATATTACGACGTAGGCTGGGCGTGGCCCACGTACTCGTGCCCAAATTTGGGTACGGGTCGTAAAAGAAATCACTTCTTGTTTAGCAAGTAGCTCATTCCCTTTTCGTTGATATGGCTAAACTGCATGTGCCACAACTCGATAGACACGTCACTGACTAAGTTTACCTCATGTGCCTACTATGTGCTTCATTCCATATAGTAGAGATCGAACTTCTTGCTTCCTCTATCAATCACCATCGAACTCCTGGAAAGCTTATACTGACAATTTCCAAAGAGATTGAAGAATCCATCTATATCCAACCTTCCAACTACGACCAGGTTGAAACAGATATCGAAGACATGACGAACACCTTTAAGAACAAGAACTACACCTATCTTGGTACTCAAATGTGTCACGCCCCGATTCGGAGAATCGTTCGTCCTCGCTTTGATTCACGTCGAATCGTTCGTCCTCTCTTGGGCATGATGTCGTACAGGTCTGGTATTGCACTTATACAAGGCAAAGATGGCACATAATTAAAATCTTTAAATAGGAACACATTGCAGCGGTAGAAGCAGACAAATTGAATGTAATGAGGACATTATTTCTTATTGAATAGAACACATTATTGATTTATAGCAGCAAAGATAAAAAGATAACTTAAAGTCACACAGAGATATATAAAAATGTATTCTCTTTATTGATAATTGAGATAGAGTTCAGGACTTGTAATGGAATATAAAGTTTACAACACATCTTACTTTACATTGACAGCCAACTGAACAAATGCCATAAAGCTTACATTTGATACTTTGATACATTGGATTACAACTCGATATACCGACTTAGCTTACAACTCATGGGTACAACTGATTACAGTGTTCCATATATTATGCCCTTTATAAACAGAAGACATCATCTTTTGCAAGGAGGGCTTCTACGTGCACAACAAATCTTCGATGCCGCAAAACCGATCAAGCCATTCTTCGTATACAGAACTTTTTAAGCATGAGCACTTAAAAAAGAGTGCCCACAACATGGGTCAGTACATCATCTATGTACTGGCAACCAGAATCAGCCTACTCGCCTAAACTGACACTAAGTGATCAATTTTAGCAAACATTATTAGAGTGATCTTTCTATTTGGGGCATAGCATTCAGTTTGCAGTTCATGAGCAGTATTCATAGTGAAGCATGAAATTATGTTCTAGCAATGTTCATGTGAAGGCATCTTTTAAGTAGCATTTTAGTTAACAAATATTGAACATATTATAGCAATCATGGAAGGGCATCGTTTAGCATGTATACTATGATTAAGCAGTGTTCTTTGCAAGGCAACATTGTAGCATTCCTGGTGTTATCATGTTAAGCATCATTGAGGCAATACTAGCATTAACATCTTAAACATTTCATGACAATTCGTATGGAAAGGCGACATTTTAGCATCATTCTATTAACATGTTAAGCAGGTAAGATGAACTAACAAGTATGATAATTATATCACATTTAAGTAATTCCTTACCGATAGCTGACTCCCTCGTATCTGCATCAAATACAGGTTATGTGTTATACTTACTCTGCCTGCACAAAATATTCATTAGCATGCATCCTTACAACATGATCACTGGTGTTATAATATATAACCATTTCGGACGTTGCCATATAGGACTTTGTAAGGTATCCGATGCGCCATTCCCCAGGTTACGATCCCGAATGAATGTCCCGATACCACATGCCACCAAAGCACGTTAACATTTCCTCCTAGGCCGAATCTGTCCCACCGTCGTGGGTACCGTTCGAGGACACAATACCTTGTATACAAGTTGTCTATGACCATGCGAATGCGTGTCCAACTCGATCGTGTTTCAAAGTCACATGGTAAAATATTAAAATAAGTAAAGGCAACATTGTATTATCTCACATCATCACGTCGTATTCAACGACTTATCATTTCTATCATTTTTACTTGGTGATCTCGGCAATCCCAAGCCTTATCATTTCTCATTGTATTGATTCATTGCAACATTTCTCATAGCATTCTTTCAACAAGGAACAAACAACATTTCATTCATCTCATTGGGACATGTAGCATTTTATTCATTGCTTATAAGAAGACAGACAACAATTCATATTTATGTAATATTTACACAGAGTGCATTTGATCCAAGTGTTTCATTCAATTTTTTATGTCAATAGCATAGCCAGTTCATTTATTATGAAACATTTATCCAGCATCTTATTATTTAAGTGATTCATTTCGTTTTAGCAGCATTAAGCATAAGGGACATTATTGATTCATTTCATGACATCAAATTCACGTTAGCAGATCAAATGTTATTCATTCATGAGTAGTTCAATGTTCATGTGTTATTCATTTCAGCAATTCACAGCATAAGCAATCTCTATTATTTAGCAACTAACAAATAGAATATTTAGGGACAATTTATAGCAACACAAAACTCTATTTTATTAGGCATGAAGGAGTATGGAGGAAGGACAGTTCCACTCACTTATATAAAAGGTCTTCCTGCTTCGGTTGCACACATTCTCACTAGACATAGCCCCACCAGCGAGCCACGTTACAATACTCATTCTATCCAGCCAGCTAAGAGAGACTGTATCAGTCTCAATTCTCTTGATTTTCAACACAAGTTACGGTCCAAAATTCTGATAGCATCCAACAAGCCAACCCAAATGCCTCGTACGGAGCGGGACATTACATAATATACCACTCAGAAAAAGTTTTGTCCTCGAAACTTAAGGGAACAACTCATTCTACTAAATTCACTTAGTCACAACAACTTACTCATTCAGCTTCTATTTAATATCCGTTTTGGCACACTCGGCCATCTCAAGATTACTATCCAATTGTACCACTTAATTCATCAATGATTCAATCCATCTTTCTCTTTTCCAAAATATTTACACTTCTTATTGATTCACCAACATTCTTCCATGCAACTCTACATTCGTCTCAGCCTACCACTTCGTTGGATTCATACACATATCTTAGGCGTCCCCAAAACATATGCATTTCAGTCAAAGTCCGTGCTAGTACGATTCGATAAGCTCTCCATACGGTGTCATCTCAGTCGCAGCCTACCACTTCGGTTGGATCCGTACACATATTTTAGGCGTCCCCAAAATATATGTACTTCAGCTAACTTTCGTGATAGTGCGCTTCAATAAGTCACAAGTGCAACTCTTTTCCCCACATCCATCTTAGTATTCTTCCATTTGACTGATTACTTCGTTCGCTTCGCCACAATCGCTATCTTTCAAGCTACAACACTTAACATCAGGGACAACTCGGATAAATTTTTTAAATAAGGACAATATTTCTGATATTCGGGCCAATGGTCTAACTTAAAGCCAACCTTACTAAGAGTTCACAATAACCAATATACAATTCTATTCCTTCCTGAATCCGACAACATTTCTTACTGAGATAATTCATCTTTTCTAAAAGATACAATCCGAGGGTTACTCACTATCAATTACCCGAGCCAAGAGTGCAGTTCTATGCAACATTTGATCCAATATAATAACCATCCCGTAATGTTCTATTTTTTACTTCCTTTCCGACTATGAAATTCATAAGCAAACTTCTGAGCAACGGTTCATCTTTCCAACTTTATATGCAGCATTCGAGGTTACTCTAGCTAACCGATTTTAGATATCGATCCCATATTTCCATCATAAGCAGGCAATTTCTATCTTATGGAACAACTCATTGCTCGATACATACGACTCAAGTCTCATCCTACGATTCCAGTTTTCACTATAGATCGACACATTAATCCTTGTACCAAAATAAGTCAAATTAACGACGCTTCACTAAGACGTCGCTAATATTTTTGATATTGGCGACGTACTTTTTATATGTCGCAAAACGTCACTGATTACAAAAAGTAGCGACGTTGAGCGACGTTTAGTGACTACAATTAATTTGTTGGAAAGTGACGTCGATGAGAAGTCGCTGAACGTTGCTATATTTTGTAATCAGCGACGTATATTTATTATGTCGCCATTTTTTTTATTTTGGCGACGTTTAGCGACGTCTACACAGGACCAGCCCCATCCCAAATCTAAAAATTTCACCCCAAATTTTTTTCCCTCCCTCAACCGCCGCTCCCCCCCTCGACTGCTCCTCCCCCTCGACCACCGTTCCCTCCTCGAGGCCACCGTCTCTCTCCCTCGCCACCGCAAGGTCCTCCTCCTCCGAGGTCCTCATCCATCGACCCCCCTCTGCGAGCTCCTCCTCCTCCTCCGGGCTCCTCCTCCACTGCCCCCCCTCCGCGAGCTCCTCCTCAAGCACCTACGCCGACCTCCTCCTCCCCTCGACAAACCCCAAGATCTGGTAAACCCTAACCTATATTCTATCTGAGTTTAGACACGACACAGACATGAATATGACATGATACACTGAAACGATACAATATATTATATTCGTACACTGACACGATACGCTGAGCCACCACTAGGGACAATAAGATATGATTAGGGACTGATTGGGTTCTGTTCCAAAACTGATTAGGGATCAATCTTCAACTGATCTAGTATCTGTCTTCGACTGATTTGAATGTCAGTCTCCAACTGGCATTTGAAGTAGTCAATAGGACTGATTGTTTAAGATGGACGTACAAGAAATTGGGTGAGTGGTGATACTGTTGTATCCTATGAGCAGATGCAAGGGGCTATGGGAACTGAACCTGTGAGGAAGTGACAAGGGCCACTTGGTAGTGTCAGAGGTATCCTCTTATTACAGAGCACTTGTGCTCTGTTGCACAGGGAGTGCTCGAGTGTAGGCATCAGTTGGAGGATGTGAGAGGTTCAGGAATTAAGGGGAGGGTCTTTGTATCAGTCAAATTGAAACTGATATGAGGAAGAGAATCAAGTTTGGAGAGTACTAATTAGGCAGGGGTCTTAGGTCCCTACAGGTAATGGCCTTTGCTTGGCCTCTATGTGTATTAGGTAGGGGTTTTCTTTTCTTCCCTAGGACAGCAGTCCAACATAAGGTGGTAAACAGCAGTGAGGATGGGGGCTTATCTCTGCAGTGAAGGGTATACCCTATATATATATATATATATATATATATATATATATATATATATATATATATATATATATATATATTTTTTTTTTTTTGTGTGTCTATATATATATATATATATATATATATATATATATATATATAATTAAATATATATATATATATATATATATATATATATATATATATATATATTTTTATATATATATATATATATATATATATATATATATATATATATATATATATATATATATATATATATATATATATATATATATATATATATATATATATACATAGGTATAGTGGTGTCTTCAATTAGGTACTATATGAACTTAGTAAGGGTTAAGTTAAGGTATTGTGTATAGGATATCCAACCCTTTGTAAGTGGGAGCCTCGTGGCACTAGGACGCCCTTTAGTTACACAATTATTTATCGAAACCAACATGTTTCTATATTACCAATTTACAAATTATCTTTACACTGTAATATTCCAATTCATATATTTTATAAAGCTTTGGTATTCCATCCTAAACTGCCCCATCCTGAACTGCCTAATAATGCCAGAAATGCTGATATTAAGTCATTCAAATTGAATACACCCAAACATAAGCACATGTCACCAATCCATCCTCCCAACATACACATACACATACACACATAAAAAAAATAACACCGACACACTCACTAACACGACACTGACACACTAAAACGAGATGATGGTTCCTTTAGTTAGCTTGCTTATGTTACAATTATATTCTCTGTGAATATCGATCTTACCAGATGGCACCCATGACTCGAGCAGCGGCACGTCGTTTGAGGGAAACACAGATTGCTGAGGTGGCACCTCCTACTGTTAAGGAGGAAGTGGCACTGGTAGCTAGTGAGACAGGAAGTTCCATTCATCCAGTACCTACAGTGGAATGGTTCTTTTCCGCCGTCGATCCCACTTTTTCGAAGATGGTGCGTGATGGTATCATTGAGCGTATGCGTGAGCGGCGTGGTCGTCATTAGTGTAGTTTTATGGATATATTTTGTGTTGGATGAATGCTATATTTTGTGATGGTATCATTGAGCGTATGCGTGGTCCTCATTAGTGTAGTTTTATGGATATATTTTGTAATGGTATCATTGAGTGTATGCGTTAGCTGCGTGGTCGTCATTAGTGCCGTCATTAGTTGTAAACTCCCCTAAATTTCTACTACGATTTTTAAAAAAAAATTTGTATTTATTTTGTACTTCGTATCTGCACGTCGCATACGAGTTCGCATTGTTGTAATTGTGTAGCGTGCGAGATTTGTGTTTCGTATTTGCTCGACGAGTGCGAATATGTGTCGAGGTAGATATTTTAGAAAAATATTTTTATTATAAATTTTATTTTATATAGGAAAGTACATGCTCAAATAAATGTGATAAATATTTTTATTTTTTAAAAAAGAGTTATTTTATTCGTCATTTAAAAATAAGTAGTGATTTGAAAATTGTGGTTTATATGAAATGTATTCCAAATATTTTGCAAAATTTGGAATTTGTTATTAACATATATTTGTTATTTATAAAAGCTATTTTATGATTTAATATTTAAGTAATATTCTTGATTTTCGAAATTAATTAATGTTATATTTTAATATTTATGAAAAAGATATTTAAAATTTTATTTTATTTAATATTTGAATTATTTTGATAATTTAAATTTGGAACAGATTTTATTTTAAATAGACATTAAATTAAAGGAAGTTATCTCGATTGATTTGATTTTGATTGCTTAAATTCTAAATTGATTTAAATAAAAAGATGTAATTATCCATCGGGGTTTAAACCATTGCAAGTCCTTATCCAACTGGAAATTCCTACCTCCTATATAAGGAGAGGTACTCATCCATAAACTATCTACCATCCACAGATTGTGCATCGTGTCTATGCCTACACACTCTTATTCCATTAAATTTTACAGTCATCCCTACCGTGTCCGACACACCACACACGGTCGACTCAATCCCAAACCCTAACCCAGCTCTTGTGTCCATGTCGACAGCATGACACGGTCTGTACCGACCCAGAACCCATCACCCAGACATAATCAAAACCTACACCTATGTCCTCCATGTCCGCAGCAACCCGTCTCTACCTTCGCCATTGCCCACATCTCACCTCTCCTCTGTCTCCCCGTACCCGGCCACAGGCGGTCGACCAAAACCTCACCACCAGTCACCATCCCCGTTACCATCACCAATCGCCACCGCCTCCCGAGCCCGGCAACCCAGCCATCATCCCGATCTATCACCACGCCCAAACTACCCTCCATACAACCTCACCACCCCGTCTTTCCCCAAAAATCCGGCCACCTACTCCCGACTTACAATTCCAGCATCCCAAATTCGCCATTGCCACGACTTCACCGCAGCCTTTTACGCGACGCCTGTCTCCCTCAAATCAACCCCGGCCAACTGTCGGAACACCATCACCAAAAAAAGAAAAAGAAGAAGAAGAACCAACACCGCCACTAACCTTCCGCCGCTGAGTGAGCACGCGCCACCACCAGCTCGTCGAGCCCTCGCCTCTGCCGGTCGGATCTAGGAGCCGCCTCCGATCTGCAACTTCCCCATCCCTCCATGGCCGGCCAGCCCCATGCCTTGCAGTACAGCCGCGTCCGCCGCCTCCCAGGCGCCGGATCAGTCCGTGCTCCATCTTCTCCGGCCGAGTGACCCGCTCCGACCCGAGGGCGCCGAGCCGTCCGCCGCTGACGAGGTACCGCCTTTCGCCCCGAGCGCCACTGCCGTTGGGCCTCGCCACCTCCGCCAAGGCTCGCGAGACCCAGCGCCCTCCGAACCCACCACTGAAACCCTCCTCCGACTTCCCGCGCCGCCTTCACAACCCCCGAACAGCACCTCCGGCTTCCCACTTCCTCCACCGCCGGCGCCCGAAACCCCGCGACCCAGGTGAGTCCCGATCTCCCTCGCCGCTCTCATCCTTCCACTGATTTGTCTCTCTCTCGTCTCAGTTTCTCCCTCTTTTCTTTCCTTTAAAATGTTCTCTCTCTCTCTTTCTCTATATTATTCTGAAATTTTGGAGAGCAGCCATGTGCTGCTGTTGCTTTGAAGTTATTAATTTCACTTTCTTTTGTTTTATATTTTATATGATTTGAATATAGTATAATATATAGGGTATAAAGTTAAATATATTTTTATTTTATTTTTATGAATTGGGGCCAATAGCAGCATTAAATAGTGCTGGGTTTTCGTAATATTATTGATTATCATCATTATTATTATTGTTATTCTTGGGATGATTATTATTGTTATAATTACTAATATCCTTAGATATATTTGAAATTTTATTGTTATGTAATTATATATATATGAGTAAAGAAATTTTTATATGAGCTCCTTATATTAAGGTACATATTCTTTTTGACTTTCTATTTATTATCTTAAATAAATTCATATAAGGGTTGTAAATAAGTTTTAATAGATATAAATTATTTCAAAATAATTATGTAATAGTTTTTAAATATTATCTACATTTATTTTTAACTATTAAATATAGTTTGTGCCTTGACCTTATATTTATCAGTTAAAATAAATTATATATATATATATATATATATATATATATATATATTTCTTCACAACTATGTTTGCTAATAAATTGTAGTCTTACCTAGAAAACATATTTTAATAAACTTAACAGTTTTCAGTTAAAAAATTTCTTTTAGATTTATTATCTAAAAATATATTTAGCTAATAGAAATATTTTTTTTTCAATCATCATAGTATAAGTATTATCCTCCGTAATTTTTTCTTTATCATCACAAATTATGACTAATGACATATTCATATTTCCTCATGACTCTCGGACCATTACACATCGAACATGGCTACTGGACAAACATGACTTGTCGGATAATCGCACCACATCAGGCGACTCACCAGGCAAGATACCTTGCCACAATTTACTGTTTATAAATTAGTCTGCATTTTATTTATTGTATATCACTGTGTATTTATTTCCCTTTTTTTAACTGTACCATTATTACAGTTCCTGATCTAGTGCCTGCTCAGTGATATTAGCTGTATTTTATTATTATCCTTTGATTGTATATGGACCTAGAGTTAAGGGACTACCACTAGTTTTGTGCATTACATAAACTTTGATACTGATGTGCCACGAGATGTGTGAGTTGTGAGTAGCATATAGCATCCAGACTTGCGTGTTGACTGATCACTGATGCATATAGGACGTGCGTTAGGTCTAACTTTCAATAGTTGTATGTTAGAAGACTTGACAGTTAGTAGTGTTACATGGTCGTGGATGCGACAGGATAGGTACATTGGGTGGGAAGAACATTTCTTTGTCGTATGGGCTTCGATTGTACTTCCCTTGTAACCCGGAAGCTCCGCTGGAGATACAGGTATGTTTAGCCTCTCAGGTTAGCCACTGTCATTTTTGAACGTCATGTGCTTAGGTCACTGGTGCCCAAGTGGGGACTATACCAGATCCCATTTACAGCCAGGGCTCATGCGATGAAAGGTTTGTTATTAACTACATGTTCACTTTAGTACGGTTAGGTTGCCTTATTTATGTCTTGTCACTTTCTTTGATTGTGGCATATTTTATATTCAGTATTTATATGGCATATTTATTGTATCTTGTTACGTCCCTCTGAGGACTTGGTTATCTCGCCAGGTGTGTACTCTTGTCTTTCGCAGGTGTTCTATCCATGGCCATGATCATCTCTATTTCTTCGAGATGTTGCTTTTGGATCGTCATCTCCTTCGCTCACCAAATCATTTTTTTGTAAAATTCTTTCTTATTTAAATTAGTTGGTAGTGGATTTGTCTCCTCCCAACGATTGTATACATGATGAATTCAAAGTTGCTTTTATATCATTATTTATCTTCGTGGATGAGATTTAGTGCCTTGGTTGCTGCATTTTACAGCTTATGTATACATACGACGGTCCATATACTTCGTATGTATGCAGCTGGCATGGTTACATTCTAGTCCTTCTATTTTTGGGACTGGAGCATTACATGTTTTTATGGTGGCCCATGTAGGTCAAGTTTGCCGTTTTGGTTACATGACTGTACCGAACGGGCCTGCAATATAGGATTAGAGTCTAGAATCTCATCCACCTACTTGACATCCTTTCTTGACTTCAAATTTCGAACTCTCGTTCGACCTCCTTGAATTGCATCTTACTTGACTCCTTCTACCGTAAATTCTTAGTTTTGTGCTTAGCAAGATGACTACACTCGTATATGCCCATAGGTTAAACACATGGCTAGAAGGTTACATTGACAATTAATATGCATTGAGGTTTTATTTGAGTTATAAAGGCATTTATTTTCTTAAAAATATGATCTTAAGGATTAGTTAATTCCAAGTTGGGTAGTAGCATATTACCACTTTCAAAAGATAGTTGGGATTTTATTTTGATATTACAAGGTGGTGTACACAAAAGGATAGCTAGATCGAGAAAACAAATTGATTTGATTTTGCGTTTTGATTTTTGAAGGTCTTTGAACATTTATGATTTATTGAGTTATAGCTATACATCTTTTGGAAGAATATAAATTTGACTTGAAAAGGATCATAAAATTTTAAATGTGGAAGTATAATTTACGATTGACCAAAATTTGAGGATGATTGATAAATTTTAGTAAAATGTTTTTGAATTAAATTACGTCATATGATCTATGATTTATAAAGTTATTTAGATTTCGAGTTTAAAGCCTTGATTATGGATATTTAAATTTTGGTGAAAAACTAATTATTTACTTTTGAAGAGTAGTTATGACTTATTGGAAGCTAGATATACACATTTGAAGCATATAGAATTAAATTCGGGAGTTATTTAGATGTTCCATTTTGTAGTATGAATTTCGGCTGATAAACTTATTTAAATGTTGAGTTTAAGATTTGGAAAAAAAATTTATTTATTCGATTTGCGATATACAAGGGTTGTTTCGAGATTGACTAGTGATTTAAAACTTTGATTTAAGTTGACAGCCTAAGATTGTAGAAGCATGAAAGAGGAGGGATATTACTTTTAATCCCACATCGGAAAGGAGAAGAAGAGAGGTCTCATTCCACTCTATATATAGAGCCCTCTTGCCTCCTTTGAAAAGGGGACCAAAATAAATAAAAAAAAAGGAGCCCGTCATCCAGGGAGCCCGTTCGAGCCATAAAAAGTTGCAGTAGTTCTTCTCTTCTTCTGGGTTGGCTGTAAGTTCTTCACTCGCTGTCAAGGCGAGAAAAGTTGGATTCTGAGTACTATGCGCCTTCGCGGGCTAGTACGAAGAACTCCAAGGTGGCACGGGCCATGCGCCTCAAACGTGCTATGCCAACGACAAACCAGAAGCATGGGCTCACAATCATGCGCACTGCTTATGGTAAGCTGTACAAAGTTGACTCTGGTGCTTCTGCGCCAGAAACGAGCCAACCCTCAAAGGCCTTGTCTCACTTGGGCGCATCAGCTCGTGCAAGGCAAATTCTGTGGTATTGAACCCCCGTGCCTACATTGGTTGTGCGTCTGAGGCTGGTTTAAGTCAATATAAATGTGGTTCCCCCACTGTTGATCTGGGCGCGCCTTATGTGCTGGATCAGGGGGCACAATATTTACTTGATCACCCCGACGCTTGGCCTTGCCATGCGCCTGATGGGGGTGTAAAGGTGGCGCATCACTCATACACTCACCCAGACGCTTGGCTTTGCCATGCGCCTGATTAGGGTACGAGTGTCATTCATACACTCACCCTGACGCTTGGCTTTGCCATGCGCCTGATTAGGGTACGAGTGTCATTCATACACTCACCCTAACGCTTGGCTTTGCCATGCGCTTGAAGGGGGTACGAGTGTCAACATATCCTCACATGATTTACGTAATGTGATCACTCATAGACGTAGATCGGGAGAGACGACCATCATGCACAACTCGCCCCTTACGGGACATACTTGTGCTACGATCGACATCAACTGCTGCTGCCGTAAGATAGTGGCTCCACCACCAAGGCAGTCTGCGTTCCAGCAGTTGCAACATATTGTGCATGTCCGGCATCGTCTCAGAAATATGATACCAATTAAAGAATTTGTAACAGCCTACTCTCAACTAGGCCCATCAATCAGATGTCTCAGCTAGCCGTGTTGTCTCAGCTAGCTGCGTCGTCTCAGCCCGGCATATTAATCTCCCAGCGCATCACTCCGTTCCGTCAGAGTAAACATAAACTGCTATGTCCACTCCAACTCGACGAATCTCTGTCTTCTGAAGGAGTTCACCGTCAAAGCTTCTTCGAACAAGGAGAACCATCACTCACAGCACAACGTCTTGCCAAGGAGGAGGATCAGTCGAATCCATCTTCGTCGAGAAGTCAAGGGAGAGACAGTAAAACTCTCTCAAACTGTTGCTGTTTATAGGCCAGGGAAAATCAAACCCATGCGCCAAGTGGCAACATTCCCGAAGTTAGTGTAATAAACTTGTATTTATGATAATGAATTTGCCTCCTTCGAAATTCAGCTAAGTCAGAGAGTCATTAGATGACCTGAAGAACTCAACAGACAGACTAATAAGGATGCGCCACACAGCAGATGCGCCATCAGCACCAAGCGCCCCGTATGGATGCGCCCAACAAAGAACAGATCCATGCGTCCTAGTGAACACGGATCAATACGCCCACTCAAAGGCCCATCAACCGTCAAAGAACATTAAATGCTGAAGTCTGACACGACAGCTGCCATGCCTCGATGACAGAGCAGCAACAGCTTTTTCAGAAAATGAAGCGTCGCTGATGTCAGCGTCATCATGACTCTCTTCCGGCGGTTACAAGCCACGTGGCCGCCCAACCATTCGTATGCGCCTCCGCAGCCATGCGTCCAAACCTCTGTATGCACTTCAAGAGCCATGCGCCTCAGACCTTCCTTTTATCCCTAAATACAGAGGTCAAGTCGCTACTGAAGTTTCGTATGCGCCTCAAAAGCCATGCGTCCAGACTGGTTCGTAACTCCTGAAGGTTGCGAGCCAAAGTCTTCTCATGCGCCCAATTCCAGGCACATCCTATCAGATTACTCTCCACCAAATCCGAGATCTTTGAGCTACGGATACGCGCCATGTGTCCTTTAACTCAATTCAGCCTATAGAGGGGTGCTAATCACCCAAGATCTCAGCAACTGAAAGATCCTCTCCCCTGCTACGTGCCAGCCCACAAAAGCAGCATGAAGGATTCAACCCACAAATGATGGTGCATCGTACATGCGCCTACCGCAGCTTCAACCACGTGGCGTCTCCACGTACAGGCGTATCCTACATATGTGCGTATGAGCAGCCAGCCTGCAAGCTATAAATAGAGGGATCATTTCCTTCTTCGATACACCCCTACAGACAAAGACCTAAATACACACACAGTGAGAGAGGCAGATATAGACACTCAACGTCTTCTTCATCTCCGTAAGCTCCAGCACCGAGAGCAACTCAGACCTTCAGAGAACCGAGAACCGTCGTCAGATCGTCAACGGAGTCAACGCATTACCACTCGCTCTATCGACACAGGGACCCAGATAAACAAAAGTGTACTCCTAGGACTACATCTAAGTCCTACATTGTAACACTGTTCTGTTTGTCATTAAAATTTGCAATCAAAATATTTTAATGGCAAACAAGCTGGCGACTCAGCTGGGGACCTCTTTCTCTTCCGCCGAGAAAGCTGTGTCGCAATCTGATGACGTGAACGTGGGCTCCTCCCACTAGACGCTGGTCATACGCCTCAATCAACAGGCGTATGAGGAGTTCATCTCTGAAGGCAGTGGAAGCCCTTCGAAGCGGCTGCCGAAGAAGACTCGCCAAGCCTGGGTGCGCAAGGTCGACGCTCCTGGCACCACCACCGAAGGGGATGCGCCGATGCAGCCTACCCTTCCCGCTGACGTCCTCAGCGGCCAAGATGCGCCCACCGGTGTAGCGCATCTCTCGGGAAAGCGTGGGTCCGACCACATTCCCCAACCTTCTTCTTCTCAGACAAAGAAGATGCGTCGACGGAGCAGGGGCGCAGCTAACGCCCTGCGCATTAACTCTGATGCGCCACAGAAGGCCTTTGTCTTTGACAGAATCACTCGCTGTCGTGGCGAAGAGAATTTGGACTCTGAGTACTCTGCGTCCCAGCGGGCTGGTACGAAGAAGTCCAAGGCAGCACGGGCCATGCGCCTCGAACGTTCTATGCCAGCAGTGAGCTAGAGGCATGCGCTCACAATCATGCACGCTGTCAATGCTATGCTATACAAGGTTGACTCGGGTGCTTCTGCGCCACGAACGAGACGATCTTCAAAGTCCTTGTCATACTTGGACGCATCTGCTGCATTCGTAACCAAGTCGTGCAAGGCAAACTCAGTGGTCTTGAACCCCCGCGCCTACATTGGTTGTGCATCTGAGGCTGGTTCAAGTCACTTTAAATATTGTTCCCCCACTATTGATCTGGGCACAACTTTTGCGTCGGATCAGGGGGTGCAACATTCACTTGACCACCCCGGTGCTTGGCCTTGCCATGCGCCTGATGGGGGTGTGAAAGTGGCACTCTCCTCCAACGATTTGCGTAACGTGATCACTCACAAACGTCGATCAGAAGAGTCGACTGACAAGCACAATGCGCCCCTCACAGGGCACACCTGTGTTGTTGTCACCATCAACTGTTGTTGCAAGATAGCAGTCCCACCAAGGCAGTCTGTGTTCTAGCGGTTGCAATCATCAACACCTCTCCAACGTCGCCTCGGGAAGAAGGTGTTAGCTGAAGAGGAGCCAAAACTAAAGGTTGCTTCTTGCAACGTAGTCTCCAACTCCCCATCAATTCAAAAGGCGATTGGCAACTCCTCGACCTCCTCCTCATCCAAGAGCTAGCCGAGGAAGACCAAGACGATTGTCCCGTCTTCAGGAGTGTTTGAGGGCACTCGGGGGAGAAAGAAGATCTCAGAGGAAGCTGGGGGTAGCCAAGCCCTTGATATCCTCCAGGACATAGCTGGGGGTAGTCTAGCCCCTGCGGATCTTCATCCCGAAGTTGAAGTCAGCCTCCCGAACATAGCTGGGGGTAGTCAAGCCCCTGTGGAACTTCAACCCGAAGACGAAGACATCCTCCAGAACAAAACTAGGGGTAGTCAGGCCCTTGATGATGCTCCTCCCGAAGACAAAGATATCCTCCAGAGCATACCTAGGGGTAGCCAAGACGAAGCTCCGGGAGAAGTTCCTCTTCAAGAGAGCGAGGCTGAAAGCGAAGCCTCGACCGATCCATCCACTTCCAGTCACGTCATAACGGTGTACATGACGGGAGCTGGTGATACAGAGTCAGATGTGCCGCCAGCAGATCTCGTCCAGCGCGTGGATACCTTGGAGGAAGGACTCAAAACCCTCTCTGCCTCCATGCAGATACTGACTCAAGCAGTGTTCGAGATACGGTCAGCTTTGGCCAGAGCACCTTCTACCGGTCCTGACCTAGGGGCCAATGGAGAATCAAGCGTACCCCTTCAACGGGTATCCTTGGATACAGATCGCCGTGAAGCACCTCGGACGTTAAAACCGTCAAATGCTCAACTCCAGGCTGTACCACCCTCTCCGACTTCCAGCTCCACGGAAGATGTGGTTGAGATGATCAGGGACTTGCGTGAACTCTTCGAGTCCAAGAACAGACAGAAGGAGCGCCAGAAGATGGAGATTCTACAACTATACCCCCTCGAATGGAACAAAGTGGTTTATCCTCCCAAGTACAAACCACAAACATTGACGCCATACAACGGGAAGGACTCTCCATGCCGTTACCTGACATACTTCCAGTCTCAAATGGGACATCTCCCGAAGGAAGACGCGCTACTCACCAGCCTGTTTGTCGGGGCACTGAAAGGAGTGGCTAACGACTGGTACTGCAGTCTCCCCGACAACTCCATATCCTCCTTCGACGACTTGACATGTCTCTTCCTCGATCATTTCTATGACGGCGGGAAAGACATGACAATGGCGTCACTGATAGAGGTGCGTCAAAAGGAGAAGGAGGCGGTTCAAGCATTCATCGAACGTTTTCGACAAGCCTGCTTTAGACTGCCCCCGGGCATGCCAGAATATGCACTCCTCTCCTCCTGCAGCATGAACATGCTGCCTGTGATCAAGCTTTGGCTCAACTCTACTCCTCCTCCCGATTCGAGCTCGTTGATTATTGAGGCTGAAGCAGCTGAAAATAAGGCATCCAATGCTCGCCTTATGGGAGTCAGTTTCCCTGCTTTTGAAGACAAGGGAAAACGGCCTGCGGCCAATAACCCTGGACGTGAGACAAAGGGGAAGCAGGCACTGACTGTCAATGCCTCCAAAGGTGCACAAGCACCTACTCAGAAGCCTCCGCTTGCGCCGATGCCAAAGGAGGTCTATTCTTTCAACGACGAAGACACCTTGCAACTCTTCGAGATGCTGAAGCAGGGTGACAAGATCAAATTGCCAAACCCGAAGCGTCCCGACGAGGTTGGAAGAGTGGACAATCCGAGGTACTGTCACTACCATCGATTTATCGGACACCAAACTCAGGACTGCTACGTCCTCAAGAACTACATCCAACGCATGATCTCTACGAATATTATCTCCGTCGACTATGAGGAGAAAATAGTCTCGACCAACCTAATATCGCTCCAATTCGGCACCTTGCCGCCAACCATAACACAAGATGGCGTCGTCCCCATCCCAAAGGCGACAATGGAGGTGGTCAACCTACCACCTACTCGTGACAACGTGAGTGGACTCATCCCACTTACCACATCTCAGGGAGAGATCTTATGGGTTCACCCCGATCTCGTCTTCGAGGTTACTCAACCGGGGGTACACTCTACCTCCAAAGCTAAGGGCAAGAAGATCAAGTCTTACCGCATGGTCTCTTCCTCCGTGGAAGAGGCTCTTCCCGTACAAACCCGTTCACAGCTGAACGCCCAACCCGACGAAGCTGCCGTCGAGGTGGTGCCTCCCTGTACTGCCTCTACTGCCGAAGAGGGAGGTCCGTCCAAACCTCCAGCAGCCAATAAACAGAAGCACGTAGAGGCCCGTTTCGACAAGCCTTTACGAAGGAAGAATACTTCGGGGCTAGCCAAGCCCCACAACTTTGACATATTGGCACAACTTGCCGGTACTCCCGCTCGTTTATCTCTGTACGAGCTTCTTCGTCTTTCCAAAGACACCCATGAAGCTCTCTGTGAAGCCTTGAAGGAGCTGAGTCCTTCATCAGTCAGGTCAAGCAGCCTGAGGATCTCCCGACCACATGTGCGTACTGACATTGTGCGGATGAGGTCATCCCCAACATAACCTTCATCCAATAAGATATGCTGCTCAAGCATAACCGGCACAACAGGCTACTGTACTACACAGGGTATGTAGGCTCCGTCAAGGTGAAGCGGATTCAGATTGATCCAGGGTCTTCTTTCAGCATCACCCCTAGGACTCTGTTGTCAACACTGGGGATCCTAATATACCGGCTGGCGCCTTCCAACACTACAATCAGCGGCTTCAATGCTAGCAAAAGTGAACCGCTGGGCAAAATACGGCTGAAGTGTCACATCGGCAACCTCCGAACTGAGGTAACTTGCTATGTTGTGGACGCCGACGTCAACTACAACCTCCTGCTGGGTCGCCCGTGGCGGCATGAATACATGGTGGTGCCATCTACACTCCACCAATGTATGAAGTACGTGTCAACCAATGACATCATCCGGACAGAGTTCGCGGATATTGACCCTTTCAAGGGGGTCGAAGCTTACTTCACCGATGCTAGCTTATATAATTCGTTCGATGAAGGGAAAACCAATGACGCTGATGATGAAGCAGAAACAGCAGCTGAGCCGGATATGGAGCCAGAGATGATTCCCGACGCTCCTTTGAAGATTCGACTCAAAGGGAAACCACCTCAGATGCTGCCTCCCATGACCATCAAGCTACCTGGAAAAGTACCGACTTCTCTAGGTAGAGCACCTACTGAAGCTCCCTTAAAGATACGGCTCAAGGGAAAACCTCCTCAGACGTCGGCTCCCCTTGTGGCAAAACTACAGGAGAAGGCACCTGTCATCGAAGGCACAGTCGAGGCACCCCTGAAGGTGCGTCTCAAAGGCAAACCTCTGCAATCATCCAAGCTGCAAGAGAAGGCCCACACAGCCCTCTCGGATCCTAAGGTCAGATCTGCGATGGACTCTCCCGAACCGGCCCCGGAGCTCATAGATGAAGAGTTAGGAGAGTAAATCTCTGCTGATATTGATGCACCTTCTCTTGATAATGTAATCCCGTGGGACAAAATCTCGTGTTTTATCAATAATAGAGTGTCTTTCAATTATTCTAGTCTTCCACATTGGAATGCCATATATACACTAGATAATGCTCTACGGTCGTTATAAACACAAATAACGACCGTCAATTATGTAAATCGAGTAGTCCCGTCCCATGGAGTCTGTTTTATAGTCCCACCGCAGAATCGGGATGAAGAACTCATCATCTTCGGCAAAGTCGAGCGCCATCAAGACCTTCCGCCACTCGAGCCAGAACCCGATACCGGTAGAATATGTCTATAGGTACACGGACAAGGCGAAGTACCTCATTCAAAAGATGGATTACGACCTGAAAAACAACAAAGGCCTGAACTGCGGCAAGGGCCGGCATCTTCCCCTTCGGCTCCCAACACCTAAAGGAAAGCCGCAGGACTACTATCATCGTACTCGACGGGGGAGGTAGGCTATGTCACACCGCCGGCAACTCCAGAGAGTTCGAAGGCAGAATAAATGGAACACTCTTATTCATCCGAAGCATCAACTTGGGATTTCGATACCAGTATCGGCTCAGTCCTCAAGAGGGTGCTATCAGTCAACATGGCATCTGCACAAACCCAAGAGATGAAAGAGATGACCAAACGCCAGAATTCTTTGAGAAAGAACCCTGGGCTCAACGCCTAGGAGCACAGTAGGAGTCTCGTTTTAAATTACGCGAACCCCCTACCGAAGACGAAGTTGAACAAGTTGACCTTGGGGATGGATCTCCTTCCAAACCCATCTTCATCAGCAAGAGTCTAAAGGGAGAAGACCAGGAGTCTTTGGTCCAATTGGCCAAAGAATATATCGACATCTTTGCCTGGAGCTACGAAGATATGCCGAAACTTGATCCCCAGATCGCAATACATAGACTTAACATCTTGCCTGATGCTAAGCCTGTAAAGCAACAACAACGACGATTTCATCCTGACATCATGAATGCTATCGATCAGGAGGTGGACAAACTCCTGAGCAGCGGGTTCATCTGTGAAGAGCAACATCCGGATTAGGTGGCCAATGTCGTCCCTGTCACTAAGAAGAATGGAAAGATACGGGTCTGCATCGACTTCAAGGATCTCAATACTGCTTGCCCGAAGGACGAATTCCCGCTTCCAATCACTGACATGATGATCGACAATACATGTGGCTTCGAACGCATGTCTTTCATGGACGGGTACTCGTGCTACAACCAGATCAAAATATTCCCTGATGATGCAAAACATTCATCATTCAGGACACCGAAAGACATTTTCTGCTACACAGTAATGCCTTTTGGCTTGAAAAATGCTGGTGCTATATACCAACGAGCTATGAGTACCATCTTTCGTCAACATTTTCGTAAGACAGTTGAATGCTATGTTGATGATATCGCGATCAAGAGCCATCTCAAAGGTGATCACCTACAAGACCTAAAGACAGTCTTCGATCTCATGCGAGCACATCAACTCAAGATGAACCCAGCTAAATCCTTCCTTGGGGTTTCTAGCAGAAATTTCTTGGACTTTGTTATCACGACGAAAGGCATTCATGTCGATCCCTAGAAAACTAAAGCCATCCTTGACATGGATCCTCCGAAGAACCTCCGAGAACTTCGAGGCCTGCAAGGGCGTCTGGTATACATCCGAAGGTTTATAGCAAACCTTTTCGGAAAATGCCAACCCTTCATCCAGCTCATGGAGAAGGGAGTCTCCTATATCTGGACAGAAGAATGCCAGAAAGCTTTCGACGATATCAAAGCTTACCTGACGAGCCCGCCAGTCCTGGTGGCACCCATCGCAGGCAAACCGTTTCTCCTCTACGTTCGTGCCATGGATCATTCCCTCAGCGATTTGTTGGCTCAGAACAACGATACGGGCTATGAGCAAGCTATCTACTACCTTAGTAGAACGATGAACGGGGCCGAACACCGGTAAAACCCCGTCGAAAAGGAGTATTTGGCTTTGGTATTCGCCATCCAGAAGACTCGCCACTTTGTTTCGGGCCAGACAATTCATGTCATCTCCCGAGTCAATCCACTCAGGGTTTTCATGACGAAGCCGGGATCATTGAACTCCTGACTAGCTACATGGGCCATCTTGTTGACGCCGTATAACATGGTATTTGTTCCACAAAAAGTCGTCAAGGGTCAAGCCCTAGCCGACTTTTTAGCCGTGCACCCCATCCTAGAGTCCTCCAGACTCTATGAAGATATCCCGGATGAGGTCCAAGAATTAAACGTTATCGAAGAAAACTCCATCTGGCGGGTATTTTTCGATGGCGCTTCAAGAACAGGCCCCAAAGGCCAAATCATCGCAGGCGTGGGGGTGGTCTTAGTCTCCCCCGATCAGCTGGTCACCCAGCGTGCCTACGCCATTTCGAAGCCGTGCTCCAACAATGTTGCCGAGTACAACGCTCTCATTATAGGACTCCAGCTGGCACAACAGCTGGGGGTGGATCGTCTGGAAGCTTACGGCGACACAAAACTCATCATTAATTAAATTCGAGGGCAGTACGAAGTTCGTCATGAAGATATGGTTCCTTACCATGAAGCCGCATTGAATATTATTTCAACCTTCACTAAGTTCTTTATAGAACACGTACCTCGGTTACAAAACCTAGAGGCTGACGCTCTGGCAGGCCTCACAGCTTCATTAGCAGCACCTCTCGGGACTCAACACTATATTACGGTAGTCGGACGAGACTTGGTCTGTCCCAAAAATAACCTATGCTCACAAATGGCCCATGCCATGACGACAAGTACCAATGTTAATGTCCGAGACTGGAGGTTCCTATTCATCGACTTCGCTGTCTATGGGATTCTCCCATAAGACCCGAAAGAAGCCATCTCGGTCAGAAGGCGTTCCCTTCGGTTTTACTATAATATAGCTACTAAAATACTGTACCGATGTTCCTTCGATGGACTTCTCCTTCGATGTCTATCCAACGAAGAAGCAGCCGAAGCCCTTCGAAAAGCTCATGATGGGACTTGCGAGGCTCATCAACCTGGCCCTAAGTTGCAGGATCTACTACGACGTATGGGTTACTACTGGCTAACCAAGGCAGCCGACGCCGTCGACTATACTAAAAAGTGCCATGCGTGCCAGCTTCACGCCGATTTTATTCATATACCGTCGGAACCACTACATCCTACGGTCGCCTCCTGGCCCTTCGAAGCTTGGGGAATGGACATTATAGGACCGATCACCCCTCCAACATCGAGGGGACACCGCTTCATCCTAGCCATCACCGACTACTTCTCCAAATAGGCATAAGCAGTTCCGCTGACGAAAGTGAAGAGCTCTAGGGTGATCAGCTTCATCAAGCACCATATCATCTACCATTTCGGGGTACCTCGAAGGATTATCCACGATAATGGTCCTCAGTTCATCAGCCATGTTTTCAGCAGATTCTGTGACAAGAATCGAATTCAGAACGTGGCGTCAACCGCCTACAATCTGGCAGCAAATGGATTGGCCGAGGCATTTAACAAGAATATCGTCAAGTTACTCAAAAAGGTCGTGTCATCCAACAAACGTGACTGGGACGAAAAGCTCGGCGAATGTCTTTGGGCGTACCGTATAACGGTACGGACCCCGACGGGCAACACCCCGTTCTCCTTAGTCTACGGGAGCAAAGCGGTACTATCTCTCGAGATTCAGATACCCTCACTCCGTGTGGCGCTCACAAACCAATTAACAGAAGAAGACAACCAGCATCGTCGTCTGCGAGAATTGGAAGCACTTGACAAAAAACGTCTTCTAGCTCAGCATCGCATTGAATTTTATCAAGCCCGTATATCACAGGCTTTTAACAAAAAGGTCAAGCAGAGGACTTTTCAAATAGGCGACCTGGTTCTGGCAGTCAGGAGGCCGATGGTGTTGACTCACAAAACACCAGAAAAGTTCGAGCCCAAGTGGGAAGGACCTTTCATCATAGAGACGGTGTACTCAAACGGTGCTTACCGCCTCGCTCGACAAAACGGGGACTTGTTCATGAGGCCCATCAACGGCAAGTTCCTAAAGAAGTACTAGTCATGACATCTTTCAGACATGTACTTCCATCTCTACCTAACAAGAGAATCAGTGGACCTGATCATCAGAGCTCACATACATCTGTCCTTCACAAAAATCCTATGCTTTCGGAACCCAGTTGTTCCGCGGCATTCTATCCCCAGTAGAAGAATAACCACGTCCACATTACCTCTGAGTTGCTCCTCTACACCCGGCAAAGCGTAATCTTATACCATGTAGGATTACGCTGCTTATCATGTTTACCACGTCCATATTACCTCTGAGTAAACATCTCGTACGAACATCCCCTGCGTTGCCGTACATCAATCGCAGAACTTTCATGTCCATATTACCTCTGAGTAGTTTCGCGTATCCCTCCAGAGTCACTCCTACCACGTCCATAACACCTCTGAGTAGGAAAATTCTGTCATTTGAATCCCATATTTGCCACGTCCACATCACCTCTGAGCAAACATGTCGGTTCTCTCAAACTTATTATCTGTACCTAAAATCCAAGGTGCGCAAAAGATAATAGGTCCACACAAATCATCAGTTCATGACTGCAAAAATGAACACACCCACAAAATTCTTTATCTTTTATTTAAGAGTAAAGGATTACATCCCCAGTGGAAGTTGCAAACTACAAAAAAATAATAACAAAAAAAGAGAAAGAGATTACAATACCTAAGCATCACTTGGATTGGCAGAAAGCTCTTTAATCCGATGCTTCAAATTTTTTGCCCGAGTCTCTACGTTCGCCAAGACCCGACGTTCGGCTTCTTGACGCATCACCTCTACAGCTTCAGAGGCAGTATCATTCTCATACTTCTTGTCTAGCTGTTGCCGTTGGTGGGTCAGGACAAGGATCTGGCGGATAAAAGCTGCTTTCTCCTCCTTAGATGCTATATGTTCAGCCTGGACTCGCTCAGCATCTAACAAGAGCTGGGCTCGCTGGTCTTCAAGGAGGCGAATCTTGGCAGTGACCTCCGCTATGCTAGCTTCTAACGAGGCCCACAACTGCACCTTTTTCTGTATGGATTGAGATAGCCTCTCCACCACAGCCTCAACTTCGGCCACCTCGCGGTTCCAGACAGCCACTGTGGCCTGATAAGATGACTCAACTTCAGCTATCAATTTCTTCTGTTCTGCTTCTATCAGAGCAGAAAAGTCATTCCGCCGAATACTCTGAAGTTCGGAAAGATGCTGGTCGAGCTCAGCCACCGACGCCTCCAGAATCTCAGCCATATGATCATGGCCCCGGTGGAAGTACCCAAACCTATCACGTCCATACTACCTCGGATAGGATTGTCACACCTAAACAGCTATACTATCCATGCTTCTTGTTCAAAGTATTTTAAAACTTGTCCAAAAGTTTTAAAAACTTTGAAGGGGGTCTTATAGAAGCATAAAAAAGGAGGGATATTACTTTTAATCCCACGTCGGAATGGAGAAGAAGAGAGGTCTCATTCCACTCTATATATAGAGCCCTCTTGTCTCCTTTGAAAAGGGCACCAAAATAAACAAAGAAAAGGGAGCCCGTCATCCAGGGAGCCCGTTCGAGCCATAAAAAGTTGTAGTAGTTCTTCTCTTCTTCTGGGTTGGCTGCAAGTTCTTCACTCGCTGTCAAGGCAAGAAAAAGTTGGATTCTGAGTACTATGCGCCTTCGCGGGCTAGTACGAAGAACTCCAAGACGGCACGGGCCATGTGCCTCAAACGTGCTATGCCAACGGCAAACCAGAAGCATGCACTCATAATCGTACGTGCTGTTTATGGTAAGCTATACAAAGTTGACTCGGGTGCTTCTGTGCCAGAAACGAGCCGACCCTCAAAGTCCTTGTCTCACTTGGGCGCATCTGCTGCGTTCACGACCAAGTCGTGTAAGGCAAATTCTGTGGTCTTGAACCCCCACGCTTACATTGGTTGTGCGTCTGAGGCTGGTTCAAGTCACTATAAATGTGGTTTCCCTACTATTGATCTGGACGTGCCTTATGCGCTGGATCAGGGGGCGCAACATTCACTTGATCACCCCGACGCTTGGCCTTGCCATGCGCCTGATGGGGGTATAAAGGTGGCGTATCACTCATATACTCACCCTGACGCTTGGCTTTGTCATGTGCCTGATTAGGGTATGAGTGTCATTCATACACTCACCTTGACGCTTGGCTTTGCCATATGCCTGATTAGGGTACGAGTGTCATTCACACACTCATCCTGATGCTTGGCTTTGCCATACGCCTGAAGAGGGTACGAGTGTCAACATCTCCTCACATGATTAATGTAATATGATTACTCACAGACGTAGATCGGGAGAGACGACCATCATGCACAACTCGTCCCTCACGGGACATACTTGTGCTACGGTCGACATCAACTGCTACTACCACAAGACAGTGGCTCCACCACCAAGGCAGTCTGCGTTCCAGCAGTTGCAACATGCTGTGCTTGTCCGACATCGTCTCAGAAACATGATGCCAATTGAAGACTTTGTAACAGCCTACTCTCAACTAGGCCCATCACTCAGATATCTCAGCTAGCCGTGTTGTCTCAGCTAGCCGCGTCGTCTCAGCCCGGCGTATTACTCTCCCAGCGCATCACTCCGTCCCGTCAGAGTGAACATAAACTGCTATGTCCATTCCAACTCGACGAATCTCAGTCTTCTGAAGGAGTTCACCGTCAAAGCTTCTTCGAACAAGGAGAACCATCACCCACAGTACAACGTCTTGCCAATGAGGAGGATCAGTCGAATCCATCTTCGTCGAGAAGTCAAGGGAGAGAGAACAAAACTCTCTCAAACTGTTGCTGTTTATAGGCCAAGGCAAATCAAACCCATGCACCAAGTGGCAACCTTTCCGAAGTTAGTACAATGAAATTGTATTTATGATGATGAATTTGCCCCCTTCAAAATTCAGCTAAGTCAGAGAGTCATTAAATGACCCGAAGAACTCAACAGACAGACCAATATGGATGTGCCACGCAGCAGATACGCCATCAGCACCAAGCGTTCCGTATGGATGCGCCCAACAAAGAACAGATCTATGCGTCCTGGTTAACATGGATCAATGCGCCCACTCAAAGGCCCATCACCCGTCAAAGAACATTAAATGCTGAAATCTGACACGGCAGCTGCCATGCCTCGATGACAGAACAACAACAGCTTTTTCAGAAAATTAAGCGCCGCTGACGTCAGCGTCATCATAACTCTCTTCCGGCGGTTACAAGCCACGTGGCCGCCCAACCATTCGCATGTGCCTTCGCAACCATGCGTCCAAACCTCTGCATGTGCTTCAAGGGCCACGCGCCTCAGACCTTCCTTTGATCCCTAAAGACAGAGGTCAAGTCGCTACTGAAGCTTCGCATGCGCCTCAAAAGCCATGCGCCCAGACTGGTTCGTAACTCCTAAAGGTTGCGAGCCAAAGTCTTCTCATACGCCCAATCCCAGGCGCATCCTATTAAATTACTCTCCACCAAATTCGAGATCTTTGAGCTACGGACACGCGCCATGTGTCCTTTGACTCAATTCAGCCTATGAAGGGGTGCTTATCACCCACGATCTCAGCAACTGAAAGATCCTCTCCCCTGCTACGTGCCAGCCCACAAAAGCAGCATGAAGGATTCAACCCACAAATAATGGTGCATCGTCCATGCGCCTCCCGCAGCTTCAACCACGTGACGTCCCCATGTACAGGCGCATCCTACATATGCGCGCATGAGCAGCCAGCCTGCAAGCTATAAATAGAGGGATCATTTCCTTCTTCGACACACACCTACAGACAGAGACCTACATACACACACAGTGAGAAAGGCAGATACAGACACTCAATGTCTACTTCCTCTCCGCAAGCTCCAGCACCCAGAGCAATTCAGACCTTCAGAGAACCGAGAACCGTCGTCAGATCGTCAACGGAGTCAATGTATTACCACTCGCTCCATCGACACAGGGACCCAGATAAATAAAAGTGTACTCCTAGGACTACATCTAAGCCCTACATTGTAACATTGTTCTGTTTGTAAATGAAATTTGCAATCAAAAGATTTTAATGACAAACAAAGATGATTGAAAATTTTGGTGGAGTATCTTTGGAAATTTATTGAGAAACTTTCGAGGAACTTAAAATTTTAGAGTAGATCATATATTGGTAGAGGACCAAGAAGCAAGTAAGGTCACCCTAGTGAGATTCTATATTAGATTGTCATACCACCTATGATTATGATATTGCATATACTCAAGTGTAGTTAGTCATCGACCAAACCGATGAACATATCTTTGACTTACTCGACCTACCCTCAAATCTAGATCTTTATTCGTGACCATCTAATTGTTTGAAACTTAGAAATGATTAGAACCACTCCTGTAAACCCCCTAAATTTTTACTATAAATTTTTTTAAAATAAATTTAGTTTTAATTTTTGCTTTGTATTGTATGTCGCAAAGTCGTATTGTACGTCGCGTATGAGTTCATATTTAAGGATGACTCGTCGAGTGCGAATATGTGCGAGGTACATATTTTTGTAAAAACATTTTATTTTAGGAGCATGGTTTTTTCAAATAATAAATAATAAATAATTTTGATTTCGTAAATTGTAAAAATGCATCATACTAAATTTCCAAAACTTTATTTTACATCATAGAAGTTTAAATAAATAGTAATTTGAAAACGAGATTTTATGGAAATGTTCATTTTATACGACATATAAATTTATTCTATTTTCAAAATTTATTTAATATTAATATTTATTATCCGAAAAACTATTTTAAAATATTATTTTGGTTTAAATTTAATTAATTATGATAAATTATATTGGAAAAGCTTTTATTCTAAATGAAGTTTAAATTTAATGGAGAGTTTATCTATGATTTAAATTCGGATTGGAACGACTAAATTTTAAGATTTATTTGAATTAATAGATGGAATTATCTATCGGGGGGGGGGGGGTTTAAATTACTCTATTCCTAATCCTAATGGGATTTCCACCTCCTATAAAAGGAGAGGTACTTGCCCTCCTTTTCTTATCCAAATTCCACAATCCCAAAATTCGTGCATCGTGTCTGTGTCCGTTCCTCCTATCCACTACAATTCTATTGGTACAAATACAATATCATCTCCATGTCCGACATGCCGGACACCATATTTTTCCCGTGTCGTGCAAGACACAATCCAACCCCGTTCCAGCCTTCACCAACCACGGCCAACATCGCCACCATAGCCCCGCCTTCACCGTGCCCTATCCTCGATCTCTCGGCCGGGATGTACAGCGCCAACACCACCACCATCCTGCTCGCACACCATACCCAAACCATCACCAGCAACCCCCGCACCATGACCAACATGGCCACAATAGCAGAATCCCAGCCAATGCCCCCTACCCGTTCCACCGTCATCATCATCGCTGCCACCGCACAGCTTGTAACCTCCACCGCCACCCGACTTCGAAACACCACCACAAAATAGCACCACCACCACCATCGACGGTGCTCCTCACCGGCGACTCCCCAAAAACCTCAACCCACACCACGGACTATTCCTTTTCCCGACCATCGCCTCTACCCCGACCGCAGCCATCATCGTCCAAAAAAACCCTAAATCTGCCACCCGCTTACCTCCGCGGCGTCCGCTCCCCTCCGCAGTGTTCCTCAACGACGGCCCAACCGAGCTCCTCACCGACGACCGCTCATCCGGAGGTGCCAGTCGATCTCCAACCGCGTCGCTCCCAGATCCCGCACCTAGCCGCTGAACTCTGCCTCCGTGGATGGCACCGTCGTGCCAGCCCTCTGCAATAGCCTAGCTCCCAGTACCGCGCGTGGAGCTACAACGCCGCCCGTAGCGAGCTTCCGCACCCGCTTCCTTCCGTCGAGCCCCCGCACAGCGTCACCACTCCGGTCGACCACAGATCTGGCGTCGCCAAGACGTGGCCGACCAGCCTCCTATCCACTGTCTGCCGCCTCCTTCGTGTCGGGATGACCACCTCACCGCTGCCGCCGAGCGCTCCTCTCGCCAGCCGCGACCGGAGCCACCGCCACCTCCCCAGGAGCGCTGCCGGCGCCTGAGCACCACGCCCCTCCGACCGCCTCGTCCCTCCGACGAGCATCGGCGACCGTCCTCTGGTAAATTTTCCTTTCCCTCTTCTCTCTTTCTTCCTCTCATTTTCTAAACATTGGAGAGAGAGAACAGATTGGTTTTGTTATAAAAATTATTATTAGTTATAATAATGCTTTATCAGTTCTAATTAATTAGTTTATCATTAGTAAAATTAATTGTTATTAGTTTATTTATTCATTATTATAAAAGTTATTATTTAATGAAATATATATATATACCCTTATTATTTCAAACTAGATGTGGAGAGCTACCTATGTACTTCCAATCTTGGGTTCCAAGCCCTAAAACATTTAATTTAGTTTTATTTATCTAATATATTTTTGACTAGTAAATCATAATTTCTAAATTACGATACAATAAATATTTTTCAAGTATTTTCTACAATTATTTTGTCTAATAAACAAGTATACTTTCCAAGGTATTATAAATGATTTAATTGAATTTCAAGTATTATTTGAAAACTATTTTGTTAGTTAAATAAGTATAACTTTTCAAACATGTTATGAATATTTCCTAAGATAGTTTTATCCTACAAAGTTCCTTCAATCATCAATCACGATCACGACTAACCAATACTCCCAGATTTCTTGCGAATTCGGACCGCATGTGCATGGACCTCGGCGATTGGACAAAACATGATCTCACGATCATCGTACCCCACCAGGCGACACACCAGGCAAGATACCTTGCCATATTTACTGCTTACATTTAGTTGCATCTTATTATTCTGTTATTACTTTTTGCACTTTTATTTTTAGTTATTTACTTTTCTTCTTACTTGTGGACCTAGAGTTAAGAGACTTCCGTCAATAGGGTCCATGACATTGACTTTGTCATGATTGTATCACGAGTTGTGAGTATCATGTAGTGGTCACTTGCGTGTTGGCGATCACCCGTGCGCATGCGTAGGAATAACTGTCAATAGATGCTTGTTAGAAGACTTGACAGTTATTAGATATAAAAACAGTATTGTGGAAGTGACATGTGTTGGTGTGTCGTGGTTACGATGCATGTATAGTATCATTGGGGGGAGGGGACAGCTACTAGCGTAGGGGCTACATTTACTTTTTGCATATTTGTGGGCCGATAGCGACTCAGATGAGTGCTACTTACTGCCCATGGCCGATAGTGACTCGGATGAGCACTACCTACTGCCACTCTTTATTCACTCTGCTGATCCTACAGCCCCTGCATAGAACGTTGTCCTCAAAGTGCATATCACTTAGTCGGTTAGGAACCCAGTTGTGTCAGAGTTTATAGTATTTACATTTGCAGTTATAATGGCATATTCTTTTTGTATCTTGTTACGTCCCTCTGAGGACCTGGTGATCTCTCCAGTTGTGTGTTTCATGATTTTTGCAGGTGCTCTAGCTAAGGCCATGTCTTCCTTCCTCCGTGATGATTGTTCGTCATTTGCTTCGCCCGACCAAATCAGTTATTTGTATATTTCTTTCTTGTTTAAAGTTGTTGGTAGTGGATATGTCTCCGCCCAACGTTTGTACAAATGACTATTTGATTATATCATTAAAACTTCATATTTGTGGATGAGATTTAGTTTGAACATGGCTTTCTATATTTTACAGCTTATGTATACATACGAGCCCTTTCATTTACTCGTATGTATATAGCTGGCATGATATGTATCTAGTCCCAAGTATTTTGGGACTGGGGCGTTACATGTTTTTGTGGTGGCCCATGCAGGTCAAGTTTGCCGTTTCGGTTATACGACTGTCCCAAACGGGCCTGCAATATAGGATTAAAGCATAGGATCTCATCCACCTGCTTGACTCTCTTCCTTAACTAAATTTTTTGAATCACTTGTTCAACTTCATTGATCTACATCTTGCTTGAGCTCTTTCTACCGTAATCCTTATTTCCACACTTGATAGAAAAATGACTACACTAATATATGCTCATAGGTCAACCACATGGCTAGAATAATTACATTAACAACTAGTATGCATTGAGATCCTATTCGAGTTATAAAGATATGAGGATAGAGGGACCATATTTTCAAGAAGTATGAACTTAGGGATTAGTTAATTCCAAGTTGGGTAGTAGCAAAATTAATAACTTCGAATGATCGTTAGAATTTTATCTACAAAATGATAGTAGAATCTATATACAATTAAGAAAGGAAATTGAATTGAGTTTTTTGAGTTTTGATTTTTGAAGGCCTTTGAAAAATATTCATAATTCAGTGAATTATAGCTATACATCCTTGAAGAGATATAAAGTTAGTTGAAAAGAATTTTTGAAATTTAAATGCTGCTGTAAGATTTATGAGGGCGGTTGATAAAGCTTGGTTTTAAATTGGGTTGTATGGTTCCCAATTAATAAGTTCGTAAAATTTTGAATTTTAAGTTTGGAGTAAGGTTATTAAGAATTTTGGTTAAGAATATTTTGAAGGATATATAATCAAATTGAGGATCTACTTTAAACTCTTGTATGAATTACGATTGATAACTCCTATTTAAATTTTGAGTTTAAGATTTGGATTAATGATAGAAGAAGAAAAATATATAGATTTGATTTGTGACAGAATAAAGGTTTATTCGAGGTTGATTGGAAATTTTGGGAAAGTTTTTTTTGATTTGATGACTGATAAGATCATTTGAATATTGAGTTTAAAGTTAGATTGGTAATATTAAATTTTTGGGAAAAGTTACTAAAGATGTGGTGAAAAGTTATTTTGATTGGTTAAAGAAATTTACCATTTAAAAAGTTGTGATTTTGTTTGAATGACTTAGAAATAGAAGATATGTGATGAGTGCGTTAAAATATTGAGCTGTAAATTTTAGATTATTCGTGATATGGTAAAAGTTTATCTTGAGGGTTATTGGAGAAATTTTTGGAGTTTTAAAGTTATGAAGTGATACAAAAAAAATTTGATTCATGATTTTCTTAAGTTTAAAAGTTGGAGTGGAAATGTTAAATTTTGGAAAGGTTAGTAGTAATGTGATAAAAGTTTACTTGGAAAGGGATTTGATTTCGTCATGATTAAATTTGACAGCTTGGAGTGAATACGAAATTTGGGTAGTTCATTTTAGAGAAATTTATTAAGGAACTTTTGGAGGAAACTTGAGTTTTCAATTTTAATATTAGGCCACCAAGATAGCCCTAATAAATGGGAAGTATTCCATACTAAATGCCATGTCACTCATGACCATGATAGTAGTATATACACAAGCGTTGCTAGTCATCTACCAAACCATATTATATCTCAATCTTTACTTACTCGATTTTCCCTCGAATCTCGATCTTTTATGGTAACCTTCTAACCCAGTTACAATTTGAATAATGATTTAATTGTTCATTGACTATATTCATTTAAGAGACTATTTTCTCTCTAGAACTGTGATCCTAAATTATTTTGCTGGATTTTTAATTAATTTTATTGCATGCTTTAACTTGATCTCCTTTATTTTTGAGCATTAATATTCACCTCATGAACTCCCACTTTCTATTTTAGATATTTTGGCATCCCTTACCGTGACATAAATATTTGGACCACAACACTAGACTTTACCATCTAACAAACTTCATATGTTAGACTTAGACGAGCCCACCTTAATGTAGATATATCATGTCCCACTAAAATACGTCTCCTTGTACTCTATTTTCTCGATATGACTTTCCAGTCAAATGGCTAAGCTATAACCTCTACCATGACACCAATTACTTTCGGACTTGAATTAGAGGTCCAACCTTGACTCATTTCTTTCAACCTGATTGGTGATTGTGTCCTACTTCATTCATTAAATGCCTAACTTTGTGCTTACTTTGATTGCGTGACCCATTGTCCCATCACACTACTAGTTTAACTTTTGTAAGCTGGGTAGAATACCTCACTCCTTTTTCCTTGTGACCCACATTGGTAAGTTCGCTTAGACTATAAATTCAGAGGACCCTACCTTATCTAGTCTACCAAACCAAAAATGAAGAAAACCTGGGCAACTGCCTAGGTCCAAACTTCAAGTAAGACTTGATTCTTAAAGAACCTTGGACTATTTAAATTCCCTTTATCATGGTCCCTTACTTATACTTTGACTATCTTATAATGCTAACTTAGCATAAAATTTTGCAAGCTTATTTTCTTATCAAGCTTGATCATGACATATTTTATTGGGTCGCTCCCACTAACATATTGTCTAATCAGAACCGGTGCATGATGGTCTGATCAACCTATTGCACTTTGGTTGGTTTTTCATATATCATACTACGTGGATGGAGACATAGTTAAACTCGCCCTAGAGTCTCATCCGCGACTGCCTTGACAATTCTACTTGAAGTATTCAATCACCGTTGAAACCCATATTGGTATTCAAAATATATTCCTTGAACTCTTGCTGGTCTTTATCTTTTACCTATTCTAGACAAGCCTTGTACTTGATAAGTAAGCCAAACTATTCTCCTATGACCGTAATATCTGTATATACGCGATGATAGTTAGCCACTGACCAACCAATGTAACTATATCCCTGTCTCGAGTTACTCGCCCTTTTTCCTCGACCCTAGACTCATTTTTGCGACCTTCTTTGAACTTGAGAAGGATTCAAACCTAAACCTAGACGACTATATTCTCTCAATTGATTGCCCTTAATCTAGTCGATCCCTTGTCTCTTTATTCTATGTCGTATCATGATTATACTTTAACCCTTAATTCTTTCTTATTTCATTGTGTTAACTAGCAATCCTCATTCAGTTTCTTAGCCGTGAGGTATTTTTCGTAGATAACGAGAACATGACATACAAATTACATGCTTGTGTTAAACGTCATTATTTGCCTCGTTCAATAATCTAATCTTATCTCCCCTATCTTCTCAACCCTACTTATTCCTAAATTTCGAGGACAAAATTCTTATAAGTTGGGTAGGATGTAAACCCCCTAAATTTCTACTATAAATTTTTTTAAAATAAATTTGGTTTTAATTTTTGCTTTGTATTGTACGTCGTATAGTCGTATTGTACGTCGCGTATGAGTTCATATTTAAGGATGACTCGTCGAGTGCGAATATGTGCGAGGTACATATTTTTGTAAAAACATTTTATTTTAGGAGCACGATTTTTCAAATAATAAATTATAAATAATTTTGATTTCGTAAATTGTAAAAATGCATCATACTGGAATTTCTAAACCTTTATTTTACATCATGGAAGTTTATATAAATAGTAATTTGAAAATGAGGTTTTATGCAAATGTTCATTTTATACGAGACATATAAATTTATTCTATTTTCAAAATTTATTCAATATTAATATTTTATTATCCGAAAAACTATTTTAAAATATTGTTTTGGCTTAAATTTAATTAATTATGATAAATTATATTGGAAAAGCTTTTATTCTAAATGAAGTTTAAATTTAATGGAGAGTTTATCTATGATTTAAATTCGGATTAGAACGACTAAATTTTAAGATTTATTTGAATTAATAGATAGAATTATCCATTGGGATGTTTAAATTACTCTATTCCTAATCCTAATGGGATTTCCACCTCCTATAAAAGGAGAGGTACTTGCCCTCCTTTTTTCATCTAAATTTCATAATCCTAGAATTCGTGCATCATGTCTGTGTCCGTACCTCCCATCTACTATAATTCTATTGGTACAAATACAATATCATCTCCGTGTCCGACATGCCGGACACCATATTTTTCACGTGTCGTGCAAGACACAATCCAACCCCGTTCCAGCCTTCACCAACTATGGCCAATATTGCTACTACAGCCCCGCCTTCACCGTGGAAATGATGAAAGAAGATACATAGTCTAAGATCCTTAACCAATCGGGTCAAGCATTCAAGGTTAAGCATTTAAGGGTTCCAGCAGAACACCATCACATGCCAAGTCAAAAGAATTGAGCCAAGGTGGATCTCTAATTGAAATAAGAATTAATTTAGTATCATGGTAGAGGTTATAGTTTAGCCATTTGACCAAAAAATCATATCAAGAAAATAGAGTACAAGGAGACGGTTTTTAGTAGGACATAGAATACCTATATGAAGGTAGGCTAGTCTAGGTCTTACATGTGAAGTTTGTTGGGAGGTAACAGCTAGTATTATACTCTGAATATTTAAGTCACGGTAAAGGACGTCCAATGATCTAGAATAGGAAGTGGGAGTTCAAGACGTGATAATTGATGCAAAAGTTAAAGAAGATCAAATTAACCCATGGAATAAAATTAATTAGGAATCCAGTAAATAATTTAGGAACACAGTCCTAGGGATAGATAGGCTACTAGATGAATATAGTTAGGGTTCGATCAAATCAAAGGTCAAGGTTAGAAGGTCTCAATAAAGTCTTTATTTGAGGAAATGTCGAGTAAGTCAGGTTTGGGATACAGTCACATAGTTTGGTAGAAAGGGTTGAGCAAGATGCAAAAAAATAGAGGGGACAGTTCATTTCAAGGGAAGCAATTAGCAAGATAATTAGATGGCAAGAAACAGATGAGAGTTTTCTCATAAATGTGATTGAGTACCTTAAAATAAAAGATATTAATCTAACACAAAGAAATTAAAATCAACAACTACAAAAATTTCAAAATCATCAACTAACACCAGGATTCAAAGTTCTACAGTGAATCCTCCAAAATCAAATTCAATCAAGGGAAAAGGAGTTTAAATCGAAATTTCAAATAAGATTCTCAAGGGTCATCCCAGGAATCTCTCAAAGTATCCTAACAGTGATTGAGTACCCTCTCTCACTAAGCCTATTCCTCAAATCCTATCACAGGCTGTAGTGATACTCTAGTTCGAATATCACTACATAAACTCGACCTGCATGGGCCACCACTAAAAATGTGTCACGACCCACACCCTAGAGTAAGGGCACGAGAAGTGGGTACGTCCAGCCTACGCCGCAGTGTCGACGGTAGAACGCTGTCCTAGGTCAATCATCTAACAATATAAAAGTACCTGTACAGTTTATACTCTCCGAATGGAGGTGACATAACAGAAAACAATCTCAATCACATCTAGGGTAGAAGAATGAAAGATAGATAGATAGACAGTAACTCAAGAGAACAGTAGAATAGATGAAATAAGTCTAAGTGTCTAGGATAACATAACATCAGAATGTCAACTCATAATACAATAAGTCTAAGAGTCTATATATCTCAACATCTCAAAATTCAACTCAGAATGTGAGATAAAAAGATAATACAGAAAAGACTGTCTAGCTAAACTAGCCTAGACTACTGGGGCAACATCCTCAGCTGCAGGTGGATCCTGCTGAGGGTCCACAACATAAGTATCATCTAGTCCTGCTCCATAATAGGTAGTCACCAGGGCCTCATCCTCATCCTCTGTAATATTTTCAACAGGTCCAGTCAGGACAGGAACGAGCACAATACATCTCACACAGTTCATAACAGGTTAGGAAATACGATACAGGCAATAGAGTAAGATACATGAAATGCTGAAAGGAAATATACGCTCTAAAAGAGATAGCTGTAATGAAATATCTACTGTATATAGAGAACTATAAGTGACTAGTGATGTAGAGTACAAGATAGGCATGTGAATGGCTAGAATTTATACATGATTACACTACTGAGTTTGCACATGATTACACTACTTTAGAATTATTCACATGTCCACTTCTACTACCCCGTTACCCCAATCAATACACAAGGATTGAGACAAGTTACATTATTATACATGATATCACATGGGGCCCATGAAAGGGTGCACATGATAGTATACATGAGGGCTCTATGAACATGAGAGTACATGATCACATGAGTATACATGCATGATGGAAGCACAGGAGTACATGATGAAAGTGAAACACACGTAACATGAAGTACCCGATGCTCCCGAGGGGGATAACATCTCATGTAAAGATCCATATAGTACCAATCCGTGTTACCAACGTGACAGCATCAAGTAAAGTAATCTAGAGCGAGAAGTAAAGCCTGAACAAGTATAAAACGGTCAGAGAATGTACTCGCCGGATAACTGAATGTCTGAAGAGGATATACTGTCTGAGGAGAGGTGTATGGCTCCTAATCAGAGCAATACAAGTCACAATGTATCCACAATGGTAAAAATAAAGTATACAATGCATACTACATGATTCTAGGTCAATCTGGTCAAAAGTCAACTCTTGGTCAACTCAATAGTCAAACTGGGTAACAGGAAGTCATACTAGGTCACAGGGGATCAAACTGAGTCAAATAAAGTCAAACAAGGTCAAACAAGTCAAGATTAGTCAAATCTAGGTTAAAGTCAACTCTTGGTCAACATTCTAATCAAACTAGTCAAATACTAGTCAACATGATCAATCTGGGTCAAGTCTAGGTCAAACTTAGACCAACTAAGGTACTACACCACAAGGTTAAGGTATAACCAATACCTATACAAGTATACCACATATAAATACATATATATAATACCAACCTTAATCCTACATTCAAGCTAATCCCATATTCTATCTCAAGTCATGACTCAACTCTAAGTATCTCACTTAACCCCATACATATCTTAATTGACAGGTAACTATTCATATAACCCAAGTCACACAAATACCCTTATATACTTAGGGCACTCACATATAGGTCAAACCTAACCAATTAGTTAATAATCTAGGGTTTAGTCAAACCTTAGTCATTAAGTCCTTCTAAGTCCTTTCTAGGTTAATTAGGTCAAGGTCTGACCTATAGTTGACTTTGGTCAACTATGGTCAACATTTTGGTCAACCTAGGTCTAGTAGTTAAATAGTAGTTAATATGGTCAAACTAGTCAACTCTAGTTACTTGGGTCCATATAGGGTCAAGCCTTAGTCTAACTAGGGTTTTGGTCAATCATAGACTAATCAACAAGGTAATTAGGTTAATCTTGACCAATGGTCAACATATGGTCAAACACTCTAGTCAACCTAGGTCTACTAGGCTTATTGGTCAAATCAAGACTTACTAGCCATAGGCCATAGGCTAACATATCTAGGGCACTGGCATATACATCTATATATAATACCATATATATATCCAACTATATATGATACATATATATTCATGCAACTTAACATATCTATATATATTATCAATATATAGGCTAAATATATATATATATAGCCTAACTATACATATAGCCTATCTATATATACCAATAACTATATACATAACCTATATATAATATACATAGGGAGAGGGAAAAAGAGAGTGAAAGGGAGAGAGTGAAAGAGAGAGTGTAATAGAGTGAGAGGGAGTGAGGGGAACTGGACACAGGAGGGGGCATGGTTCCAGATTTCTGGAACACAGAAACACCACACACACACCACACAGATACACACACACACACCTACATATATACATATATATATATATATATATATATATATATATATATATATATATATATATATATATATATATATATATATATATATATATACACATGTATACCTATGCATATACCCTAAAATCCCACCTACACACTCACATACATATATACATGTATATACAATATATATACACATAAATCTACATATATATATACATAAAAATCAATTCGAAATTGGGTTTTTAAAACTGGAAAGAACAGAACACTGTTCATTACTGAACAGTGTAGGTAAAGGGGGAGAAAAACCAATTTCGACACACAAAACCTCACTAATACCTAAATATAAAGGTTGGTAATCGAGCCCCCACATGTGTACGTGTCGTGTGTGTCCATGGGAGTGCACCATGACACGACACGGCGTGTCCAGTGTCAAAATACCAAATCGGGTAAACAGTTCAGTCACCGCGTCGTACACGAGTTCATGTGTCTCGTGGACACGACACAAGGGTCTAGAAGTCTCGTGATCACGTGGGTAGATTCACCTAGGGTTACTCTAAGTGTCCAACACCCTGAATCGAGTCGGGGTCGTATCGTGTCCGAGTAAGAGAGGCGTATCAGAGCCTCGAGTTCGTGTTTACAGTGTCAGTGAGTGACCAGTGCACGTATCCTCGTGTCCTCGATAGGACACGAGAGTGTCTCAAACTCGAGGAGGGGCATGACAGAGGTTGCCCCCTCCTCTGTGTCATTTTTCCCATGTCCACGTGTCCTACAGTGTCCGCACTAGGTGTCGAGTAGCAGGGGAGGCTGCACAGTCTCGTGCGCGCGTGTCGAAGGGTCGTGTGCTCCACACGTGGCACGTAGAGTCTTGTGCTCGTGT
Organism: Iris pallida; assembly: GCA_029216955.1. Taxonomy (NCBI): domain Eukaryota; kingdom Viridiplantae; phylum Streptophyta; class Magnoliopsida; order Asparagales; family Iridaceae; genus Iris; species Iris pallida. The sequence continues at coordinate 1,531,059 of JANAVB010023799.1, forward strand.
CAGTGGATAGGTAGGGTGGTTAGGTTCGTGTCTAGGTTTCTGTATCGTGTCTACGACTCGTGTGGACACGACAGGAAGTGTCAAACAATCGGGTTTTACAGTGTACACAATGGGGTTTAACAGTGTGTTCGTGTCCTGTTTTGGACACGGACACAACTCGAAGTGTGCTCAGTCAACTAGGGTTGTGTCCTACATGTCTAGGGCTACCCAAAAATATAATTTGTTTTATATTTTAACAAAAACAAATCCTTTGTGGTATTTCATCAAACAAGGTTTCCTAGCCTAGGATACGTGTCCGATACGGACACCAAACCAACTCAAATTTTCACCAAACTTGACCTACAGTTGGGGTATACCTATATGCATGCATTTATGAAGAAAAATTAGGGTATTAACTAGGTTTATGGGTATTTACCTATTTGAGTGAAAACTCAAGAAAATACCAAGTAGGGGGGGTGTCCTCTTCTCTTGGTGATGCCCAAAGCTCCACAAATCCTTGATAGCAGGCCCTAACTAGTATCCTCTAGTATAGGGGAGTCCAATGCAAGAAATTAGAGGTGATTTGGATCAAAAATGATCAAGTTGTGTAGGTTTGAAGGAATGGAATTTTTCTAGGATTTAATTCATGTAAAAAATGGTCATGAATGAATACAATGGGTTAATATAGGATGGTGGCTGCTAGGGGGGGTGTCTTGGCCGGCCATGGCAAGGGGAGGGTGTCCTACCACCTTGCAAACTTAGCCCCTAAGTCTTTGACTAAGGGGGTTAGATATTTAGGTTCTAAAATATCTAAAATGTGAAATATCTAGATATTTATCTAACTAGATATTTATACATAAAGCTAACATCCTCTACTTAGTCTTCTAGGTTAGTGGCTAACCTCTAGATTAGTGCTAAACTAGGTTAGGGACTAACATGACACTAATCAATAATTAAACAATAATAAAAACACATAAATACAAATAATTCTAAATAAATCCTAGAAAATTACCAAAATACCCTTTAGGCTAAAAATCACTAACTTGGTGTTCTAAGCCTATGGCTAGGCTCACATGATCATGGTTAGTCTCTAGGTTATGAAATCTCTAGGGTTTACACTAGGGTTATACTAGTAAATCACAAAGTCATAAGTCATGACTTAGAAAATGGTTTTAATAACTAAAAAATCACCAAAAATCATATCATGACTAAAATACCATTAATAAATAATAAAATAATAAATTTTCAAAAATCCCCTAATTTCAGAAAACTGGGTGTTACAAGTCTACCCACCTTAAAATAATTTCGTCCTCGAAATTTAGATGGTCGTACTCTTCCTAGGTCAAACCTCCAACAATCAGGATCGAGGCTACTACCTAGCAACATACAGGGTCAACATGTAAAATATGGATAGTAGACCTATACTGGGTCATGTCCAAAAATTGGCTGGCAGTTTTAGGTCATAAGGTGTCCTTAATCCAAATTGAATTCAAAAGTAACTCCATGGGGTAAATCAGGATGGAGCCTCGGGTCAGGAAAATCGTACTAAGCAAATGAAGCACACGATGGTATGCTTGAGTGGGACACTAAGGTCATGGGTGTAGAGTGTCTTGTCTAGGTCATGTATGCGAAGTCAGTTTTGAGAAAACAACTAGTCTTGTGCTCCAAATTTTAAAGTCACGGTAATGTGCCTACGATGATCATAATTTAGAGTGGGAAAGGTCTATGGCCTAAATTGAACCAGAAATTTGTGATGCAATAGTAATACCAGGGGAACAGGTTAAATGGAATAGTCTGTGGTCTCATCTAGGTGCACTAGTCATTCTAGATCAAGACTGTCCTATGGTATCAAAACGTACAAGCAATCTAAGGTATCCTAATTGGGAAGGTAAGGGAACGACAATCATCAAGGTTATAGGGCCGTCTTCCATCCTATATGAAAATGGTTATTAACAAGTAAGTGAGAAATCATTAAAAGGTACTATTCTATAAAGTGGTAAAAGAAAATTGAAAATTTAGGCACAAACAATCACAAATAGATTTTAGTCTTGACACGATCTAAGTTGATCAATTTCAGGATAATCGAGATTTGGGCAAGATGGAAAATCAATGAAATCAAGTATGAGCACGCGCATCCAATGATGAAGATCCAGGTCATGATTAAATTTAATTCTACTGGATACGAATACGAGGTTCATAGGCGATAAAATAATTCCAAGGAGAATTGTCAAGACTGTTACGGATAAGATTCTAGGGCAAGTTTAACTATGTCTCCATCCACGTAGATTAATATATGAAAAGCGAACCAAAAATGCAATAGGTTGATCAGACCATCATGTGCCGGTTCTGATTAGACAATATGTTAGTGGGTGCGCACCCAATAAAATATGTCATGACCAAGCTCGAAAAGGATAAGCTTGTAAAACTAAGGATAAATTTATAGCATAAGATATAAGTAAGGGTGAAAATGATGAAAGAAGATACATAGTCCAAGATCCTTAACCAATCGGGTCAAGCATTCAAGGTTAAGCATTTAAGGGTTCCAGCAGAACACCATCACATGCCAAGTCAAAAGAATTGAGCCAAGGTGGATCTCTAATTGAAATAAGAATTAATTTAGTATCATGGTAGAGGTTATAGTTTAGCCATTTGACCAGAAAATCATATCAAAAAAATAGAGTACAAGGAGACGGTTTTCAGTAGGACATAGAATACCTATATGAAGGTAGGCTAGTCTAGGTCTTACATGTGAAGTTTGTTGGGAGGTAACAGCTAGTATTATACTCTGAATATCTAAGTCACTGTAAAGGACGTCCAATGATCTAGAATAGGAAGTGGGAGTTCAAGACGTGATAATTGATATAAAAGTTAAAGAAGATCAAATTAACCCATGGAATAAAATTAATTAGGAATCCAGTAAATAATTTAGGAACACAGTCCTAGGGATAGATAGGCTACTAGATGAATATAGTTAGGGTTCGATCAAATCAAAGGTCAAGGTTAGAAGGTCTCAATAAAGTCTTTATTTGAGGAAATGTCGAGTAAGTCAGGTTTGGGATACAGTCACATAGTTTGGTAGAAAGGGTTGAGCAAGATGCAAAAAAATAGAGGGGACAGTTCATTTCAAGGGAAGCAATTAGCAAGAGAATTAGATGGCAAGAAACAGATGAGAGTTTCCTCATAAATGTGATTGAGTACCTTAAAATAAAAGATATTAATCTAATACAAAGAAATTAAAATCAACAACTACAAAAATTTCAAAATCATCAACTAACACCAGGATTCAAAGTTCTACAGTGAATCCTCCAAAATCAAATTCAATCAAGGGAAAATGAGTTTAAATCGAAATTTCGAATGAGATTCTCAAGGGTCATCCCAGGAATCTCTCAAAGTATCCTAATAGTGATTGAGTACCCTCTCTCACTAAGCCTATTCCTCAAATCCTATCACAGGCTGTAGTGATACTCTAGTTCGAATATCACTACATAAACTCGACCTGTATGGGCCACCACTAAAAACGTGTCACGACCCGCACCCTAGAGTAAGGGCACGAGAAGTGGGTACGTCCAGCCTACGCCGCAGTGTCGGCGGTAGAACGCTGTCCTAGGTCAATCATCTAACAATATAAAAGTACATGTACAGTTTATACTCTCCGAATGGAGGTGACATAACAGAAAATAATCTCAATCACATCTAGGGTAGAAGAATGAAAGATAGATAGATAGACAGTAACTCAAGAGAACAGTAGAATAGATGAAATAAGTCCAAGTGTCTAGGATAACATAACATCAGAATGTCAACTCATAATACAATAAGTCTAAGAGTCTATATATCTCAACATCTCAAAATACAACTCAGAATGTGAGATAAAAAGATAATACAGAAAAGACTGTCTAGCTAAACTAGCCTAGACTACTGGGGCAACATCCTCAGCTGCAGGTGGATCCTGCTGAGGGTCCACAATATAAGTATCATCTAGTCCTGCTCCATAATAGGTAGTCACCAGGGCCTCATCCTCATCCTCTGTAATATTTTCAACAGGTCCAGTCAGGATAGGAACGAGCACAATACATCTCACACAGTTCATAACAGGTTAGGAAATACGATACAGGCAATAGAGTAAGATACAAGAAATGCTGAAAAGAAATATACGCTGTAAAAGAGATAGCTGTAATGAAATATCTACTGTATATAGAGAACTATAAGTGACTAGTGATGTAGAGTACCAGATAGGCATATGAATGGCTAGAATTTATACATGATTACACTACTGAGTTTGCACATGATTACACTACTTTGAAATTATTCACATGTCCACTTCTACTCCCCCGTTACCCCAATCAATACACAAGGATCGAGACAAGTTACGTTATTATACATGATATCACATGGGGCCCATGAAAGGGTGCACATGATAGTATACATGAGGGCTCTATGAACATGAGAGTACATGATCACATGAGTATACATGCATGATGGAAGCACAGGAGTACATGATGAAAGTGAAACACACGTAACATGAAGTACCCGATGCTCCCGAGGGGGATAACATCTCATGTAAAGATCCATATAGTACCAATCCGTGTTACCAATGTGACAGCATCAAATAAAGTAATCTAGAGCGAGAAGTAAAGCCTGAACAAGTATAAAACGGTCAGAGAATGTACTTGCCTGATAACTGAATGTCTGAAGAGGATATACTGTCTGAGGAGAGGTGTATGGCTCCTAATCAGAGCAATACAAGTCACAATGTATCCACAATGGTAAAAATAAAGTATATAATGCATACTACATGATTCTAGGTCAATCTGGTCAAAAGTCAACTCTTGGTCAACTCAATAGTCAAACTGGGTCACAGGAAGTCATACTAGGTCACAGGGGATCAAACTGAGTCAAATAAAGTCAAACAAGGTCAAACAAGTCAAGGTTAGTCAAATCTAGGTTAAAGTCAACTCTTGGTCAACATTCTAATCAAACTAGTCAAATACTAGTCAACATGATCAATCTGGGTCAAGTCTAGGTCAAACTTAGACCAACTAAGGTACTACACCACAAGGTTAAGGTATAACCAATACCTATACAAGTATACCACATATAAATACATATATATATATAATACCAACCTTAATCCTACATTCAAGCTAATCCCATATTCCATCTCAAGTCATGACTCAACTCTAAGTATCTCACTTAACCCCATACATATCTTAATTGACAGGTAACTATTCATATAACCCAAGTCACACAAATATCCTTATATACTTAGGGCACTCACATATAGGTCAAACCTAACCAATTAGTTAATAATCTAGGGTTTAGTCAAACCTTAGTCATTAAGTCCTTCTAAGTCCTTTCTAGGTTAATTAGGTCAAGGTCTGACCTATAGTTGACTTTGGTCAACTATGGTCAACATTTTGGTCAACCTAGGTCTAGTAGTTAAATACTAGTTAATATGGTCAAACTAGCCAACTCTAGTTACTTGGGTCCATATAGGGTCAAGCCTTAGTCTAACTAGGGTTTTGGTCAATCATAGACTAATCAACAAGGTAATTAGGTTAATCTTGACCAATGGTCAACATATGGTCAAACACTCTAGTCAACCTAGGTCTACTAGGCTTATTGGTCAAATCAAGACTTACTTGCCATAGGCCATAGGCTAACATATCTAGGGCACTGGCATATACATCTATATATAATACCATATATGATACATATATATTCATGCAACTTAACATATCTATATATATTATCAATATATAGGCTAAATATATATATATGGCCTAACTATACATATAGCCAATCTATATATACCAATAACTATATACATAACCTATATATAATATACATAGGGAGAGGAAAAAAGAGAGTGAAAGGGAGAGAGTGAAAGAGAGAGTGTAATAGAGTGAGAGGGAGTAAGGGGAACTGGACACAGGAGGGGGCATGGTTCCAGATTTCTGGAACATAAAAACACCACACACACACCACACAGATACACACAGACACCTACATATATACATATATATATATATATACACATGTATACCTATGCATATACCCTAAAATCCTACCTACACACTCACATACATATATACATATATATACAATATATATACACATAAATATACATATATATATATACATAAAAATCAATTCGAAATTGGGTTTTTAAAACTGGGAAGAACAGAACACTGTTCATTACTGAACAGTGTAGGTAAAGGAGGGGAAAAACCAATTTCGACACACAAAACCTCACTAATACCCAAATATAATGGTTGGTAATCGAGCCCCCACATGTGTACGTGTCGTGTGTGTCCTTGGGAGTGCACCATGACACGACACGGCGTGTCCAGTGTCAAAATACCAAATCGGGTAAACAGTTCAGTCACCGCGTCGTGCACGAGTTCATGTGTTTCGTGGACACGACACAAGGGTCTAGAAGTCTCGTGATCACGTGGGTAGATTCACCTAGGATTACTCTAAGTGTCCAACACCCTGAATCGAGTCGGGGTCATGTCGTGTCCGAGTAAGAGAGGCGTATCAGAGCCTCGAGTTCGTGTTTACAGTGTCAGTGAGTGACCAGTGCACGTGTCCTCGTGTCCTCGATAGGACACGAGAGTGTCTCAAACTCGAGGGGGGCATGACAGAGGTTGCCCCTCCTCTGTGTCAATTTTCCCGTGTCCACGTATCCTACAGTGTCCGTACTAGGTGTCGAGTAGCAGAGGAGGCTGCACAGTCTCGTGCGCGCGTATCGAAGGGTCGTGTGCTCCACACGTGGCACGTAGAGTCTTGTGCTCATGTCAGTGGATAGGTGGGGTGGTTAGGTTCGTGTCTAGGTTTCTGTATCGTGTCCATGACTTGTGTGGACACGACAGGAAGTGTTAAACAATCAGGTTTTACAGTGTGCACAGTGGGGTTTAACAGTGTGTTCGTGTCCTGTTTTGGATACAGACACAACTCGAAGTGTGCTCAGTCAACTAGGGTTGTGTCCTACATGTTTAGGGCTACCCAAAAATATAATTTGTTTTACATTTTAACAAAAACAAATCCTTTGTGGCATTTTATCAAACAAGGTTTCCTAGCCTAGGATACGTGTCCGATACGGACACCAAACCAACTCAAATTTTCACCAAACTTGACCTACAGTTGGGGTATACCTATATGCATGCATTTATGAAGAAAAATTAGGGCATTAACTAGGTTTATGGGTATTTACCTATTTGAGTGAAAACTCAAGAAAACACCAAGTAGGGGGGTGTCCTCTTCTCTTGGTGATGCCCAAAGCTCCACAAATCCTTGATAGCAGGCCCTAACTAGTATCCTCTAGTGTAGGGGAGTCCAATACAAGAAACTAGAGGTGATTTGGATCAAAAATGATCAAGTTGTGTAGGTTTGAAGGAATGGGATTTTTCTAGGATTTAATTCATGTAAAAAATGGTCATGAATGAATACAATGGGTTAATATAGGATGGTGGCTGCTAGGGGGGGTGTCTTGGCCGGCCATGGCAAGGGGAGGGTGTCCTACCACCTTGCAAACTTAGCCCCTAAGTCTTTGACTAAGGGGGTTAGATATTTAGGTTCTGAAATATCTAAAAAGTGAAATATCTAGATATTTATCTAACTAGATATTTATACATAAAGCTAACATCCTCTACTTAGTCTTCTAGGTTAGTGGCTAACCTCTAGATTAGTGCTAAACTAGGTTAGGGACTAACATGACACTAATCAATAATTAAACAATAATAAAAACACATAAATACAAATAATTCTAAATAAATCCTAGAAAATTACCAAAATACCCTTTAGGCTAAAAATCACTAATTTGGTGTTCTAAGCCTATGGCTAGGCTCACATGATCATGGTTAGTCTCTAGGTTATGAAATCTCTAGGGTTTACACTAGGGTTATACTTGTAAATCACAAAGTCATAAGTCATGACTTAGAAAATGATTTTAATAACTAAAAATCACCAAAAATCATATCATGACTAAAATACCATTAACAAATAATAAAAATAATAGATTTTTGAAAATCCTCCAATTTTAGAAAACTGGGTGTTACACGCCGCCTCCTTCGTGTCGGGATGACCGCCTCACCGCTGCCGTCGAGCGCTCCTCCTACCAGTCGTGACCGGAGCCGCCGCCATCTCCCCAGGAGCGCTGCCGGTGCTTGAGCACCACGCCCCTCTGGCCGCCTCGTCCCTTCGATGAGCATCGACGACCGTCCTCTGGTAAATTCCTCTTTCCCTCTTCTCTCTTTCTTCCTCTCATTTTCTAAACATTGGAGAGAGAGAACAGATTGGTTTTGTTATCAAAATTATTATTAGTTATAATAATGCTTTATCAATTTAATTAGTTTATCATTAGTAAAATTAATTACTATTAGTTTATTTATTCATTATTATAAAAGTTATTATTTAAAGAAATATATATATAAATATATATATATATTTAAAGAAATATATATATATATATATATATATATATATATATTTTTTTAAATATATATATATATATATATATATATATATATATATATATAATATATATATATATATATATATATATATATATATATATATATACCCTTATTATTTCAAACTAGATGTGGAGAGCTACCTATGTACTTCGAATCTCGGGTTCCTAGTCCTAAAATATTTAATTTAGTTTTATTTATCTAATATATTTTTGACTAGTAAATCATAATTTCTAAATTACGATATAATAAACATTTTTCAAGTATTTTTTACAATTATTTTGACTAATAAACAAGTATATTTTTCTAAGGTATTATAAATGATTTAATTGAATTCCAAGTATTATTTGAAAACAATTTTGTTAGCTAAATAAGTATAACTTTTCAAACATGTTATGAATATTTTCTAAGATAGTTTTATCCTACAAAGTTCCTTCAATCATCAATCACGATCACGACTAACCAATTCTCCCTGATTTCTTGCAGATTCGGACCACATGTGCATGGTCCTCGGCAATTGGACAAAACATGACCTCACGATCATCGCACCCCACCAGGCGATATACCAGGCAAGATACCTTGCCATATTTACTGCTTACATTTAGTTGCATCTTATTATTCTGTTATTATTTTCCGCACTTTTATTTTCAGTTATTTACTTTTTTTCTTACTTGTGGACCTAGTGTTAAGAGACTTCCGTCAATAGGGTGCACGACATTGACTTTGTCACGATTGTATCACGAGTTGTGTGTGAGTTGTGAGTATCATGTAGTGGTCACTTGCGTGTTGGCCGATCACCCGTGCGCATGCATAGGAATAACTGTCAATAGATGTATGTTAGAAGACTTGACAGTTATTAGGTATAAAAATAGTATTGTGGAAGCGACATGTGTTGGTGTGTCGTGGTTACGATGCATGTATAGTATCATTGGAGGGAGGGGACAGCTACTAGCTAAGGGGCTATATTTAATTTTTGCACATTTGTGGGCCGATAGCGACTCAAATGAGCGCTACTTACTGCCCATGGCCGATAGTGACTCGGATGAGCACTACCTACTACCACTCTTTATTTACTCTGCTGATCCTACAGCCCCTGCGTAAAACGTTGTCCTCAAAGTGCATATCACTTAGCCGGTTAGGAACCCAGTTGTGTCGGAGTTTAAAGTATTTACATTTGCAGTTATAATGGCATGTTATTCTTGTATCTTGTTACGTCTCTCTGAGGACCTGGTGATCTCTCCAGGTGTGTGTTTCGTGATTTTTGCTGGTGCTCTAGCTAAGGCCATGTCTTCCTTCCTCCGTGATGGTTGTTCGTCATTTGCTTCGCCCGACCAAATCAGTTATTTGTATATTTCTTTCTTGTTTAAACTTGTTGGTAGTGGATATGTCTCCGCCTAACGTTTGTACAAATGACTATTTGATTATATCATTAAAACTTCATATCTGTGGATGAGATTTAGTTTGAGCATGGCTCTCTACATTTTATAGCTTATGTATACATAGGAGCCCTTTCATTTACTCGTATGTATACAGCTGGCATGATACATATCTAGTCCCAAGTATTTTGGGACTGGGGCATTACAATTCCCTTGACCATACCCTTATCTATGAGACTATTTTCTCTCTAGAAACTGTGTCTCTAACTTATCTTAACATGATCTAAGAGATTTTCTAAATTAACTTTATTTCGTGCTTTAACCTTTTATGTTGTGCATTAATTAGTATCTTATGAAAACTCACTTTCTATTTTGATCATTTGGCGTTCCCTATCGTGACTTTGACATTTGGAGCACAACACTAGACTTTTTATTCCAACAAATTTTACATGTAAGACCTAGACGAGCTCACCTTCATGTAGGTATATCATGTCCCATTAAAACACGTCCCCTTGTACTCTATTTTTATGGTACGACTTTCGGGTCATAAAGACTAAACTATAACCCTTACCATGGTACCGATGTGGACTCAACCTCGACTCAATTTTTTCGACCTAATATATGATTGTGATCTATTAAATCCCTTAAATGCTTAACCTTGAGTTTTATCTTGATTGCTTAACCCTTGTCATTATTTTCATGTCTTATCTCGATTCACTTAGACACATAACATCTTTTCGCTCTTCAATATTGCAACCCTTACGCTTCTCTATTCCATTTAAATTGCTATGATTCCTCCATAGTTTATGCAACTTTGTTCCTTGTATGATTCCCATATACGAAATAAAATTTGATCATGACATTCTTGGGTTAGTAGAGGTTAGATTAGAAAACCCCACAGCATGGATAAATAATATAGTCGGTTAAGATAATTACGAAATTACGAGGTATAGATTGGACATAAGTGAAAACGTGCGATAAATCCAAATAGATGAAGTAAAGAATGTAATATTGTGTTTTGATAAAAACACTCAAGGGTAAATACTTCTCGAATTTCAAAATTTGTTTTGAGGTAACTAAATATCGAGTGAAGAATCTTCTAAAATGTTGGTTGTTTAAGAACCAAAGTTATATATTAAATTTATGGATGCAAATTTTTGATAAAGACAATGTTGACGTTGCCTTCGATAACATATAGTGTTATGACGATATTAGTTTTCAAGGATAACCAATTGTTGAATAAATTAGAAACCTTTACATTTTGATGCATAGAGAATTAAGTTCTAAGATGATTATGAATATGAAGTTAAGATGAGTTTCAATTCTACCATCAAAAAGAAAAGATTGTTAAATTCAAATTTTCGAGGGAGACTAATAAATATTTTAGGAAATTTTCAATTATGATGATAGAAGATTGAGTTATGAAGGTATACTGTTAGTTTTCGAGATTTATCGAACATGGAAGACGGACTTTTATTTTGGTACCTATGGATGCATTGTACATTGACCAATAAATACAAAATTTGTAGTAAGAAGATTGTTACTTGGGCCAAATTGGTTGAAGGTTTTGGAAATTTTAATTTTAGAGAAAATTATAACTTGAGAAGATATATATAAGTGAGCTAGTATAATGGAGATTATGGAATTCAAAATTTTAGAATATTTGAAATTCTATGACGAGATAGAGGAAGTTAGAGTACATTTATAATCATATTTGTTTTGTTAAAATTTTAAGGGAACATGGAACGAAAGTAATTTTTGGAAAGAACGATTTATGATAAGATAGATTACATGAATATTGATGATATCAAAGGATTAAGGAGTTTATTACCCACTTATGAGATTGCCCTTTTTAAGGTTAATGTTAGAGTTGATCGAGCTTAGTTATTGATTGGTTGTCATATACATGATCGTAAACTAAATTGAAACCATCGAATTTTTTTTTTCTGTTCTAGTCGATCAAATGACATATTGCCATTGAAATGTCGCTCGCCTCCTCGTCGAATATTTTGTTTGCATTCTCATCCCAAGAAGATCTCGTATAAACTCTTTCCATCCCCTCCGTCCTACCTACCCTAATTACTCCTAAATTTTGAGGACGAAATTCTTTTAAGTTGGGTAGGATGTAAACTCCCCTAAATTTCTACTACGATTTTTTTAAAATATTTTTGTATTTATTTTGTACTTCGTATCTGCACGTCGCATACGAGTTCGCATTGTTGTAATTGCGTAGCGTGCGAGATTTGCGTTTCGTATTTGCTCGAGGAGTGCGAATATGTGTCGAGGTACATATTTTAGAAAAATATTTTTATTATAAATTTTATTTTATATAGGAAAGTACTTGTTCAAATAAATGTGATAAATATTTTTATTTTTTAAAAAAGAGTTATTTTATTCCTCATTTAAAAATAAGTAGTGATTTGAAAATTGTGGTTTATATGAAATGTATTCCAAATATTTTGCAAAATTTGGAATTTGTTATTAACATATTTTTGTTATTTATAAAAGCTATTTTATGATTTAATATTTAAGTAATATTCTTGATTTTCGAAATTAATTAATGTTATATTTTAATTTTTATGAAAAAGATATTTAAAATTTTATTTTATTTAATATTTGAATTATTTTGATAATTTAAATTTGGAACATATTTTATTTTAAATAGACATTAAATTAAAGGAAGTTATCTAGATTGATTTGATTTTGATTGCTTAAATTCTAAATCGATTTAAATTAAAAGATGGAATTATCCATCGGGGTTTAAACCATTGCAAGTCCTTATCCAACAGGGAATTCCCACCTCTTATATAAGGAGAGGTACTCATCCATAAACTATCTATCATCCACAGATTATGCATCGTGTCTGTGCCTACACACTCTTATTCCATTAAATTTTACAGTCATCCCTACCGTGTCCGACACACCAGACACGGTCGACTCAATCCCAAACCCTAACCCAGCTTCGGTGTCCATGTCGACAGCATGACACGGTCTGCCCCGACCCAGAACCTACCACCCAGACACAATCAAAACCTACACCTATGTCCTCCATGTCCGTAGCAACCCGTCTCTACCATCGCCATTGCCCACATTTCAACTCTCCTCTGTCTCCCCGCACCCGACCACAGGCGGTCGACCAAAACCTCACCACCAGTCACCATCCCCGTTACCATCACCAATCGCCACCGTCTCCTGAGCCCGGCAACCCAGCCATCATCCCGATCTATCACCACGCCCATACCACCCTCCACACAACCTCACCACCCCGTCTTTCCCCAAAAATTCGGCCACCTGCTCCCGACTTACAATTCCAGCATCCCAAATCTGCCATCGCCACGACTTCACAGCAGCCTTTTACCCGACGCCTGTCTCCCCCAAATCAACCCCGGCCAACCGCCGGAACACCATCACCAAAAAGAGAAAAAGAAGATGAAGTAAGAACCAACACCGCCACTAACCTTCCGCCGCTGAGTGAGCACGCGCCACCACCAGCACGCCGAGCCCCCGCCTCTGCCGGCTGGATCTAGGAGCCGCCTTCGATCCGCCACTTCCCCATCCCTCCATGGCCGGCCGCACCCATGCCATACAGTACAGCGGCGTCCGCCGCCTCCCATGCGCCGGAGCAGTCTGTGCTCCATCTTCTCCGGCCGAGTGACCCGCTCGGACCCGAGGGCGTCGAGCCATCCGCCGCTGACGAGACACTGCCTTCCGCCCCGAGCACCGCCGGCGTTGGGCCTCGCCACCTCCGCCAAGGCCCACGAGACCCAGCGCCCTCCGAACCCACCGCTGAAACCCTCCTCCGACTTTCCACTTCCTCCACCGCCGGCGCCCGAAACCCTGCGACCCCGGTGAGTCCCGTTCTCCCTCGCCGCTCTCATCCTTACACTGATTTGTCTCTCTCTCATCTCAGTTTCTCCCTCTTTTCTTTCCTTTAAAATGTTCTCTCTCTCTCTCTCTTTCTCTCTATTATTCTAAAATTTGGGAGAGCAGCCATGTGCTGCTGTTGCTTTGAAGTTATTAATTTCACTTTCTTTTGTTTTATATTTTATATGATTTGAAAATAGTATAATATATAGGGTATAAAGTTAAATATTTTTTTATGAATTGGGGCCAATAGCAGCATTAAATAGTGCTGGGTTTTTGTAATATTATTGATTATCATCATTATTATTATTGTTATTCTTGGGATGATTATTATTGTTATCAATACTAATATCCTTAGACATATTTAAAATTTTATTATTATGTAATTATATATATATATATATATATATATATATATATATATATATATAAGTAAAGAAATTTTTATATGAGCTCCTTATATTAAGGTACATATTCTTTTTGACTTTCTATTTAATATCTTAAATAAATTCATATAAGGGTTGTAAATAAGTTTTAATAGATATAAATTATTTCAAAATAATTATGTAATAGTTTTCAAATATTATCTACATTTATTTTTAACTATTAAATATAGTTTGTGCCTTGACCTTGTATTTATCAGTTAAAATAAATTTATATATATATATATATATATATATATATATATATATATATATATTCTTCACAACTATGTTTGCTAATAAATTGTAGTCTTACCTAGAAAATATATTTTAATAAACTTAACTGTTTTCAGTTAAAAAATTTCTTTTAGATTTATTATCTAAAAATATATTTAGCTAATAGAAATCTATTTTTTTCAATCATCATAGTATAAGTATTATCCTCCGCAATTTTTCCTTTATCATCACAAATTATGACTAATGACACATTCATATTTCCTCGTGACTCTCGGACCATTGCACATCGAACATGGCTACTGGACAAACATGACTTGTCGGATAATCGCACCACATCAGGCGACTCACCAGGCAAGATACCTTGCCACAATTTACTGTTTATAAATTAGTCTGTATTTTATTTATTGCATATCACCGTGTATTTATTTCCCGTTCTTTTAACTGTACCATTATTACAGTTCCCGATCTAGTGCCTTCTTAGTGATATTAGCTATATTTTCTTATTATCCTTTGATTGCATATGGACCTAGAGTTAAGAGACTACCACTAGTTTAGTGCATTACATAAACTTTAACACTGATGTGCCACGAGATGTGTGAGTTGTGCGTAGCATATAGCATCCGGACTTGCGTGTTGGCTGATCACTGATGCGTATAGGACATACGTTAGGTCTAACTGTCAATAGTTGTATGTTAGAAGACTTGACGGTTAGTAGTGTTACATGGTCGTGGATGTGACATGACAGGTACATTGGATGGGGGGAACATTTTCTTGTCGTTTGGGCTTCGATTGTACTTCCCTTGTAACCCGGAAGCTCCGCTAGAGATACGGGTATGTTTAGCCTCTCAGGTTGGCCACTGTCGTTTTTGAACGTCATGCGCTTAGGTCACTAGTGCCCAAGTGGGGACTATACCAGATCCTATTTACAGCCCGGGCTCATGCGACGAAAGGTTTGTTCTTAACTGCATGTTCACTTTAGTACGGTTAGGTTGCCTTATTTATGTCTTGTCACTTTCTTTGATTGTGGCATATTTTATATTCAGTATTTATATGTCATGTTTGTTGTATCTTGTTACGTCCCTCTGAGGACCTGGTTATCTTGCCAGGTGTGTGCTCTTTTCTTTCGCAGGTGTTCTAGCCATGGCCATGATCATCTCTATTTCTTCGAGATGTTGCTTTTGGATCGTCATCTCCTTTGTCTCCGCCCAACGATTGTATACATGATGAATTCAAAGTTACTTTTATATTATTATTTATCTTTGCGGATGAGATTTAGTGCCTTGGTTACTGCATTTTACAGCTTATGTATACATACGACGGTCCATATACTTTGTATGTATACAGCTGGCATGGTTACGTTCTCGTCCTTCTATTTTTGGGACCGGGGCGTTACATTAGTGTAGTTTTTCCGCCGTCGATCCTACTTTTTAGCGACGTTTACCGACATTTAGCGTCCCAGTATTTCCCTCGTCTATAGAGTCGGTGAACATCGGTAACAACTAGCATACGTCGCTAAATTCACCGACGTTTGAGACGTCGCCATATTTCCGACGTGGCGTCGGTGAACGTCGGTTAATTACCGACGTTTATTGACGTTGAAAAGCGTCGGTAATGGCAACGATTACCGACGTTCTGCCTGTTAGCGAGATGACTTTCCGTGACCAGGAAAATTTTGCTAAATACGTCGGTAAACCGTTGTAGCGACATTTTTTGTCATTTTAGCGATGTTTTCTGGCGTTGCTAATATGACTTGTTCTGGTAGTGTCGAGGGTCAAACATCTCTAAGGCTCACATTGTAGCATATACTTTCTTAGGTCATACTCATCACCATCTCTCGTTCAATACCAAAGGGTCATCCTATGGTTCGCCAACGGTCTTCCTATTATTCGGTCAAGTCTCTAAGGCTAGCTATACCGACAGCTAAACCTATTCACTTGGTGACTTCCATAGAGTGGACGATTGCTAGGGTTATACTAGTTTCTTATTCTTAAGCCAACATGTAACCGACGGTTCCAAGCAGCTCTACCCATAATCCTATGGGTATCAACTAGTCTGAACAACTCATCACCATTGTCGACTATGTCGAAAATTGATTAAGCAGCCCACGGTATTTAGGGTCTTCCCACAGAGGCTCATTCTAGACTTACCCAATGATCGACTAAGATCGATCTAGCAACATTATGTTTCAAATTCTGACCTGACATATAATTCCCAATAATTATATTTCCAATGATCAAATAAGCCATCAAGTAAATTCTCTAAGGATTCAATTTATATTCCAATTCCTTTATACCCACACGGATCTATATACCGAGGCTAACTATTCAAGGGTCATCGATTCTGATAGAGTCACAACAACACTATAGAATCATACTATTCAGTCTGTATGACAAGTCATACCACTAAGTCATACTCCAGCAATCTATATCCCAACCGACAGTCGTCTATACCGTCGCACCATCTACTGACACTATCCAACACATATTATGGTTCTCAATCCCATTCGTTTTCCAACCATCAACATCTCATACGGACATTCTTAAAATCTTATACCGCAAGGGTCGAGTAATCCATTCGAATCCAAATCCGACAATTCCTGCATCAATTAACCATTCTCAATACGACATAAGTATTCAGGGTCACTACTTGTTACTTTATGATACACTTCAAATCCTCCAACATATATGCAATAACTATTCATCTCGGCAAGCACTAATTCGTACTTTACTAATTCTATCCTTTGGTGATCAAGATGGATTAACATCTATCATACTTTAGGGTCAAGACACAGATTTCTAACATTCATTCAAGTCACCGACAATATTTGCAAAACTTTCATATTAGCAACCAACTTGTAATAGCCACACATGATTTCCATTCAACTAATCGTAATTATCGTTTAATTTTCTAAGGTACAACATTCTCTTGCCAAAACTATTACCCACAGTACAAATATCATCCGACTAGTCTGAATCATTATCCGACTGAGCAATTTCTAACCAAGGCACCCGTTATAATTTTCAACATTCTTGCTATCCATCATAATGTCACCGTCAAGGAATACTCAAGTCATCTAGTAATATGGCTTGACTCCCAGCTAAGTCTCGACACTACCCAAGGCTCACAGATAGATACATTGCTATCCGATGGAAAAGGTCACGATATATTTCATTCTGAAGTGGTAGAGGCAATATACCACTCAGAATGAAGCCATCCTTAAACCATACCAGACCCAAGTCTATTCCAGACAATCATGATCTAAACTGATCACCACACAAAGCCAACATCTCAGGGTCTCAAATCATAAGCCAACATTCTTAGGGTCTCAAAAGTACTAGCCAACACACACGAGTCAACTCATCAATTCTGTTGAACTCATCCATAAATTACCTCATTAATCATTATTTTCCCACATCACATGCAATTCTCAACATGTTACAGCATACATGGCCACTTTTCTCTATTCCCACATTTCAAGCATTAATCTCAATAAAGCATAATATAGCATCGAGTCATTTTTGGGTCATTAGTGTCCAAACCAACAACAAGCAAATTCATTCAGGGGCATCACAATGTATTTAATTAGACTTATTGTATGGAACATCTAGTGAGCAGCCAAAAGGGTCAAAGAACTTTCAGACAAGAACAACTTGAAAGATTACAGAAAAACAACAGCATAATCACGGAAGCAATATTTGATTTAATCGCGAAAGCAACGTTGAGTGATCGCGGAAGCAACTTTGGTTAATCGTCGATGCAACTTTGATTTGAAACGAATCAAATAAGAGTCCAAGGACATAAAGCCGTGCTTTGATACCAATTTGTCATGCCCCAATTCGGAGAATAGCTCATCCTCGCTTTGATTCACGCTGAATCGTTCGTCCTCGCTTGGGCGTGATGCTGTACAAGTCTAGTATTACACTTGTATAAGGCAAAGACGGTACATAATTGAAATCTTTAAATAAAAACACATCGCAGTGGTAGAAGCAAACAAATTGAATGTAATGAGGCTTTCTTATTGAATAGAATACATTATTAATTTATTGTAGCAAAGATAAGCAGATAACTTGAAGTCACATAGAGATGTATAAAAATATATTCTCTTTACTAATAATTGAGGTAGAGTTCAGGACTTGTAATGGAATACAAAGTTTATAACACATCTCACTTTACATTGACAGCCAACTGAACAAATGCCATAAAGCTTACATTTGATACTTTGATACATTAGATTACAACTCGATATACTGACTTGGCTTACAACTTACTGGTACAACTGATTATAATGTTCCATACATTATGCCCTTTATAAACAGAAGACACCATCTTTTGCAAGGAGAGCTTCTGCATGCCCAACAAATCTTCGATGTCACGAAACCGATCAAGCCAATCTTCGTGTACAGAACTTTCCAAGCACGAGCACCTAAAAAGAGTGCCCACAATATGGGTCAGTACATCATCTATGTACTGGCGACCAGAACCAGCCCACTCGCCTAAACCGATACTAAGTGGTCAATTTTAGCAAACATTATTAGAGTGATCTTTCTATTTGGAGCCTAGCATTCAGTTTGCAGCTCATGAGCAGTATTCATAGTAAAGGATGAAATCATGTTCTAGCAATGTTCATGCGAAGGCATCTTTTAAGCTGCGTTTTATTTAATATACGTTGAACATGTTGTAGCAATCATGGAAATGCATCGTTTAGCATGTATATTATGATTAAGTAGTGTTCTTTGCAAGGCAACATTGTAGCATTCCTGGTGTTATCATGTTCAGCATCATTGAGGCAACACTAGCATTAACATCTTAAACATGTTATGGCAATTCGTGTGGAATGGCGACATTTTAGCATCATTCGATTAACATGTTAAGCAGACAAGATGAACAAACAAGTATGATAATTATATCACATTTAAGTAATTTCTTACCGATAGCCAACTCCCTCGTACCTGCATCAAATACAGATTATGTGTTGCACTTACTCTGCCTGCACAAAACATTCATTAGCGTGCATCCTTACAACAAGATCACTAGTGTTATAATATATAACCATTTCGAACATTGCCATATAGGACTTCGTAGCGTATGCGATGCGCCATTCGCTAGGTTGTGAGCCCGAATGAATGTTCCAATACCACATGCCACCAAAGCACGTTAATATTTCCTTCTAAGCCGAATCGGTTCCACCGCCGCAGGTACCGTTCGAGGAAATAATACCTTGTGTACAAGTTGTCCACGACCATACGAATGCGTGTCCGACTCGATCGTGTTTTGAAGTCGCATGGTAAAATATTAAAATAAGTAAAAGCAATATTGTATTATCTCACCTCATCACGTCTTATTCAATGACTTATTATTTCCATCATTTACCATTATTTCCACTTGGTGATCTTGGCGATCCCAAGCCTTATCATTTCACATTGCATTGATTCATTGCAACATTTCTCATAGCATTCTTTCAACAAGAAATAAACAACATTTCATTCATCTTATTGGGACATATAGCATTTCATTCATTGCTTATAAGAAGACATACAACAATTTATATTTATGCAATATTTACACAGAGTGCATTTGATTCAAGTGTTTCATTCAATTCTTTCTGTCAATAGCATAGCTAGTTCATTTCTTATGAAACATTCACGCATCATCTCATTATTCAAGTGATTCATTCATTTCAGCTGTATTAAGCATAAGGGACATTATCGATTCATCTCACAGCATCAAATTTACATTAGCAGATTAAGTGTTATTCATTCAGTAGTTCAATGTTCATGTGTTATTTATTTCAGCAATTCACAGCATAAGCAATCTCTATTATTTAGCAACTAACACATGGAACATTTAAGGATAATTCATAGCAACATAAAACTCCATTTTATTAGGCATGAAGGAGTAGAGAGGAATGACAGTTCCACTCACTTGTATAAAGGTCTTCCTGTTTCGATTGCACACATTCCTACAAGACATAGTCCCACCAGCGAGCCACGTTCTAATACTCATTTCATCCGGCTAGCTAAGAGAGACTACATTAGTCACATTCTTTTGATTTCTAACATAAAGTCACGGTCTAACATTCTGATATCATCCAACAAGCTAACCCAAATGCCTCGCGGGAAGCGGGGCATTACAAAATGCACACCTCCAATAGCAGCAGCTCATGAAACGTCTTTGTTGCCCATCTTCGACACTCCATAGTCTCATATTGTATAGGTGGCAAACAGTATCCTGTTGTGAGATGTGTGCACTGAAACCCTCGAGTCCACCAGCCAAGAATTGTCATCACATAGGAAAGTCATGACTACCTTATCACCCAAAATGATCACATCACCTCCATGCGTTGAGGTAATCGTTGTTGTTTTCTCACTCTGCTTTCTCTTGTCGTCCTTATTCTCTCTATTGCAAGAAAAACAATTTAGCTTGATGTGACCCTCTTTTATCGTGCTTCGCCAATGGTGGTTCTTGAAACCGTTTAGGTTTACCATGTACATTGGCTTTGCGTCCATCGCTTCTCGTTGGCTCGATTGTCAACTATGGCACCCTTTGAAACAAAAAGCTCTGATAACACTCTTTGGATATCAACAAAACCAATGGCTCTGATACCACTCTGTTGGTGTCAACAGAATGAACCAACATGGCTCTGACACCACTATGTTGGGAACGAAACGTAAAAACTATTGTCCCAAACCTAGAAGCTACCAGATAACAGAGCAAAAATGCAAACCCAAGTCACCAAAATCACAAAGAACCAAACAACATAAACACGTAAAAAATTTACGTGGAAAATCGAGATTAAAAAAATCACAAGAAACAATCGGAGTCAATTTCTGAAAATCTCCACTATTAAAATAAAGAGATACAGACTTCTCACTGATCCAAATCGGATCACCACAACTACTTGATGTAAAAATATTGATTACAGACTTATGGAGAATGAAAACAGTAAAAAAGATTTTTCGAAATGTTCTATTCAAAGTAGCCGTAAATCTCATTTATATCCCTCTCTTAAAAAGCTACCTCCTTATTCCTTGTATTTGTTAGAGTTATATATTAAAAGCATCACCTTTGTATTAACTACATTTTTGTCTTCTTCTTTTTTTGAATAATAATCATATGGACAAACGTTTACATATTATAATTGTTATAATGTTAACGCAAGTGTCTGGTATGTAGTGTTGTAACGTTCCAATCTGAAAATACGTTGGACCGGGATACGTAAACATGCTAACTACGTATCAAGTGGACTTCAGCCCAGCTTGAATACGTATATGTTGTCTAAGTTAGGTAGTTATATCTCTATATCATTATGATAAATCTATATCTCAATCCATAGAGAATAAATCCTTCGTAAGACCAATTGTACTAATGTTGGTCAGATATTAATACACTGGATCCCACAGACAAACAAGAATAGACAATATATAATAAGTAGACCGAACTCTATTACAATTGTCTGAACTAGCTTGTAACAAAGAATAAAGCTGGAAAAAATAGGCCATTAGCAGAATAAAATGACAAAAAAATAACTATAATACTGGAGGAATATAATGAGATATCAACCAAATATATACCTGAGTCGAACACAACAACAACACCAGAATCAGCGAACTTTCTCTGCAGAAGTGACTACCTGGGAGATATCACCAGGTCCTTAGGGGATATAACAAGGTACATAATATACATGCAAAGTAACAGTAAAGAGAATATGTAATATGAAAAGTAACTACCATAGCCATCTAAGTGCATATATGCAGTTGAGGATAATCCTATAATACCAGGCCTAGCCAAACCGGCAATCACTCATAGCACCGTGTCGTGATACCAATGAGTGAACATGAAACAACTCCAAGGCTCTACTACAGAGACCCTCGCAAACGAAAATAACCAAATCCCAAATAAGGAGACATGGTCACTGTAATGCCACGCTCCGTACGGTGCATTATGATGAGTCGTTGACTCGAAGAGTTGCGTTGACCCGATGAAGTATCGATGCGAATCGATGCAAAGCATAAGTTTGGTTTGAGCAATGTATTGACTTTGGTTAATCTGGTGTGCAGGCTATGCTTTTACGCTAGATTGTAAAGGGTCAAAATGATATCCGTAAAACCAAATCGTCGCTTGGCAACGGATTGTGGCATGGATACGGTAGGCCAAATCAGTCGAATAGTTCAACAGAATGGCTAAGTCAAAAGAATTAGCCGTACAACCAAGTTATGGAATCGGGCCGCACCAGCTCGGCGAGACGATAAGGCATATCGGCTTAAGGTGGGCGGGTTCTTGACTCTCTCTTCCTATTTCTTCACGTCTAATAAAATATATCCTTGTATGCATAAGTTGCTGTCAAGTTAGCGAGCGTGGCTCGAACGGTTAAAGGTCTTTATATGTGTCGAACATTAAGATAGAATATTGAACGTTGAACAATTGAAGCGATGTGCATCAAGTGTACGGGTCGCAGAAGGGCAGTGATGGTAGAACATTGAAAGGCAAAATCGAGATGTGCATCACGTGCACGACTCCAAGAACATTAAATAATAGGCCTAGAACATTGATTATGGCATTAAGCGTGCCCTCGTGCACGGAAGCTAGGAAATGATGAAGTAACTACGGAACTAGGCTATGTGAATAACTTATGAATGGAACACGTTGAATATAAGTACGAGAAGTCTAAGCCATTGGGCGTCGTGCATCAATACGGATGTGTTGGGGCATAATGCCAATGGAACTTGAGATAGAGAACGTGAATATGTTATGGAACGTGAATATGTTTATGGAACATGACTATGTTTATGGAAGGGATTACGTTTATAGAACTTATGACTTGTTGGAATGATATGACTTGTATGCTATGGCGCGTATTTTATGGTCAATGGACTCGGATGGCCCGTACACGGGTGCGGCTTCCCTCGGAT
Source organism: Iris pallida (assembly GCA_029216955.1). Taxonomy (NCBI): domain Eukaryota; kingdom Viridiplantae; phylum Streptophyta; class Magnoliopsida; order Asparagales; family Iridaceae; genus Iris; species Iris pallida. The sequence continues at coordinate 1,554,317 of JANAVB010023799.1, forward strand.
GGTTACGACCGGGGCACCGGAACCGTTCGGCCTAGGAGAAAATTATGTATGGTATTTATGGTGCACATCATTCGGACGAGTTGCGACCGTCCAGTATTGTGATAAGCTATGATATCAGTAAGTTTGGGTTCTTTTGAATATTGGGCTAGCAACCCGTATCGAAGCGATCATAGGCTTACACATAAGGATGCCAAGTCCATTACGGTACGAAACACCGTGACCTTCATATAAATAGGGCTGGTGGGTTGAGATTAGAGTTAGGTGCAGGCGTAGGGCCTCGCACCCATATGCATGTCTAAGTATGGTAGGCTGGTTGCGTGAATTGTATGATTTCTTATATAAAGTTCTAACCATTACAGGCTAGGAAGAATGGATGGAGATGTGCACGATCACTATGTTATGTTTGTAGGAGCGTAAAAAGTTGTCACGCCCCAGTACCGAAATACGGAGACGGACTAGGCCAGCTACTCCATATGAGGTACGTAACGTCATACGACGATCGTGGCTGTCGAGAGTCTAGGGGGTACATGCTACAATCAAGTCTCCTATGGTCCCACAGAGTTCTATGTCTCAATCAATCAAGTTACATCAGCAATTAAATGAACATTAAAGATAAAGCAGTAAGGCGTCCCTGACGCTTCATCAAAATGATCATGAGAGACTAGCTTTATAATTTAGCTATCTCAGAAAGTCAGGAGTACAAAATTATACACAGCTGCAGTCTGTTTAATTACAATTATGTACTGACACAAAATATCAAGTAATCCGGCTAACAGGTGTCGGTGGCTAAATGCCGCACAAAAATATAAGCAGGAGTGGTGGAGAAGAGACCCACTCGAGTCCCCGAACCGCCATGCTCCTAGTATGCAACATGGATGTCAGGGAGGAAGATCGTGTCCTCTGGCTCTGCTTCGAGATCTGGCCAAACAAAACCAGCAGGGTCAGCCCCGAATAGCAAGTACCGCCAAAGGGGCACAAGAGTTAAGATTAAAAACTCCGATAATAGAATGATTGATAATAATAATGCTCATGCTACTATTATAGGGTAGCACAACATCCTCGAACCCATGTGGCACCCATACAACTAAACAAGGACAAAAGGTGCCGCATGGAGTCGGAACGTGTCGTACTCTATAACTTTCACATAAGTAAAAAGGTATAAACAATAAAATCTTCTGATCGTGACTTCGGTCGATAGCCTATCGCAGCACAATAACCAACCCAACAATCAAACAAGAACATGGGTTGAATCATGTACCATGATAGACCATGTTCCTCAGTCATTCACAGGAGTAGCACTTCACTACCAGAATAAGTCTTCCGTTCATAACTTCGGTCCACAGCCTGTCATAGTACGATAACCAACCCAACAATCAAACAAGAATATGGGTTGGATCACGTACCATGACAGTCCGCTTCCCTCAGTTATTTACGGAAGGTAATAAGATACACGCAAGTCATTTTTGCGGCCAATCAAGTCTACGAGTTTCTAGTAGGACGAGGTTATCCTCGCATCATGTTATTTCAAAATCCTCAGATCGTATCTTTCCAGCAAGGCTAGCCAACCCAGGGGTTCGCGTAGACAGGTGTCATTGAGCACAGGTCCCTCATAAGGCCACCTTGCCAAGACATATAACATATAGCAGGAATTAATCGGATACAGTCATCCACTCGTTGCGGATGACACAGTATCCGTGGAGACCAGCCGGCACGTCAAGACAATATCTCAAGGCGGCTGGTGTAACACGATCTCGGGATTCTGCCCTCCCCATGTATCTAGTATATTTAGTTGCCTAGTTTAACCCTAGGTGAAATCTTGGACTCACATGTTGTGGCCTGCATGATTATCCTCCTAAATGTCGTACTCAAGTACGAGTACCCCAAAAGAGGATCCATGTCAATCAGTATGTCAACATGTTCTACCCTCCTTGGTGTAATGCATCATTGCAAATATGCCACGTGGAGTTACGAGTCATTTGTCGAGCATGAACGAGAACTGGGACATTCAGGTACAAGTATCAGGTAGGAACACTTTGTTCACCGGGGTCACATTAGTGCTCATATCATGCTCAGGACAAAAGGCGTAAGGATATATAGCATACACAAACATTTACATATATATATACAATATAATATATACATATAAAAATATAAGGTATAGGGGAGTCCAGGTCAGAGCGCGCTCAAGTCAGGCTACGCTCAGGTTAGCCTACGCTCAGGTCAGCCTACGCTCAGGTCAGCGTACGCTCAGGTTAGCCTACGCTCAGGTCAGCGTACGCTTAGGTCAGCCTACGCTCAGGTCAGTCTACGCTCAGGTCAGCGTATGAGGTCCATACGACTCCTTGTCACCCAAGTGAGCGTATGCAAGACATACGCTCCCAAAAGGCAGCGTATGGACTCCATACGACTCCTTGTCACCCAAGTGAGCGTATACAAGACATACGCTCCCAAAAGGCAGCGTATGGACTCCATACGACTCCTTGACACCCAAGTGAGCATATGCAAGACATACGCTCCCAAAAGGCAGCGTATGGACTCCATACGACTCCTTATCACCCAAGTGAGCGTATGCAAGACATACGCTCCCAAAAGGCAGCGTATGGATCGGACTGTGCTGTGCTAAAGAGCACACGCAGCTCAGTGGCGCAAGCTAAAAAGCTCGTGCACACTGCTTACTGTCTTCTCCAAATCTGCAAGAACTCCATAGTTTGAACCCAAAGCTTCAAAAGTCCATAACTTGGTCAAAATAAGTCCAAATCCAACTTTTCAAAGGTCAAAATTGGGTAGAATAAAATTCTCTACAACATGGAACCATCAAAACTTAAAAATAATAAAGTTTGCTAGATCAAAACCAAGAAGATCCGAAAATGGTTAAAACCTAGATCTACAAAAATTAAAGCTTCAAAATGAAAAACTTTAAGTTCTAAACTAGTATAGAATGAGGAGAAGAACATATTTTGGCAAATAATTTTGTAAGAAAACGTCAACATCATTTATGGATCCATCTCTTGAGCAAGTTGGTACTTGCCTTGGTTGGTGGAGGAAAGTAAATAAGAGGAAATAAATGAGAGGAGAGAGAGAGATGGGTTATTATATAGAATCTTGAACCCATGGGTTCATGATGAACCATAGGGTTCATGATGAACCATTGGTGAACCAAGAATAGGTTACCCAAATGAGCCAAAACTGTAGGCCCAAATACAGAAAGTAAATTATGAAATAATATTTTGTCGAATATTTTTGGAAAATGCATGAAGAAATACAGCATATAAATATCGTATAAATACAAAGTAAATACAATTTATCGGTTTATGTATTAAAATATGTATTCCAGGATCGGGAAGTGACAAAAGTGCTTTATGTACTAAGTCAAAGAAGTTGAGAACTTTACGCGAGTTACTCTCTACGCGAGCTAATATCTACGCGAGCTACTATCTACGCGAGCTACTTTATGTCACTCCCACTTTTCACAAATAGGGGTAAAATGATCATTTTGCATTTTTGGGAATATTAGAAATTTTTATTTATTTATATTATTATTTGGGGATTTTTGGAGTCGGGTTCAAATTTTAGCTCATTCCGACTTGTATCGGAGACCCGGGGTAGCTTAGACTCTGATCGGGACCTAATTTTAAGTTAGACAAGACCCATAAAATCCCACAAATTAGTCTGGTACCTTTAGACAACTTCCCCGTGACTTAATCGATCAATTTGTAGATTTTAACTTGGTTTTTTTCGATCCCGAAAAATTGTTTAAGTCAATTTTGACCTAGAGGAGGCTTGGAGGGCATTTTAGACATTTGCCAAATGCCCCAAGCCCCCCTACATGGTCGGCCACCTATGGAGGTCCATCCCCACTTCATTTACTTCTTCCCCACTCAAGTTCTTCCTAAATTTTGAGTTTCCCACAAAGCCTAAACCTAGAAATTGAGATTTGATCTCTCAATCTTCCATTTTTCTCCAAATCTCTTCCATAGAACCTCTCTATATCATCAAGGGAGGGAGCTACCTAAGTTTGGAAGAGAAGTGCAAGGTGGAAGTGTCCATTCTTCAAGAATCTTTGTATCGGAGAGAGTTTTATTAGGATTTACACCTAATAGGTGATTATCTATTCTTTAAATCAATTTCCTATGAATTTTATTGATTTTGGAACCCATAGGAATCACAACATGGTTGTGTCCCTTTGTGTCAAGGTTAGAGGCCTATGGGAGACTCCTAGGAGGACTAGGATTAGTGTTTGTGTCCTTGTGTTTGTGTGTCTATACATATTTATATGTTTATGTGTGTGTGTGTCCAAATATATATATATATATATATATATATATATATATATATATATATATATATATATATATATATATATATATATATTTATTTTATATATATATATATATATATATATATATATATATATATATATATATATATATATATATATATATATGTGTGTGTGTGTGTGTGTGTGTGTGTGTGTCCATATATATATATATATATATATATATATGTGTGTGTGTGTGTGTGTGTCCATATATATGTGTGTCCATGTGTGTGAGTGTGTGTGTGTCCATATATATAGATATCCATATGTGTGTATGTATATATATATATATATATATATATATATATATATATATATATATATGTGTGTGTGTGTGTGTGTGTGTCTATATATATATGTGTGTATGTGTATGTAGATATGTATGTGTGAGTGTGAGTATCTATATATGTGTAGATATGAATGTGTGAGTGAGTGTGATATATATATAGAGTGGGATAGAGGAAAAGTTTAGAGAGGAATTAAAGGGAATGAGAGAAGAGAGTTGAGAGTTAGAGAGGAATGGAGGAGAGTTTAGAGTAGGATAGGGAGGGAGTTTGGGGCTACAAGTGGCAGCCAACCCCCCCCCCCCCCTCCCCCCCCATGGCTGTCCCAAAACTGGGACAACAGCCCTGTCCCCTTGGGGGCCTGCTATGGGCAGGAACCCCCCCCCAAAACAGCCACAAACAGCAGCAATAGCAGCAGAAATGGCAGCAGTAGCAGCAGCATAAATGGCAGCAAAAGCAGCCCATTTAGCCCCCTTTAACCCCCCACAAAACCCCCTATATGTATACCAATATATACATATATATACCTACATGTATACCTATATATATAACAATATATCCCCCTAAAAATAGCCTATGAGTGGGTTTGTGGAATGAGATAAGAGTGGGTTAGAATAGTGGGTTAGAGTCTAGCTAAAGAGAGAAAAAGGGAATAGTTGGATATAGAGTAGAAGGGGGATTTTGAGTTCTGAGTGTCGGAACGCGTTCAAATTTGAATGAGACTTAGATAATGTAAATTAGATTTTGTGGGTAGGCTCCTAGGTTAAAATCGGAGTTTCGTGTGGGATTAGGAGGATGGTATCACACGATATCATTGAGTATCTCGCGATACTCAAGATAATTGGTAAATCGACAACATATATCGTAAGATGGGCTGGATGTCCAATTTACCTAGGAAGCTTGGTAGGTAATGATAGTATAGGCTAGTGTCCTACTACTCTAGGAAGCCGGGAGTGAAACTCCTAAGGTAAAGCTACTTGGCCTTAGTACTAGAGTAGAAGGGTAAATGGGATAAATAGGGATAATACCCATTTCTCAACGTATGAGTTTAATACTTTAAGATATAGTTAAAATTAGGTTATTATGGTTGGTAATGGTTAGGAATAGTAGACTTGGACTACCTTTGACCTTGGTTGACCACGGTTGACTATTTTGACCAAAAGTCAATCGAAAGTTAACCGAAGCCTAAAACTTGACTAGAACTTGACCAAACTTGACCAAACTTGACCACTTGACCCAAAGTCAACTGTTAGTCAATGTTAGTTAAGTTTGACCTAAAGTTGACCTAGAGTTGACCTAGGGTTGACCAGAGTTGACCAGTTGACCAAAAGTCAACTATAAGTCAACTGTTGACTTAAATCGACCTGGTTTAATTTTGTTTGACTTGCATTAACCCAGTTTGACCTGGTTAGGCCTAATATGACCTAGATTGACCCTGTAAAATCTAGTTTGACCTTGTTTGACCTAGGTTGACTTAGTTTGACGTGTTTTGACATAGTTTGACTCAGTATGACTTAATTTTACTTCCAAACCATTATATTGATACAGTATTCCATCTATAGGTCCTCGAGGCACTGTTCTTGGACTCAGTCGATCTATCCATCATATTACAGGTGAGTGCATTCTCTGACAACTTTTTTAATTTACGATGATTGTTATAATTCATGTAATTAGTGTAGATATGCTTGTTCTTGACACATTGGTCACACGGATTGGTATTTATGGGTCCCGACATGAGGTGTTATTCCTTGTTATCTTGATATGTCTTGTGCAAGCCCCCTTGTAGTTCTTGTGCAGTATATGGACGCTGATTCTCGAGGAGACTTGTTCCCTTCTCGTAGAATCCCACGTCGTGACGTGTCTTGTTTGGATCCACTCTACCAGTCGGGGACGGGAAGTATTAGTGTAGATATGTGGTCATTATCCACCTTGTTACTCTTATAGATCTTGTGAGTGTTAATCATACACTCCACGTATGATTAACCAGGCCAGTAGACCTTGTGCAGACCCAAGCCGGCCACATGGTGAAACTAGTACTCACTCACTTAGATAGATGATTCTTGATTCTTGTACATGCCATGATTAGTTTTACTTGCCTTATTCTAGCTCTAGATTTACAGCTTACCTTGCCATGATACTCACATGTATATTCCATGATTTCTTGTATATACTCTCTATTTACAGTCTTATAGCTTTTGTCATATCTTGCGAACTGTTGTTAGTTGATTGTACTCGTTCCATCCTGACTGGATATGTTGACAAAATATTACAGATATTGATGAGGAGGATTACAATACCTACTACGGTCCGGATGACGTAGTGGGCTTAGACTTGGAGTCCTTGGTCCAGCAGGGCTTAGCTCCGCCCGACGAGCCTCTAGCTTAGTTTAGTTAGAGTAGATATTTTGGACTGGACCTTGTCTCCAGCTTGCTACTTATGTTATGATATTATATTTGGGATTGTATAACTATATTACTTTGTGTCTCTCTCTCGTTGTTGAGCTGGGTATTGCACTTGTGGTTTTTATCTATCTGGTTTTCGTGCCATACTTCTTCCTTCTAGATTGTGATTGAGTTTATCAGTATTTCATACTATATACCTCCGTACGGAAATGACAGGTTATTATATACTGTTTTGTTGGCTAGTAGACCTACAGTGTTCTACGCCATTTTTATGGTGTAGGCTGGGCATTGTCACGCACTTGTGCCCCTACCTAGGGTGCAGGTCGTGACACTTTACGCCAGGGCTATTCATTGAACTTTACGCCGGGGGACAGACTGTCAGGCCGTATTTAATATAAGTGATTTGATCTGACACAATAATTTTCTGACAGTAGGATTACACAGAAGCCGAAGAAATCTTTCCACCAAACCCAATGCTCGTCGTATAGTATGCAAATAAGGCTATTTTACGCTCAATAAAACTGCTTCTTTTACGCACGATAGTTATTTGAGTTTTTACGCTCAAGGCTATTGTGGGTGTAAAGTTTATTTGGGATACTTTTTACGCTCAAGGCCGTTTTTCTAGCCACTTTACGCTGGGAAGTTTATTTTGGGCTATTTTACGCCCAGTTTGCCACTTTACGTTAGGAGTGTATTTTGGGTCATTTTTATGCCCGATCATTCCTGACCACTTAAGAACGTGGTTTGCCCACATGGCTTTCATGCCACACTTCTCGAGAAATATGTGTACGTGATCTCCCTATTTTGTTGAAGTAGTGGGACATGTGTCACCATGTGTAGAGATCAAACTCTATATGGGACACATGTCAACGTGCGTAGAGGATGATTTACATCGTGGGTGACAGTTACTAGAGTAGAGACCTGATTTTGTTGCTTTTTACGCACGAAGGGTCAAGTCTACAAATAGACTTATTTTTACATATCAAGGATCAAGAGATGAGCATAGAGACATGAGAGGAAATTCTGAGAAAACTCGTACTTCTAGAGCGATATTCCCAGAAGCATTTCTTCAACTTTTTCTTAAGAACAGGGTAAAGCAAAGCAAAAAAGCATTTGACTGTGCCATCAGTGCCGTTGCTTGATACCTTTCTGGTGACTTATTTCTTCCGATTGTTCGTCTTCTTCAAGCAGTTTTCTTCGTCATCATTGTATGGTCCAAGGAACAAAGTGATCGCTCTCAGATCAGACTTCCATAGCAATACTTTCCAGAAACAACTTGTACTTTTGTACTTTTTCTCGTTTTCTTTCAAAAGCTAATTTTTAGGTATTTTGTTAAGTGAAACAAAATGGCGACTCTGCTGGGGACGACCTTCTCCTCTGACGAGAAGGCAATTGCTCAATATGATGATGTGTCGGTCGGATCGACAAAGAAGACTCTGGTTGTGCACTTCGACCAGACTGCCTACGAAGAAATGCTCCGAACTAGGGGTAGTACTCGCTGCTCCAATGTTCAAAAATCACGGAAGGCGCTAAAAGTTTGGATTCCTAAATCCAAAGCATCCTCGGATCCCCCTGCTGTCTCTGAAGGCAAAGGAATCCTTTCTACTCCTGTTGTGGAGACTCCCGTCTGTGACGAGGCATCCTTTACCTTGGTGATACGCCCTAGGCGTAACAATCAGTCTTCCGTCTGTGACGAGGAAGTCTCTACCTCGGTGATATGCCCTGGGCGTAAAAATCAGTCTCCCGTTTGTGACGTGGCAGACTCTCCAGTTTTACGCTCTGTGCGTAAAAAGTAGTCTCCCGTCTGTGACGTGGTATATACACAAGTTTTATGCCCCGCGCGTAAAAATATGTCTCCCGTCCGTGACATGATAGACACACAAAATTTACGCTCCATGCGTAAAGGAAAATCTCCTGTCTGTGACGTGGCAGATACTCATGTTTTACGCTCTACACGTAAAGGTAAATCTCATGTCTGTGACAGTATAGATAAAATTCACAATGATGTTTTTATATCTAAAGTGAATTTACCTGTACGTATGCAGCGTAATTGTTGGTAAAAATTTGCTTCCCCACAAACAGCCTTCTTACCCTACTTTACGCAAGGTACCAAACCTATAAATTACGCGTAATGTCGATGGAATCCTTTGTGCTCAAAAATCTCAGGATTTACGCACGCAACTCCAAGCGCGTAAAAATATACAGTTTGGTTCTGCTAATGCAGCTAGTAATCTTCTTTATACACAAGGTACTAAACGTTTCTCTACCCCAAACGTAATAAAGAAGACTACTCCCTCTACTCCTTCTGATTTACGCGAGTTGCTAGTACAAAAGCATAAAAATAGACAATCTCCTGTGACACTCCCCCAAGAAAATTATTATTGTGAGTGTCACCAGATTATAATCAAATATTGTTATTCGGCTTCTAAACAGTCAATTTTTGGCCAATTAAGCTATAACGAGCCTCAGCAACAGGTTGATGACCAAGAACATGAGTTGTTATATGCGTCAGTCAACATGGCATCTCATACCAACAAAGGACGACGTCCAAGACGCAACTCGTCCCAGACTCCTGGTCAACAACAATTCAACAGACTTCTTGATTCCTTTGAAAGAGTATATCAGAATACTCGATCAAGAAGACAAAGACAGGTACAGACTTCTGATTCAGAAGCTGGGGGTACTCAGTCTTTTGAGTCCGAAACTGATAGTGTCGATTCATACCTCTATACCAATCCCTCTGTATCTTCAAGAGAGGTTGAATCCTATGCTATTGGAGATGAACCAGAGACGTCATCTGCTAATACAGAATAGCATCTCTCTGCCGTTGAGCCATCATTGAAGGACATGCTTACCATGATGCAAAGTATGCATCAAATAATAATAACTCAGCAAGCTGCTCAACCGGCAGTAGTAATACTGGTGCAGGTAATAGCACAAACTCAAGATAGTCAAGGGATTGATAATCAAGAGCCTGGTGTCAATCAAAATTCTGCATCTCCAGATCCTATCATTCCAGAGGATGTACCACCTCCGGTCGGGGTTACGGTACATCCGACAACTATTCAATCGAATGTGCTTCCTCAAACTAGCGAAACTATTCAAGCAATGCGTAAGCTAAAAGTACAGTTTGAAGTTCTAAAGCATAAGGATCAACTCCAGAGGTTAGGGATTAAGCAACCTTATCCTTCTCATGTTGATGTTGGACCTTATGCTCAAAGGTTCCTAACATCTTCTCCTTATCTTCTTCCTATAGCCTCATCATCACAAGCTTGTGTAACTTATAGACGTCACGAAGAATCTTATTTCATGATTCCGTCTGATAAGAAAAATAAGCGCCAAATTGTGTTTGGTCTGGCTAGAAATATCCCTGTTATTCAGACATATGATCTTAGAGATAAAGATAAAGGAAGAATCCGAATTTACAAATATAGTCAACAATCTCTCAAGATTATCCAGAATATGGGATATGATTTGAAGACTATGCAAGGTCTCAATCAAGGCAAAGGTAGACGATTACCATTATATGGTGATCCATTTTACCAGAAAACTCGGTATGGGTTAGGATATGATCTGTCTCACAAGTTTAATGAGGATATACTAGATGAATTTTCTTCCAATTCTTCACAATCCTCAGATTCGGAAGAAATCCAATTCATCGAATCAGATACACCCCCCATGTACAAAAAAATAGAGAAGAATGTTATTCCAATTTTTTACAATCCTCATATTCTGAAGGAGACTATTATGATGAATCTGAATGTGTCTTCTCAGTCAACATGGTTCAAACTGATGGTGAATCTGAGCCATTTGAGAATGATCCTTGGGCACAGTAAATGGACACTCAATGGAAGCTTCGTTTTGAACAACGACAGCCACCTACAGAGGATGAGATTGTCCAGATTGATGTTGGAGACAGAACTACGTCCAAACCAATATTCATCAGTAAAAACCTCTCTAAAGATAAAAAGAAAGAGTTGATAAAACTGATTAAAGAATATATTGATATCTTTGTATGGAGTTATGAGGATATGCCGGGTTTAGATCCTAAAGTTGCTACTCATAAACTCAATATTCTTCCTAATGCCAAGCCTGTAAAACAACAGCAGCGATATTTTTGACCAGACATGATGGATGCAATTGAAGTAGAAGTCAAAAATCTGATTACATGTGGCTTTTTTCGTGAAGAACAACACCCAGATTGGATTGCCAACATTGTTCATGTTATGAAGAAGAACGAAAAAGTCCGAGTTTGCATAGATTTTTAGGATCTTAATGCAGCTTGTCCAAACGACGAATTTCCACTTTCGATTACCGATGTCATGATAGACAATACATGCGGCTTTGAACGCATGTCTTTCATGGATGAATTTTCAGGATACAATCAAATTAAGATGCATCTGGGAGATGAGAGGCATACTGCTTTACGTACACCCTTGGAATCTACTGCTATACGGTTATGCCGTTTGGTTTGAAAAATGCTGGTGTCACGTATCAACGGGCTATGAGCAACATCTTTCAAGAACATCTATGAAAAATAGTTGAATGTTATGTAGATGACATTGCTATCAAAAGTTGATCAAAAGATGATCACATTCAAGACTTGAAGACAGTATTTGAGTTGATGCGTCAACATCAACTGGAGATGAACCCTACTAAGTCTTTCTTAGGGGTGTCCAGTAGAAAATTTTTGGGATTTGTCATCACTTCTCAGGGTATCCATGTTGATCCTGATAAAATTAAAGCAATTCTTGAAATGTGTCCTCCACGCAATTTAAAAGAACTCCGCGGCTTCCAAGGTCGCATCGCTTATATCAGGAGATTTATATCCAATCTTTCCGAGAGATGTCAACCTTTCACCCGTCTATTAAAGAAAGGAGTATCGTTTGTTTGGGATGAAGCGTGTCAGAAAGCATTTAATGACATCAAGCAATACCTTACACATCTACCTGTTCTGGTACCTCCAGTGGTAGGAAGACCATTTTTGCTATATGTTCGAGCCTTGGATCATTCACTTGGTGATCTTCTTGCACAAAAAAGTGACAAGGGTCATGAACAGGCAATTTATTATCTTAGCCGAATGATGGTCGAAGCTGAACACAGGTATACTCATGTGGAAAAGGAATGTCTGGACTTAGTGTTTGCTGTTCAAAAGACACGACATTATATGTCAGGACAGACTATCCATGTCATCTCAAGAATAAATGCTATTCGGGTATTGATAAGAAAACCGAGTATTCTTAATTCCAGGTTAGCCACCTGGGCAATATTGCTTACTCCTTATGACATGGTCTATGTACCTCAAAAATCAGTGAAGGGCCAAGCATTAGCTGATTTCCTAGCAGCTCACCCTATACCTGAGACATCGAAACTATATGAGGACATTCCAGATGAAGTCGTGGATTGCAACATGACTTTGAAGGATGACATTTGGTAACTATATTTTGATGGAGCATCACGGGTCGGACCTAAAGGCAATATTATCTCCGGAGTAGGGATTGTCCTGGTTTCTCCTGACAAAATGGTCATATATCGTGCTTATTCTCTCAATGAGCCATGCTCTAACAATATGGCAGAATACAATGCTCTGTTGATTGGTCTCCAAGTAGCAAAAGAATTGGACATTAAGTTCTTAGAAGCTTATGGAGATTCTCAACTGATTGTTAATCAGGTTAGAGGGACATATGAAGTCAGAAATCCTGACCTCATCCCTTATCATCAAGTGGTAATCGAATTAGTCCTTTTATTCAAAGGATTCTCTATCGAATTCGTACCACATTCTCAAAACTTGGAAGCTGATGCTCTTGCTAGTTTAGCTGCAGACTTAGCTGTTCCAATTAGAAGATAAAATACCATCACTTTGTTAGATCGAGACTTATTCTGTATAAAGAATAACTTGCGTATTGAACAGAGTTATACTACAGAATCAAGTTCTCAGCAGAGGGATTGGAGAAGTCCATTCATAGATTATGCCGTTCATAGAATTTTACCTGAAGATCCAAAAGAAGCTGCATCAATCAAGAGACGATCATTTCGATTCTATTATGATTCTTCTTTACATATGTTATATCGTCGTTCATATGACAAACTTTTGCTACGCTGCCTCTCAGAGAGTGAAGCTAAGCAAACACCTCGTGAAGCTCATGATGGTGTCTGTGATGCCCATCAACCTGGTCTAAAATTACAGGACCGCATTCGAAGAATGGGGTATTATTGGCTATCTATGATAACAGATGCTGTAGATTATGCCAGCGGTGTAAAGCATGTCAAATTCATGCTGATTTTATTCATCAACTATCTGAGTTCCTACATCCTACAGCAGCTTCTTGGCCCTTCGAAGCTTAGGGCATGGATATTATTGGTCCTATTAACCCTCCTTCTGTCAAGGGACATCGGTTTATACTGGCTATAACCGATTACTTTTCTAAATGGGCGGAAGCAGTTCCTCTTGTCGAAGTAAAAATATCTAATGTGGTTGGCTTCATTAAACATCATGTTATTTATCGTTTCGGGATTCCCCGACGGATAATTCATGACAATGGACCATAATTTGCCAGTCAGGCATTTTATCGATTTTGTGACAAAAATCGAATCCAAAATCTGGCTTCTACGGCCTATAATCCAGCTGCTAATGGTTTGGCCGAAGCTTTTAATAAGACAATCATTAAACTTCTCAAAAAGTTTGTCTCTTCTAATAAACGTGATTGGAATGAGAAACTTGGAGAATATTTATGGGCTTACCGAACGACGGTTCGAACTCCTACTGGTTTTACACCATTTTTATTGGTTTACTGATGTGAGGCTGTCCTTCCACTGGAAATCCAGATTCTATCTCTTAGAATAGCCATTGCAAATGAGCTAACTATAGAGAATTATGATCGGTTAAGACTTCAAGAACTTGAAGGATTGGATGAAAGGCGTCTTCAAGCGCAACAGCACATTGAGCTATATCAAGCCCGCATATCTCGAACTTTCAATCGTAAAGTTAAAGAGAGGGTATTCAAAGTCGGTGAGCCAGTTCTAGCCGTCTGAAGACCGATGGTGATGACTCATAAGAGCAAAGGAAAATTCTAAGCAAAATGAGAAGGTCCTTATGTAGTCGAAACAGTCTTCTCCAATGGTGCTTATAGGTTGTCTAAATCTAATGGAGATCTGCTCATGATGTCGATTAATGGCAAATTCTTGAAGAAATATTATGTATAAATTTCTTTATTATTCCCCAGCTACCAATGTTTGGTTAAGCTGGTTACTTCTCCTTGAAGAGAATTTTGATCTTCTGTCTTACCAGCTGATTAAAAGAAAAGAAGAGAGATTTATTATTTATTATGTTCTTATGACCTCTGAATAAATATTAAGTCTACTTCTTTTCCTATCTATCATGTCCATTTGACCTCAGAATAGATATTAATATATTTTTCTTTGAGTTGTTACGATCTGTCATGTTCATATTACCTCTGATAGTATCGTATGCTCTAAACGGAAAATGAGATTCATTATCTATCATGTCCATATTACCTCTGGATAGATATAATCTAGTGAGTTAGGAAGACTTGTCAAGAGCATATTACCTCTGATAAGTGTTTTTCTATCTCATACCTATTGTTTAAATTCAAAAATAAATGATAGGATCAAAAAATAAATATTTTATTCATTCTTCGTAAACATTACAGAATGAAAAAGATGGAAGATTACAAAAAGCTCTTTATTTTGTCTAAGGTGGGGCAGAGACATCTTGAAGTAATTTCTGTAGCTCCGCTAGACGCTTGTCACGGGAGCTCAATACAGTTTTAGCAGCTACGGAGCGTCGTACTTCGGGAGTACAGATGTGAAAAAGTCCAGCAAAAGTGACTATCATCTTGTCCTTGGCTTCGTCAAGAGTTTTGATGGTAGTCTCAGCGCCAAAGACTTGTTCTTCCAAAATCGAGCTCTGTGTAAGTTGCTAGTCTCGAGCTAAGATCAGCTGATCCCTCTCTGCCTTCAAGCGAGCTAACTCAGCCTCGACTTCGCGAATTCTATCATTCTGTTCATGAATTCTTATGTTCAAAGTTTCATAGGCTTTTCTCTGGATATCCAGTTGGGGCTTCGCTCCAGCTAAAAAAGCTTTTTCTTTAGCTACTTTGATGTTGTACTCATGGAGGGCCTCATTAAAAGTCGTCTCCTGAGCAAGGTATTCAGCCGATAGAGCGTCATACTCCTCTTGGATGAGACTTTCAACGATTTCACTTGACAGCTTCAGATATTCTTTGATGGGCTGTTCAAGTCCCTCCACGATTTTCTCCAATGCCGCTGCTCTCGTCGCATCATTGAACATGGCGACATTTCTGATAGTAAGAGCAATCGCCGCCTTCAAGCTCTCATAATTGAGGCCCTTATTTAGGACCATTTTGATTAGAGCTGCCAGAGTCTGGTAAAAAGTATCAGTATGAATCTCAACTAAGAGATTCATTTTCGCACTTAAACTCGACGTTGTGGCGATGTCTACTAAATCTCTTCTCTGAAGACTAGGAGCAGATGTTGCCTTGGTAGCAGGCTGAGATGAAGATATTGTTGTCACTGCTACCATGGCCAACTGATTCCCAGGAGCTTCAGGAGCAGTATATTCAGTATTTGTTGCTCCAACCGTTTCTAGAGCTGAAACTACTTGAGTTTCAGTGGCGGTGATTAGTGTGGGTGGAATGGTAGTTGTGGCAGCTGACTCCGGTTCAGGTATTGTCTCTTCAGGAACTTGTCCTGGATCGGTAGCAATTACAACTTTCCTAGCTTCAATTGATAACTTGAGTATGCCTTCATCACCGTCTTCAGCTTCTGGCTCTACAGAATCTTCAAGTATTTCAGTTGTAGTGAGTCCTTCTACAACTGATTGTTTATTGAAGTCTAATTCTTCTTCCGCAGCCTCTTCATCATCTACGGTAAGTTCTACTATAGTTTCTTCTTTATCCTTGCTCTCAGCAGGAGGAGACACTTCTGGCTGAGCTTGCATTTCTGAATCTTGTTGTACCTCTATAGATGGAGGACATTCTTCCTGAGTCTCCACTTTGGGCTCTCGTGGTACTTCTTGAGCATCTTCTTCTTCTGAAGAAGAAGCCTCCTCCCCAGACTCCTCATTTTCCTCATAAATATCTTCTGGAGGAGGAGGAGCCACAAGCTTAGATGTAATGATGACACCTAAAAAAATTTAAACAAAATAAGTTAATATACAAAAAATCATAATTTTGTATGGATTTTGTATAAATTATATTTACCTGGAGTAGGTGTAGGACGTGCCAAATACGCGTCATAATCCCCAGTCCAATCCTCATCGTCGAAAGCTAGAGCTGGTTCATCAGATGGGATGAACTCTTGATCAACAGTATGTACTGGGGCGACGTCTTTAACAACTTGTGCCTTTTGTGGCAAAGTTAAATGAAGCGACAAACTGAGGCGTCCGGGAGATAGGACTACCGCAGCTTCTGTTACTACTACCGGTTGGGAGGCCGAAGATCCTTCTCCAGGGTGAACTGAAGAAGATGTAACATGTTGCGGCTCATCCACCTGAGTGTCACTCTCCGGGGTACGGGCTCTTGATCTAGAAGGTCTTTTGGTGGTAACCTTCTTCTTCTTTTCTGGGGTCTTCTCTGGAAGAGTGACAGCTGCACTTTGTTTCCGTTTACGGGACTTGCTAATAATGATTGGTTCTGCATCTTTTTCCCCAACTCCCGTAGGGATAACTTCCAGATACTGATCTGGAACAGCTGTGTCATCAGGGATGTATGATGGTACCCTGATTGGCTCCTCAACATTCCCTTCCTTGGGCCATCTTAGACTATCTCTCATATTGTAGCCATGGGCGAAGGAGCGGATGGAAGCATAAAAGTGAGCATACGTATGAAGTATACGTAGCTCGGTGGTGCTAGTAGTGATTGACACTTTGAATTTGGCACCAGTACGGGCAGTACTAAAGTATCTCCAACCTCTTGCACCATCAATCAGTTTCCCATATTGACAGAAACTGGTAGAGGGATTGCCAACATGAAGTTGGTCATATCCAAATTGGCGAGCGAACCTACTTGGTAGATATGGTTCGAACGCACAACTATCTTCAATTTGTACATCAGATGGAAGGGTCTGATGCACTGTAGCCACCTCAAGACTGGTGCTGACAATAAAGTTCTTCCTTCGACTTCATCTTCAAATTGAACACCGAAGCAGTCGGCTGGAACTTGTGGCCTCGTACAGAAAAAGTTTCAACCATAAGAATAATTCAAGACTGTTCGGGTATCTGCCACTGTCGTGGCAATCCATGTAGCTTTGCTGAACTTTTGGAGAAAGACCTCCGCATCATCTTCCGGGCCTGGTGGCAATAAACTACAGTTGTGATGCAACAGCCAGCCCATCAAGTAAGTGTAGGGCATTTCTACCCTGGGGAATACGTTCCGATGAGGAGCGTTGTTAATTAGCTCCTCACCAAAAGTCCTCAGACCTGCGTTTATTCGGCACACCTTTGCCGATAGCAGGTTGATTCTGATTTTAAATACCAAACGTATCGCTGGCCATAGCACGCTTCGGTGGATTCTATCAACTGTACCGGTCCCCGGTACAACCCATCTCCTCAACCATAGAGAAAGGAAGCCTGCCAGCAAAGCTCTCTTAGAGATCTTCTGGCTGCCATATCTGAGGAAGCTCAAGGCTTCGGTTCCAGCAGAGAACTCCCCAGTCTTAGTGGACAAATATTTGTTCGGGAATTTATAGCTGATCATCATATCCCGGATTTCGTCAGCAGGGATTGTTGAACCAGTGTTGATAGTTGGAGCCTTGTTCTCCTGAAATCTTTCTTTATCATCTTTTGATATCTTATCCTTATGGAAAAAGAGATATGTTGTCCACTTGTTGATGTACGCCAAATGAGATCCACTTTCATGTATAGTAGTACAAATCATGTAGTGGCACATCAACTCTTCATATACCTCAACCAGTTGAGGGTTTTTCTTCCTAATTTTACCAAGTTCCCGGTTGGAGGGAACATATTCTTCATATGGGGCTCCCCCATTGGCAACTTTGAGATGAATTGCATCTCATGGAGTGCGAGACCCATTTTACCTTTTGGGGTCGTAAAAGTTCCAGTTGAACTTATATATATATCTCCATCAGGGCCATGAACAAGTTATTGTTCGGTGGTATACCTTGACTAGTAGAGGCCACTGCTTCATACAGGCCAATGTCTTTCAGCTCCGTCTGGAAGTTCTTCATGATCCAAATACTAATTTGGATCCAGTTCTGGTTGAAAGGAGTTAGCCACCCTGGTAATCTGGGGTTGGTTTGGGGATATAATACTGCAGCCCTTATGAACTTATTGATGAACATTTGGGTCTGCACAGGTTGAATCAGAGCCGAATCTTCACTAGGAGTAAATCCAGGCAAGAGACCGGAGAAGGGAACAACACCACCATTGGGAACACTGACGTAATACCCCATATCATTGGCATTATCCCTCTTGAATATGATTCTACCCGGCCTTCTATGACTGTTGGGAGTCAGATTCCACAGCATCTGTCGGGGATGGGTGGCATAGATAAATACGGATAGGGGATAATCTCTATCCATATCAGGGAGGTATATTGCTCTATCTCCAGACTTGAACACCCAAGACTCCTTCTTGGGGTGTGTTTGAGACTTGCAGTCTATTGCATCCCCAAATAAGAAAGCTGGTTTTGCAAATTGTTGGCCATCCAGCGAGGTCAACAGTTCTTCATTAATCATGGATAGCAGCATTCTATCCCCTTGGACAGCTATCAACTGTGCTCTCTCTACAGGGTACTCCGGATTCGATTGGAGAAACTCTACATGAGACAGATTCTCCAAATAATTCGAGTCCACCATACCAACTGATGAACCAAATACTTCTGCAAGAGGGTGAATTTACAAATCCACTGCCAAAAGAAAAAGAAAAATCAAGTTAGTAAAAATCTAATTTGAAATTTTTACGCAGATAAATTATTGTAAGTTTTTACACATAAAGGTTAAAGACTTTGACTATGTAAACTTTACGCTTATTGAAGTTGATAAAAAGTTTTAAAGTGTAAAAGGTCTTTGTTTTACACAAAGTCTTTCACTTGTGAAATTTTATGCTAGCACATGTTAATATGAGCGTATTGTGAATTTTACGCTGGCATGTGTTGACATGAGTGTATTCTAAATTTTACGCTAGCACATATTGATGTGAGCGTATTATAAATTTTATGCTGGCATGAGTTGATATGAGCGTATTCTAAATTTTATGCTGGCACATATTGATGTGAGCGTATTCTAAATTTTACGCTGGCATGTGTTGACATGAGCGTATTCTAAATTTTACGCTGGCACATGTTGATGTGAGCGTATTGTAAATTTTACGCTGGCTTGTGTAGACATTAGCGTATTTTAGACTTTATGCTGGCACGTATAGACGTGGGCGTATTTTCTTAATTTTACGCTGACACGAATAAACATGGGTGTATGTTCTTAATTTTACGCTGACACGTATAAACGTGGGCGTAGTTTGTTATTTCAGTTTCTACGCTGACACGTATGACGTGGGCATGAAATCTGAAGGTTCGAGTTTTCTTCTTCTTCTCCGGCGAACTCATAGCCGAGATTAAGTAGGGCTTTACCCTTCATTGCCGGAGCCATGGTTGGGTTGCTCTGTTGAGGCGTCGTGGATAATTGGACGGGGGTTTTTGTGCGGTCGGCCGACGATGAACCGATGGGCTTCTTGCCCTTGCTGTCGGCGGTGGACGACTTCTTGGGAGCCATCGGATTGAAGCAAAAGAATGAAAGAGGCAGAAGAAGAAGAGATATCGAGATTATAGAAGACAAGTAAAGTTTTTCTCTCTTCAAAGAGCTCTATTTATAGAATTTTTGAATCGGTTCAAATTCCCGACTTTACGCTGACTGTTGGATATCCCAACTTTTACGCGGATGACCGTTGGATATCCCGAATTCTACGCTGACTATTGAAATCCCGAATTTTACGCTTCTATTCAAAGTATTTCAAATTTTAAAAATATTTGAAAACTTTGAAGGGGGTCTTGTAGGAGCGTAAAAAGTGCTTTATGGACTAAGTCAAAGAAGTTGAGAACTTTACGCGAGCTACTCTCTACGCGAGCTAATATCTACGCGAGCTACTATCGACGCGAGCTACTTTACGCCAGGGCTATTCATTGAACTTTACGCCGGGGGACAGACTGTCAGGCCGTATTTAATGCAAGTGATTTGATCTGACACAATGATTTTCTGACAGCAGGGTTACACAGAAGCCGAGGAAATCTTTCCACCAAACCCAATGCTCGTCGTATAGTATACAAATAAGGCTATTTTACGCTCAATAAAACTGCTTCTTTTACGCACGATAGTTATTTGAGTTTTTACGCTCAAGGCTATTGTGGGCGTAAAGTTTATTTGGGATACTTTTTACGCTCAAGTCTATTTTTCTAGCCACTTTACGCTGGAAAGTTTATTTTTGGCTATTTTACGCCCAGTTTGCCACTTTACGCTAGGAGTGTATTTTGGGTCATTTTTACTCCCGATCATTCCTGACCACTTAAGAACGTGGTTTGCCCACGTGGCTTTTATGCCACACTTCTCGAGGAACGTGTGTACGTGATATCCCTATTTTGTTGAAGTAGTGGAACAAGTGTCACCATGTGTAGAGATCAAACTCTACATGGGACACGTGTCAACGTGCGTAGAGGATGATTTACATCGTGGGTGACAGTTACTATAGTAGAGACCCGATTTTGTTGCTTTTTACGCACAAAGGGTCAAGTCTGTAAATAGACTTATTTTTACATATCAAGGATCAAAAGATGAGCATAGAGACATGAGAGAAAATTCTGAGAAAACTCATACTTCTAGAGTGATATTCCCAGAAGCATTTCTTTAACTTTTTCTCAAGAACAGGGTGAAGCAAAGCAAGAAAGCATTCGACTGTGCCATCAGTGCCGTTGCTCGATACCTTTTTGGTGACTTAGTTCTTCCGATTGTTCGTCTTCTTCAAGCAGTTTTCTTCATCATCATTGTATGGTCCAAGGAACAAAGTGATCGCTCTCAGATCAGACTTCCATAGCAATACTTCCCAGAAACAACTTGTACTTTTGTACTTTTTTTGTTTTCTTTCAAAAGCCAATTTTTAGGCATTTTGTTAAGTAAAACAATGTTCATATGATGTCTGACTGTATCTGCCGCAGGGACACGGTATTGGACACAATTATGACAAGTTGCTATGTGTAAATATTGCCATGAAACTGATACTAAGGCTAATTAGAAAGATTACCAAATTATGATGCATGCTCACTAAATGTACTTAGTGTTTAGTTTGGGTGTGAGTGGGCCTTGATCAGTACAGCGAGGACGAAAGCACCAATCCCCTACTAGTTTGTATGCAGGTTCAGGATATGTTCGGCTCGGGGCGGGGCTTAGCTTGGATGCGCCGAGGCATGGAGTCCTTAGCGTTTCAAGAGGAGCTACCGCATAGGCGTTCGGACTTGCGACATGGAGATGTTCGGCCGAAGACTACTTCTTGGCTATAAAGAGGCATAATGTATGGAACGATGTAATCATTTGTGAGCTAGAGAGATCATGAGCGTTGTAGCCAATTGGCATATTAAGTTGGGCTATTCAGAGCCTTTGTAACCTTCAGTTCATTATTAATAAAAGAGATTCTTATTGAATACTCTGTTTTCTTCCGCTGCTTATGTTATCAATTTAAGATAAACACTATATGAACCTATTATCTTACCTTGTACGAGCGCAACTCCAGGCTCGTGCGGCATCACGCTTCAGCGAGGACGATAATTCGGATAAAATCTAGCGAGGACGAGCGATTTCTCGAATCGGAGCATGACAAGTTGGTATCAGAGCGGTTCCATCCTCTGGACCGTGAACGAATCTTTTTGACCCTCAGTTGCTTCGCTATCGAAATCAGTTGACTCTATGTTGTTTACGCAACCACATGGCTCATAGATATGCTCGACGCTACATTTGATGTTCCACAGAATAAGTCTATATTAAGTGTGTACGTCTGCCACAAGTATGTCGTGACTATCACGCTATCTCCGGGTGCCATCGGAGAATATTGGTTACACGAAGTACAATGAGTTATGGAATGTTGGTTGTACGAAGTGCAACAAATATGGTGATGTTGGTTGCATAAAGTGTAATGATATACATATTATTGATCGCACGAAGTACGAGGAGTTATGTGTTGTTGGTCACACGAAGTGTAAAGAGATACGTGTTGTTGGTTGCACAAAGTACAATGAGATATGTATTGTTGGTTGCATAAAGTGCAACGAGTCGATATGAGACGATACGTGTTAGGTGGATATGCGAATGGTTATGTATTATTGGTTACACCGAATGCAACAAGTCGTGGATCGTTCGTTGCATCGGTGCAACGAGTCAACATGGAATGATACATGTTGTATGGCTATGCGGATGGATAGCGATATATTAAATGAGATTGAGTAATTACCTTAAGTATCGAGAATAAATTGTTGTACTAGTTGTAACGAGTGAGATTGGAAGATCTTGAATGCGATAATAACGAGTCGAGTTGGTCGCTAAGTCGAGTTTGAGTAGGCGAACGTTTATGTTGGCCGAATGTCGCGTTGAGCTTTGAATAAGCTAATGTTGCGTATGTGATCGATATGTTGCGTATGTAAGAAGAACGCTAGAGCTGGGATCAGAAAGATCGCCATACGGGATAGTTGATTGAAAAATAGATGTCAGACCTATGTGGAGTGTAAAGTCGAGTAATGACTCGATTTCGAGTGGTATATGCAATACCACTTGTGCGATCAGTACAGTGAAGCATTGTATCGATAACGATAGGCTCGATTTCTGAGTGGTATATGCAAACCCACTTAGCGATAGCTATATTAAGCCCTTGGTGACTTGCTATAGATTACGTCGAGACGATTGTGTCGGTTATGATAGGTTTGTCCTCAACGGACGGACTAGTAATAAGATTCGAGCGGGAATGACTCGATAAGAAGTCGGTGCAAGTATGCTTCGACGGATTGAGTTAAACGATTATGTGCAAAGTCGTACCTATGGATGATACGTCGAACGAGGATTCGTTAAGTATAAGTCGAACGATAGGCTGAGCATAGCGAGAGAATGTTGCGTTGAGAAAATAGTTGACTCAGTCAGAATTGAGTTAAGTCGGTACGAAAAACTGTACGAAATAAGTTGAGTTGAAAAGAAGAAATCGTGCGAACGAATTTGAGTTAGCGCGATGAGTCGGTAGCACGATTTGGAAGTACGAACTAGGAATATGATAATGGATATGTAAATTAGAAATTGTGTC
The DNA here is from genome assembly GCA_029216955.1 of Iris pallida. Classification (NCBI taxonomy): domain Eukaryota; kingdom Viridiplantae; phylum Streptophyta; class Magnoliopsida; order Asparagales; family Iridaceae; genus Iris; species Iris pallida. The sequence goes on from JANAVB010023799.1 coordinate 1,577,645, forward strand.
GTGATGATGGTTGTTAGTTACAACGGAATGGATCTTGATGTGTGCAAGACTTGATTCGTATTCGAGTTCGGATAATGGCAGTGATTGCGATGAATTGGAGCTTATGAGAAAGGAAGATGTTCAAGTTATGCATATCGACGATGGTATTGAGGCGTATCAAAAACGATATACAATAACTCGGGGATGCTCTAATCAAATGAAAGAAAATTATGTTGAGCATTATCGTTGGATGAATAAGATGCAAGTTAAGTTGATGTCAGTTTGGGATGACAGTGATAGGAACGCTTCGGAGAATTGGAGAGTGGATGGATGTTACTCGGATGAAAACGAAAGTGTCTTGATTGTTTCGAGGATAACCACAATGTTGACATACTTATCTTATACGAGTGTAACTCCAGCATCGCACACGCGTCATGCCAAATTAGGGCGATCATTCCTCGTGAGCGCTGGTATGGTGATTCATACAGTAGAGATGATCAAACTTACAAGGCATGGCAAAATTGGATTTGACTTGTGGTTTGAGGCGAAAGTCATTCGAGGATTGTTTTGATGAGTATGGAATGTGTCGAACTATGATCATGAATAGGTAAACTCGGACTTGAGGCGAGTAGATGTCATACGACTAGCAAAAATAGTCGACAGTAGTGCATGAGTGATTCGAGTAGTAAACGGCACATCAGTTGCGCGGGAGATGATAAATTATGGATTAGTAAACTACGTCGGATTTGATGAAGTCTTATAGGAATTGTCGGGAATTGATTTGGCTCCGCGATAGGATATAGCATGGTTCATTGTAACTGTCCCTCGTTGATGATCTTCAATTATCGAGCGTAGTTTCGGGGCAGATGACCCTAGAAGACTTGACCGCCAAATCAAGTGAATGTTGGAAACCGTAGGATAACCCTAAAGAAGCTACATAAGAAATTTCGTCGAGGATGAGGATGATGTAGTGCATGTTAAGGTAAGTCTAAGTGAGTGAGTATCGTATTTCGGAAGTTAGCGAGTAGCCTTCGACTAGATCGATATGGTCAAAAAATTAGGATTGTTCGAATAAGTACGTAAATAGATTTGGTTGGTCGAGGATCGAATAGATGTTGAAAAACGTTCTTAGCATAAGTGATACGGTAAGGCGATTACAAGAATTCTACAATGCACGAGAGCGACGAATAGTTGGATGACCCTAAGAATTATGTCGTAGATCGGATTGAGTAACGGTTAGGCTATGTGTGTTTGGAAGCACGATCTATGTTACGAAAGGAACTAGTCGAGATTGAATCGAAGATTGAGTAAAGAATTCATACACGGTCGAGAATCAGATATGAGCGTATCGTAAGAGACCTTGGGTCAAAAAGATTGTTGCCTTTGAGCAACGTAGACTCAAGTTGACCTCTTGTGTCGGGAGAGAGTAAGCACGATGTCTAGATAAGTTACCTAGCGGGGGTAGCCCCAGACGCGATGCGTAGGTAGTTCGAGAACGTTGATGGTATTGGAATAGTTGCGTGCGATGCATAGTACGGATTGTAGGCAACGAAGGATTAGACATGTTGGACTTAGTCCATGTCGTAAAGGCCGAATGTTATGAACGACTAGATGAAAGACTTGAGTTATGTGAGAGATAGAAAACGATTGGGCGAATAGGCATTACGGAGAATTGTTGTGATCGGATGCGCAATGACTTAATACAATACGAGCGTTAGATGACCGGTGAGAAACTTATGGGATTAAAGGTTTTGAGTTAAATTATAAGCATAAATGTTTGGAAGGATGATCGCATGTTATGGGACAATGCGTAAGAGAAGTATTTTGGGAAATAGGTGCTAAGAATTGACTAAGTCGAGTATGGAATAATTGGTGCTTGAGGATTTAAGTTGAACCTGTTAGTTGTTCCGATATCCTACAACTGAGCTTGGCTGAAATGCATATATTGATAGGACGCCTAAAATATGTGTATGATCTAAACTAAGTTGTATGATTCAAACGATAGTAGCATGAGATTGTGAAACGATCTAGCGAGACACTTGGATTAAGTGTTGGTTTCGGTTCGAGGACGAACCTTATTTTGAGTGGTATATTATGTAATGCCCCGCTTCGCACGGTGCATTATGATGAGTCGTTGACTCGATGAGTTGCGTTGACCCGATAAAGTATCGATACGAATCGATACAAAGCATAAGTTTGGTTTGAGCAAGGTATTAACTTTGGTTAATCTGGTGTACAGGCTATACTTTTACGCTAGATTGTAAAAGGTCAAAATGATGTCCGTGAAACCAAATTATTGCCTGGCAATGGATTGTGGCATGGGCGCAGTAGGCCAAATCAGTCGAATAGTTCAACGGAATGGCTAAGTCAGAAGAGTTAGTCGTGCGACCAAGTTATGGAATCGGGCCGTACCAGCTCGGCGAGACGACAAGGCGTATCGGCTTAAGGTGGGCGGGTTCTTGACTCTCTCTCCCTATTCCTTCACATCTAATAAAATATATCCTTGTATGCATAAGTTGCTGTCAAGTTAGAGAGCGTGGCTCGAACGGTTAAAGGTCTTTGTATGTTCGAACATTAAGATAGAACATTGAACATTGAACAATTGAAGCGACGTACATCAAATGTACGGGTCGCGATAGGGCGGTAATGGTATAACATTGAAAGGAAAAATCGAGATGTGCAACACGTGCACGACTCCGAGAACATTAAACACTAGGCCTAGAACATTGATTATGGCGTTAAGCGTGCCCTCGTGCATGGAAGCTAAGAAATGATGAAGTAACTACGGAACTAGGCTATGTGAACAACTTATGAATGGAACGCATTGAATATAAGTACGAGAAGTCCAAGCCATTGGGCGTCGTGCATCAATACAGATGTGTTGGGGGCATAATGCCAATGGAACTTGATATAGAGAACATGAATATGTTATGGAACGTGAATATGTTTACGGAACATGACTATGTTTAAGGAAGGGATTACGTTTATGGAACTTGTGACTTGTTGGAATGATATGACTTGTATGCTATGGCGCGTATTGTATGGTCAATGGACTCGGATGGCCCGTGTACGGGTGCGGCTTCCCTCGGACGGTTACGACCGGGGCATCGGGACCGTTCGGCCTAGAAGGGAATTATGTATGGTATATATAGTGTACATTATTCGGATGGGTTGCGACAGTCCAGTGTTGTGATAAGCTATGATATCAGTAAGTTTGGGATCCTTCGAATATTGGGGTAGCAACCCGTATCGAAGTGATCATAGGCTTACACATAAGGATGCCAAGTCCATTACGGTGCGAAACACCATGACCTTCAAATAGATAGGGCCGGTGGGCTGAGATTAGAGTTGGGTGCAGGCGCAGGGCCTGGCACCCTTATGTATGTCTAAGTATGGTTGGCTGGTTGTGTGAATTGTATGATTTCTTATGAAAAGTTCTAAACCATTGCAGGCTAGGCAGAATGGACGGAGATGAGCACGATCACTATGTTATGTTCATATGATGTCTAACTGTATCTTTCACGACCCGCACCCATTTTCTTTTTTCGGATATGAGACGTGTCCAAGCCAGCCTACGCCGCAGAGTCCGCGGTAGAATGCTATATAGCCACAATGCTCAGAATCACAAATAATGCTCATTCACAAAATTAATCTAGTTTACAATATTCACAAGTTTTATATTTGCAAAAAAATATAAACTCGTACAAATATTGGAATGACTACAACTCATCTATCTAGCTAATCTCTAGGTCTTCTTCTGCAAGTACACCCGTAACTCCCAATACTAAGTGAATCCACGGCTAACCTGAAAAATATTAGTTTTCAGTCAGGATGGAACGAGTACAATTCACTGAATGCGGTTTCAATAAATGAAAGTGACTATACGACAGAGGTTAGCCTTTAGACATATGATTTGGAAAATAAACACAGAAAGACAAATAAAACTAAACAAAGGAAAATAGTAAATAAATACAAAGACCATACTCACCGACTGACTGAAGTACCTTTGATATGTGATCGGTCTCGGGACAATTACACGACACTGTCTACAGTATCTACACTGTATAAAGTTACACGGTCTACACTGTATAATGCAATAATGAAACACTGTCTACACGGTATAATGTAATAATAAATCACGGTGTACACTGTATACACGGTATAAGGTCAGTTCACACATTCTTGGTACTTCACCTCCCTGACACGACAAAATATAACAAATATAAAAGACAGAAACCACATATCTATTGACTAACAAAGATGTATAGTAAAGCTGAATATCAAAAACAAACAATAAACTGTAACCGTCTGTGGTCCTTTGCTGGTAAAACCGATAATCCGAACCATTCAGTGTGCCACAATAGTCAAAACTCATACAATAGTCTCCAGATGCTAAAATAGACATTACCATTGTTCTTAGAATAGTCAAAATAGCTAGAATCGCCTATCCTTAAGTCTAATTCTGGACACAAGGGCAAAACGGTAATTTCAGGTCAAAAATGGTGTCCGTCGTTGGACCCGCTTTGTACCAAAAAGCATGCCAAAGTCAATGGTCTCTAAAGTCGTCAAACTACATGTCTACGAATTCGTTTTGATGATACAAACCCAACTTTATGTCCAAAGCTGGATTCTGGCGGGCCGTGCACAAAATCGCCCGTTGAATCGGATCGTGGGGCCCGCAAAACGGCGATCCGATCAACTGTCTCAGAATCGGACCAAACTTGTCATACAGGACCAGAAAAATGATACGGCCCTGTTGGCGCAAGTTTCGTCTCGATCTGACGAGCGTGCACAAAGTATTTAGAAAATTTGTACAGAGACCGATACGGTGTATTTCGACGGATACGCATCAAATTCGTCGTGCACACACGACCAATTTGAATTTCGTCAAAGCCTACACGTCCACGAAGCCGATACGCACCTTTCGATGCTTTCGATTAGTGACCACGTCGCCCGGATTGGCGGGACGCACGTCGTATCGAAGAGTTTTTCAATATCTTTAATATTTTAAAACATATTTTTCCTAATCTTTGGGGACTGTTTATTCAGCACATATTGCATGAATACAGAAATGAAAAGAAGGGTTTCCATCTCGTATATATTGTCTATAAGTGTCTTCAAATAGACTTTCGAAATCGTGCATGGTTTATCACTACCATTTTTCTAGCTTGAGGGTATTTTGGTCATTTTCAAATTTTTAGAATTTAATTTGAATTATTATTATTATTTATAATTAATGTGATTTTTGAGTGATTTTTAGAATAATTGTTTTTGGTGTTTTAGAGACTTTGACTTAAGTTGACCTTGTAGACTAACCTAGTGGCTAACCTAGGTCTTGACTAAGTGATTAGGATTTGAGAACCTAGGTTGACTTAAGTTCATGAGGATTAACTCATTGGGATTAATTTGGTGAAATTAGGAGCTAGTTTGATATAGAAATGGCTTGTGAAGTCACAAGTCATTTTATGACTTATAGGCTTAATGGCCCATAGGCCACACCCATTGAACCAAGCCCTAACCCTAGGAATTCTGAACAGCCCCTATAGTCAGCCCCTCCCCTATTTATATTCTCTTAAAACTAGGGTTGCCTCTTTAGGAAACTTTGCCATTTGGAAGAGGTGAGTCCCCATCTTGGTAAATCCCTAGAAAATCCATTTCTTCTCCAAATTCCTTCAAATAAATTGCAATAGAACCTAAATCCAACGTTCTTGCTGTTGGTATTGAGTTTTTACAGGGAGGAAACAATTTGGAGAACTTTTGGTGGTTTGTGGAGCTCTTCCTATTTGGGGATTTTGACCCATTGTTCACCTATAGGTATATTTCCTTCCATTGCTTTTAAATTCTGTAAAAATTCATTTCTAGGTTGTCCTAACCCTAACCTAACAGTAGGATAGGCTAACCCTAGAATTTGGACCCATTTCGTGTCCGTATCGGACACGTATCAATGTGTCTAGGTTAGTGTTCGACGAAATGCCTCAAAGGGCATTTCGTTCGATTTTCATGATTTTGTTTGAATGGAAAAATCCATTTTAGTCTCGCTTATACATTTCTTGGACACTGAGCATGTTCTCGTGTCGGGTTGGGCCGACACGAGCGCGTGGACACGCGGTCGTGCACACGCGCGCGCGGGCAGTTTTTCTCCCCTGCTGCTCGTGCACAATTTCTCTGTGCACAGGGGGTTTCGATGCTTGAAACTCTACATAGGCGTTGTGTCAATGACTGACACGAGGCTCGTAAAGTTTCACGAGTCCTCGTGTCGTGTCGGACACGTTATGGGCCGTGCACGTGCACTGCACTGTGCGGTTCAGTGCACAGGGTGTTGGTGATGGTTTTAAATTGATTTTTTATGCTTTTAAATGTGTTTTAACTTACTATTTAGATCCTAAATATCATGTGTAATTCCTGTTTATATTAGGTTACATGTTAGTTTAGGTTTTGTTAGAATATTTGAGTCGAACATGGGTTTCTTGTGTTTTTTCTGATACACAACAGACATTGTATTCCAGTTTTATTCAAACCAGTTTAATTCTCTATTGTTTACTGTTTCCAATTGATATTGATTCCCTACATGTTACATATTATGTTAGCTAAGTATATTCACTCGAGTTTTGGATTGTATGTGTGATTAGGAAAAATTGGTTGTGAGTTTGATTCCCAGTTTTCAGCATTCACCTGAGATTTGGTTTTTGCACACTATTTTTTTTAGAAACTTGGAAATTGATTCCTTGCATTCATGTCCCTTACCTGAGAATGATTTCTGCATATTAGACTGTATGAGAATGAATTGAACCTGAGAATCAATTGCAATAATCTGAGTTCACTATCATGTATTAGAAAAACTGAGTTAGTTAAGGGATGTTAGTTTTGATTTGGATTCTTAATTAAACTGAAATTGTTTTCCTGTTTCGGTGATATGAGATTTAGTTCCCAGTTTTGTACAAAACCTGATATGGTGTGTTCCTAAGCTGTGTTGAGGTTCAACATAAAACCTGGGTTTTGGTTGTGTTCAATTCTTTGAAAACCTAAAATTGACTGTCTAAAACCTGAGTATCAATTGCATTAACTGGTTTGAATTATTCTTCTATACCTGAGATTGTTTAACTAATGTTGTGTGGTTTCATACATGAGTAAACTGAGATTAAGTTCTAGAACCCTAAAATTCATATGTATTAAACTGAGTTTAAGGAGGCTTTGGTTGGTTAGTAAACTGATTTCATTTCCTTTCCTTACTGTCTCCTATACACCCATATCCTTTTGCACACATATACACTGTCTTTCTTTTGACTGAACTGTTAGAAGTTGTTTCCTGTTATCTGGATAATTGGTGGTGGGACAGGACCTGGTAATTAGGTCCTATTTTCTGAAATTGGCGTTCCTGTTTTCAGGTTCTCCCTGTTTTACTAATCCACATTTCACATTTGTATACACTGTTTTTCTGTTTTTCCCTTCCATGCTTCCACTTTGTTCACTTGGCACCAATCACACACCACACTGCCTCTTGACAGTTTATTTCATCACCCACATGTCATAATTTATCAGCATAGTGTTTATCCTATTAGCTACTATTTTTTATGTTCTGAACATATACACACACCACAAATTCTTCACTGTTTTCCTCTCACACCATCACACCCTAGTCACACACACACACATACACTTGAATATGTGATTCCTCTCTCTCTACACACGTATCACATATTATATATATAGTGTTGCACACATATATTAGTCATATATAGGATTGTGTGAATGTATGTATATATATAATATTTTGTAATATGATGTGTTATGATATATGGGTAATAGAGTATAGAGGCTATAGGTTACATACTCTATTTAGATTATAATCTATATACCAATGTGTGTATTGGTAGGCTTGACATGGTATTGCCTAGAAAGCCTAGAATAGTCTTGCTAGACCTAGATTAGACTAGTTTGACCTAGATTAGACTTGGTTGACCTAGTTTGACTTCTAGGGTTGACCAGAGTTGACCAAGAGTTGACTTTGGTCTAGATTGACCTAGTTTCATGTAGAATGCATTAATTTGCATTGTATTATCATTCTGGACTTGTTGTGACTCATACTGTTCTAAATAGGAGCCATACACCACTCCTCGGACAGTACTTTCATCTCGGACTTTCAGTTTGCAGGCGAGTACATTCTCTGATCTTTTCATACCTGTCTGGATATATTCATGCTCTAGATTACTCTACATGATGCTGACAGGTATCTTCACGGATTAGTACTATATGGATCCCTTCCTGAGATGTTATCCCTCTACGGGTGCATCGGGTATTTCATGTTCATGTACTTTATTATGTGCATCAGGTACTCCTTGTACTCGTACTAGTTCATGTTTTTACATGTTCTCATGTGCTTTCACGTGCCTCATGTACTACTCATTACATGAGTTCACGTATCTTAGTTGTATTCATGTGCTTATAACGTAACTTGAATGGATTCTTGTGTACTGATTGGGGCGGGGTGAGTAGAATTGGTTATGTGAACACTATCCCAAGTAGCTGTATAAATGTGCCTCCTTATTTGTATTCATGTGCCCCTAAGCCGTTTACATAACCATATTGTACTCTAAATCACGTAGTCACTTACAGTCTTACTATCATGTATCTATTTCCAGTTACAAAATATCTCCTGTTTTACTTGTACTTCCATTCAGCACTTCCTGTATTTTACTCTTTTGCAATGATTTATACTCCTAACCTGATATGAACTGTGGAGAGATATGTGCTCGTTCCTGTCCTGACTGGACCTGTTAAAATATTACAGAGGACGAGGCTGAGGCATTCTGCCCTACTTACTACGGTGCCACACTAGATGAGTGCCCAGATTTGGACCAGCAGCAGGATCCATTAGCTGTAGACGACACTCCATTAGTTTAGGATTGTCTTACTATTTTGGATTACTGTATTAGACTTTGAGATATTCTGAGATGTATTTATTTTAGACACTTAGAACTCTGGATTGTATCTCTATGATTCTCTGTTCTGGATATTGTTATCTTTCATTATCAATCTATCTTACCTGTTCTACCTTAGCTGTGGTTGAGTTATATTTCTGTTATGTCACCCCCATTCGGGGAGTATAACTGTTATTACCTTCAATTGTTAGATGTTGTGACCTAGGACAGCGTTCTACCGCCGACACTGCGGCGTAGGCTGGACGTACCCACGTCTCGTGTCCTTACTCTAGGGTGCGGGTCGTGACACGTTTTTAGTGGCGGCCCATGCAGGTCCTAGGTTGGAAATGTAGTGGTATTCGAACTAGAATATCGCTGCAGCCTGCAGTAGAAATTAGCATTTTTTTTAAAGGTACTCAATCACACTAGGAAAATTTCTTATCAGATTCTGTATATCTATTTTGCTGCTTATTGTCTTCCTTAGAAATTTAAACTGTCCTCCTTTGATTTTTCGACTCATTCTCAGTAATTGCTTCTTGTTTCATCTGTGTCTCCAGGATGGTTGAGACGCGATCGCATCGCCCCATGACGGGAGAGGCTGGAGAGGGGTCTGCCACCTTTCGTGTCCAGCATCTAGCTCCCGGTGCTACAGGGCCAGTGCAGCCCTCAGGAGTGGGAGTTTCTGCCACTTTTGGAGGAGCACCTCCGACAGTCAGGAGGCCAGTTGTGATTCCAGAGATCCTTCCCATGCAGCAGCCTCCGTCTGCGGGGATGGTAGATGCTGCCCATCTCTTCTCCTTTGTGGAGAGGATTCTGGAGTCGCACCAGCAGCAGCAGACGAGGCAGACTGCAGATTTTAGGCAGGGAATCGATGAGGCACACCAGCTGGTACGCACTACAGTCGAGATGATCACAGCTCAGGGGACTCAGCAGCAGCCCCGTCGGAGGGAGAAGGATATACAGGACTTCCAGAAGATGCACCCTCGGGAGTTCTTCGGCACAGAGGGCATCCACGTTGCAGACGACTGGATAGAGCATATTGAGAAGATCTTCCGACTAGCAGAGATACGAGCTCGACTCCAGATCGAGGCGACGGGCAGCCAGATGCAGGATTTGGCCCGAGCATGGAATCAGACAGATCCCAGAGTAGGGGTTGAGGGCCAGACTTGGGCCCAGTTCAAGGAGCTGTTTAAGGTGCAGTTCTTTCCTGATGTTGCCTTGGGAGGTATCGAGGCACAGTTTGAGGCTCTGGTTCAGGGGAACCAGATGGTAGCTGAGTATGCCGAGGAGTTCTGCAGATTGGCCCGGTTCATTGATGACTTGACTGAGAAGACGAAGGCGAGGAAGTTTCGCCGAGGTCTGATTAGAGAGATTCGATCGCTGAATAAGAGCGACCGGAACGCCACTTTCGCTGAGAAATTTTTTGGGGCCATGGCAGCGGAAGACGACCTAGGGCTGAAGTAGAAGAGGGGTCGTGACTTCCAGAGTGGCAGTAGCAGTCAGGGGCAGGCCAAGAGGCCTCACTTCCAACAGCAGCAGCAGAGGCCAGTGCAGCAGTATCAGCAGCAGCATCAGCAGCAGAGGCCAGTACAGCAGCACCAGCAGCAGAGAGGGCAGCAGGCACCTCGTCCGGTAGTCATTTGTGCCTTCTACAAGAAGCCAGGGCACATGATCCATGAGTGCAGGAAGAAGCTAGGCAAGTGCCTATTTTGTGGTGCTGGGGATCACCAGTTGAGGGACTGCCCAGGGGCTTTTGGGCGAGGACAGCAGGGAGGTGGAGCCAAGGCTCCAGCAGGCCAGCAGAGGGGACCAGCCCTGCCGACCCAGCAGCAGAGGTTCCAGCAGCACCAGCAGCAGGCACGAGGTGGACAGCAGGGGCGAGCTTTCGCCATGGTAGCTGAGGATGCCGAGGCCATCGGAGAGCTGATAGCAGGTTCGGTTCTCCTAGATTCCCTTCCAGCATTTGCACTCTTTGATTCCGGGGCTTTCCACAGCTTTATGTCAGTATCGTATGCTATTAGACACAGTTTGATTTCTGAACCATTGCCTAGGACCTGCAAGATCACGACCGGGGGTGGGGTCATCCTCGTGAGTGATGTTTGCAGAGGGCGGAGTGTCATTTTGGGAGACCGAGAGTTGGGGGTGAGTCTACTAGTCATGCCATTACCGAACTACGACGTTGTATTAGGTATGGACTGGCTGAGTAGACACCACGCCCGTATTGATTGCCGTGGGGGTAGAGTTTTGTTCGGGGCGCCAGGAGAGCCAGAGTTCGAGTACACCCGACGGCAGGCAGAGCAGGACGGCAGAGTCTTCTGTGGAGCATCAGTCGAGGAGCAGGTGGCTCCGCATCCCTTGATTGCAGAGTTTATGGACGTGTTTCCAGAGGAGTTGCCAGGGCTTCCACCAGACAGAGATGTAGAGTTCTCGATAGACTTGGTTTCCGGCGCGGAATCGATCTCCCAGCATGTCTATCGAGTGAACAACAGCGAGTTAGTGGAGCTGAAGAAGCAGGTGGATGAGCGGCAGGACAAGGGCTTCATTCGCTCGAGTTCTTCACCTTGGGGTGCACCGGTACCTTTCGTACCCAAAAAGGATGGGTCGGTACGGATGTGTATCGACTACAGGGCACTTAACAACCTGACAATCAAGAACATATACCCACTGTCGCGGATCGATGATCTGTTTGATCAGTTGAGCAGAGCTCGGGTGTTCTCCAAGATTTATATGAGGTAGGGTTATCACCAGGTGAAGGTGAGGAAGGAGGATATCCCCAAGACCTCTTTCAGGACGCGATACGGGCAGTTTGAGTTTTTGGTTATGCCGTTTGGGCTAACCAATGCACCAGCAGTGTTTATGAATCTAATGAACAAGGAGTTCCACCAGTACTTGGACAAGTTCGTGGTGGTGTTCATTGATGATATCTTGGTATATTCCAAGACTGAGGAGGAGCACGAGGAGCATCTGCGGATAGTGCTAGAGACTCTCAAGCGGGAGCAGCTCTATGGAAAACTCTCCAAGTGTGAGTTTTTCTTGGACCGGGTGGACTTCTTGGGGCATGTGGTGACTGGAGATGGTATCTCAGTTGACCCCAAGAAGATTGTAGCAGTTGAGGCTTGGACAGCGCCGACTTCAGTGGCAGAGATCAGGAGTTTCCTGGGGCTGGCAGGATACTATAGGAGATTTGTGCAGGATTTCTCCTGGGTTGCATAGCCGTTGACACGGTTGACCCGGAAGGATACTGAGTTTGTTTGGTCAGAGGAGTGTCAGGCAGCTTCTGATGAGTTGAATAAGTGGCTTACGACAGCTCCGATTCTGACATTGCCTTCAGGATCAGGTGGTTTCACTATTTATAGTGATGCTTCAGGGAAGGGGCTGGGTTGTGTCTTGCAGCAGCATAGGAAGGTGATTGTCTATGCTTCCAGGCAATTACGTCCCCATGAGAAGAACTACCCTACCCATGACCTGGAGCTGGCGGCGGTGATTTTTGCTTTGAAGTTGTGGAAGCACTATCTGTATGGCGAGAGGGTGGAGATTTTCACAGATCACAAAAGCTTGAAGTATGTGTTTACACAGAAGGAGCTCAACATGAGGCAGCACAGGTGGCTTGAGTTGATGAAGGACTTTGACATCGCACTTCAGTATCACCCGGGGAAGGCCAACGTGGTTGCCGATGCCTTGAGTAGGTATCCGACAGCCATGTGTTTGACTATAGATCGGCACCTGCTTGCAGACTTGGAGAGCCTTGGGATAGAGGTGATTGTGCCCGAAGTACAGATGCAGTTATGGGGCCTTCAGATACAGTCGGACTTGATGGACAGGATCAAGGCGGCACAGTTCGATGATGTGGCTCTGCGGTGTATCCGAGAGCAGATCAGTATGGGAGTGGAGGATGCTGAGTTCTCACTTGCAGAGGATGGTACCCTGAGGCACGGTTCCCGGTTATGTGTGCCCAGCGGGGAGCTCAGAGAGCAGATTATGCAGGAGGCTCACAGATCGCAGTACTCTATACACCCTGGTGCCAACAAGATGTACAGGGATCTGTGAGAGTATGTCTGGTGGTACGGGAAGAAGAGGGAGGTGTCCAACTTCGTAGCTAGATACTTGATCTGTCAGCAGGTCAAGACAGAGAGGCAGAGGCCCGGGGGATTGTTGCAGCCGTTGCCCATTCCAGAGTGGAAGTGGGAACATATTACCATGGATTTTGTATCGGGGTTGCCACGTACACCAGGAGAAAAAGACACGATTTGGGTCATCGTTGACAGGTTGACCAAATCAGCCCACTTCTTGCCATTCAAGGTGGGTACGTCTACAGAGAGGCTCGCAGAGTTGTATATGAGGCAGATAGTCAGGATTCACGGAGTTCCCGTCAGCATAGTCTCAGATCGGGATATTCGCTTTACTTCCCATTTCTGGAGGAGTCTGCAGACTAGCTTGGGCACTCAGCTCAAGTTTAGTACTGCATACCACCCCCAGACGGACGGACAGTCAGAGAGGACTATTCAGACCCTTGAGGATATGCTGCGGACGTGCGTCCTGGATTTTGGAGGTTCCTGGGAGGATCACCTGCATTTGGTAGAGTTTACTTACAACAACAGTTATCAGGCCAGCATTGAGATATCACCGTTTGAGGCTCTGTACGGGCATAGGTGTCCTACACCCTTATCTTGGGATGATGTTGGAGAGCGAGCCTTACTGGGACCAGAGATGGTTGTTGACGTAGCCGAGAAGGTGAAGCTTATCAAGGACACACTTCGTGTGGCGCAGGACAAACATCGGCACTAGGCCGATAGCCACCGAAGGCCGCTGGAGTTTGAGGTACAGATTTAGAGATAGGATTAGAAGTAGGTTGTATTTCGTTTTGTTTGATTGATCGTGTTTGATGTTTAGTAACTTGAGACCTTGCTTGTGATTAGGTTGGAGACATGGTTTTTCTGCGGATATCTCTGTCTCGTGGTACGATACGTTTTGGTGGAGGTGGGAAGCTTAGCCCGCGCTTCATCGGCCCTTTCGTCATCAGCGGGAGAGTCGGTGACGTGGCATACAGGCTAGACTTGCCACCTGCACTAGTGGGCGTCCACAACGTATTTCACGTATCACAGCTGAGACGGTACGTGGCTGACCCTAGCCATGTGCTCGATCATTCGGAGATAGAGGTTGTACCTACTATCAGTTATCCAGAGCAGCCTGTGGAGATTCTGGATCGCCGAGAGAAGGTATTGAGGAACCAGGTGATACCCTTGGTACGCGTCGCATGGAGGCATCATTCTCCAGGCACTACCAAAATTTATTGTTTTAGCGACGGCCACATCCGTCGCTAAGACGACGGTAATTACTATTAGCGACCGATTGCCGACGGATATTGGCCAAAAAAATCCATCGGCAATCAGCTCGTCGCTAATAACCTTCTGTCGCTAAGTTGTCGTCACATGACGGAATAGCGACGGATATTCGACGTCACAATACAAAGCATTAGCGACGCATTTCCGACGGACTGTCGTCCACTTCAGCTTTTAAGTACTGAACTGTGTAGGCTATAGCGACGTAAATTTCCGTCGGTAACCCGTCGTAACAGCGTATCAGATCGTATCGTTCCGTCGCTAATCCGTCGACAGCTTCGATATCAAGTGACGGATTAGCGACGATTTTCTGACGAAAAAGCCGTCGACCAGCTTCTGGAAATTCATGTCATTTCTAGCAACTTGGCGACGGATAAGTCGTCGCTTTGCCGTCGAAAGGTATAGACCGAATAGCGACGGATTAACCGTCGACCTTGTTCTGGAAATTCTTGTTATTTCCAGAACACGGGCGACGGATAGATCATCGCTATTCCGTCGAACAATTTATCATGCCGACGGATAGTCCGTCGACCATCCGTCGCTACCTGGTAAAAATTTTCAAATATCCAGTTAGCGACGGAATAACCGTCGAAAAGTAGTCGACAACTTTTGATGACCGTCGCAAAACGGTCACAAGTCCGTCGCTAACTGAGAATATTTTGAAAAAAATTACAGCTTTTTAGCTGTTCGCAAAAATTTGCATAAACCAAACCAATATATAATGCACACCAATTATCCAACAATCACATAGACCAAATATATTATGCACACCAATTATCCAAGAATCACATAGACCAAATATGCACATACGAATTTAATGCACACCAATTATCCAAGAATCATATACACCAAACCAAATTAATATAAAATAGACATCAATTATCCGGAAGAGTAACCTAATATCCATCGTTATAATCCGATCATTGCACAAATATTCCAAATTTTTCACAAATATTTCAAAGCACATAGGAAAGAGTTGGCCAGTTACAGTAACCTAATATCCAATCCTGACGACCGATCATAGCACAAATATTCCAAAAATTTCACAAATATTCTAAAATACATAGGAAAATCGACTTTGGCCTCAACAAAGACCACAAGTCAGACGATGAATCCTCACAGCCAGGGATGATAGTTGCGTTAAGGCATGTACCATTCTATCAGCCACTTTGCATACGAAGGCTCAATCTGGTTGAGGTCTTCTGTAGGGATAGGACGGTCGCTCCCGATGCTACTACTCTCTGACGGTGGCTCCTCCTTAGCTTCAAGCTTGGGAGCAATCTCTTCCTTGATGGTCATCGGTTCTTCCTTGACCTCGACCTTTGGTAACACCTTCTCCTTAACAGTCACCGGCTCTTGTTTGACGACGGAGACTTCCTCCATGTCGACCTCCAAGGGTTTCTTGCCTCGACCCCTTCCTCGACTAGCAGCACCACCTCGACGAGTCCTAGGAGCCATCTTTCTGACAACAGAAATTTTCATATAGGGTAAAGAAATTTACTCAAATTATAAAAGTTGTGACGTTGGTTTTTTGCGTTCTTCATCATTAGAGGGAGCAGCACTGGAAAAGTTGTGACGTTGGTAGCATGAGAGAGTAAAACTCTGTATCACAAGACTAACAGAATTACTATGTAATCATGTACTCACCAATAACCGGATGTAACTGGAGTCGTTGGGCCTATCGTGCAGTAATTTGTGGATCCGCTGGTATAGGCCAGATGTACTTAGTATCTAGTGTATCAGATTAGTATCGGTCTATCGGTTTGGTATAGGACGTATCATATTGGTATTGGCCTTAACAAATTGGTATCTTCCTATATCCGATATGTACATGTATCGGCCGAATAGCTAGGATTCATATTGGTCTTATCGATTTGGTATCGGTCATATCCGATAGGTATCGGCCGTGTTGGATTAGTATAGACTA
The DNA here is from genome assembly GCA_029216955.1 of Iris pallida. Classification (NCBI taxonomy): domain Eukaryota; kingdom Viridiplantae; phylum Streptophyta; class Magnoliopsida; order Asparagales; family Iridaceae; genus Iris; species Iris pallida. The sequence goes on from JANAVB010023799.1 coordinate 1,593,808, forward strand.
TTTCAGATTAGTATCGTGGAAGGTTTAGTAACAACTGTACTTGGATTTCTCTCTTCTCGAGCTAGAATACCATTGCAAGAGAATCACCAGATCGTGATTGGCCAGTTACAGTAACATACATACTTCCTTTTCCATCAGGAAAAGCGAGATTGAAAAGGAAGTATGTATGTTCTGTAACTGGCCATCTACGCTCACGTGACTCTCTTGCAATGGTAATCTAGCTCCAGAAGAGAGAAATCCAAGTACAGTTGTTACTAAACCTTCCACGATACTAATCCAAAATGGTATATAATAATCCAACACGGCCGATACCTATCGGATATGACCGATACCAAATCGATAAGGCCAATATGACTTAATAGCTATACGGCCGGTACATATCGGATAGGACGATACCAATTCGCTAAGACCAATACCAACCGATACGGTCCATACCAAAATGATAGATCGATACTAATCCGATACGGCCAATACTTATAAATACCTACGGTCCAGGAGGTTGATCCGCTAGTACATCCATGTACGAACAACGAAGTAACGATCCATTTCAATTTGGATGTGAAAATCTGTATCGTAAGACAAACTAAACATAATCAGTTCTATTTCACATGCTTAATTGCCAAGTATGGGAACGAATGGCTCAGAACACAACCTAAAATTTATTCTAGCATACATTAGTGTGAATCATCTACGTTCTGTACATATAGTGTAGTATATGTTCTTATCGTATCTAGTATCTGAAGGATGTAACAGAATCAAGATGAACTCACATAGATTACAGGTGCCCCACATTTGAGTGCTACACCAAGACTCACCGTGATGAGGTTAGTGATTTATTTAAGCTAATATAGTAATCTTGTAATTTAAAGTTGGAAGAACATGCAAGTAGCCTTATAGTTTCTGCCTCGCCAGTCGAATGGCTTAATTGTCAAGTATCGAAACGAATGGCTCAGAACACAACCCGAGATTCATTCTAGCATACATTAGTGATTCATCTTGATTCTGTTACATCCTTCAGATACTAGATATGATAAGAACATATACTACACCATATGTACAGAACATAGATGATTCACACTAATGTATGCTAGAATGAATCTTGGCTTGTGTTCTGAGCCATCCGTTCTGATCAAGCATCTTCCTTCTCCTCTCCTCCACCATGGCTCTGAACAAATCTGCTCCTCCCTCTACTTTCCTTCTTCTTATTTGACTCTCTCAGCAATATATAACATCCAGCTCAAGTGTAGAGTCGGGGGAGAAGAAGTGGGCAGAAAGAGGAGGGGGAAGCAGCACAGCCGGCGACATGACCCGGAGGAAGTACAGAAGTTTTCTTCAACAGACGTAGGAGAACTATAAGGATATATCTTTTCACAACATATCACCTTGTCAAAGACCCTTATTGTGACAATCATGTTACCGCAGTGTCGGAAGACTAACATGTCATAATTTTCTAAGCCGTGTGTTTTGACACCGCGGTAACATGATATTCACATGAAGGGTCTTTGACAAGATGACATGTTGTAAAAAGATATATCCTTATAGTTCTCCTACGGCTGTTGAAGAAAACCTCAGTACTTCCTTCGGATCATGCCGCCGGCTGTGCTGCTTCCCCCTCCTCTTCCTGTCTACTTCTTCTCCCCCGACTCTACACTTGAGCTGGATGTCATATGTGGCTGAGAGAGTCAAATAAGAAGAAGGGAAGTAGACGGAGGAACAGATTTGTTCAGAGCCATGGTGGAGGAGAGGAGAAGGAAGATGCTTGATCAGAACGGATGGCTCAGAACACAAGCCAAGATTCATTCTAGCATACATTAGTGTGAATCATCTATGTTCTGTACATATGGTGTAGTATATGTTCTTATCGTATCTAGTATCTGAAGGACGTAACAGAATCAAGATGAACACACTAATGTAATACTAAGACATCATCTACTACTATATAAGATATAGTGATAGGTTGTCGTATCATCATTGTCGAGGGATGAGGGTTGGAGGACAGTCAACTTTATCTAAGGCTACTTGTATAGTTTCTGCCTCGCCAGTCGAATGGCTGCAGGGACTATGTCCTGATCACCATGGCGTACCGTAGACTAATGCAAATGGAGCTGGAAATATCCGTCGCTAACCGGTCACTAGTCTGTCGGTAACTGAGAATTTTTTTGAAAAAAAAAATTACAGCACTTTCTCTGTTCACAAAAATATGCATAAACCAAACCAATATATAATGCACACCAATTATCCAAGAATCACATAAACCAAATATGCACACACGAATTTAATGCACACCAATTATCGTATCTACGGCTACATAGTTTCTGCCTCGCCAGTCGAATGGCTGCAGGGACTATGTCCTGATCACCATGTCGTACCGTAGATTAATACAAATGGAGCTGGAGCCAAAATACAAAAACCAAAATACAAAATACAGAAATCAAAATACAAAATACAGAAACCAAAATACAAAATACAGAAACCAAAATACAAAATATAGAATCCAAAATAGGACCCTCTGTGAGAACGGATTGCTCAGAACACAACCAACCGGAGAGGATACTCTGAGAGATCCATCTGAGTAGGACGTATACTCTGAGAGATCACCTTTACAAGAATGATATCAGTAGTGGGATTGAGTGCTAGAGGGGATATTATCAGAGTATACGTCCTACTCAGATGGATCTCTCACCGTTACTATTTTTTTCTGACAGCATGGTGGATGTGCTCCGTCAACAGAATCTGGCTCCGAGCCAAAACTTTGCCCTGGAGCTCAAGTGGACATCCTTCGTGTAGAGTTTGAGTGAGAGGTTCCTGACAGCATGGTGGTCTCCTTTGTCAAAGTATCCGTGCTCGTCCCACAACCAATGTGGGATGAGCACGGATACTTTGACAAATGAGACCACCATGCTGTCAGGAACCTCTCACTCGACCTCTACACGAAGGATGTCTACTTGAGCTTCGGGACAAAGTTTTGGCTCGGAGCAAGAATCTGTTGACGGAGCACATCTACTATGCTGTCAGAAAAAATTAGTAACGGTGGGAGACCCATCTGAGTAGGACGTATACTCTGATAATATCTCCTCCAGCACTCAATCCCACTACTGATATCATTCTTGTAATTGTGATCTATCAGAGTATACGTCATACTGAGATGGATCTAGTATTCTTTCTTGTTGGTTGTCGTATCATCATTGCCGAGGGATGAGGGTCGAAGGACAGTACAAATAGTCTAATACAAAAATAACTCAATATGTAGTCCAATACAAATAGTCTAATACAAAAAAAACCCAATACAAATAGTCCAATACAAATAAGTACTAATAGCTAATGAGAACCACGCTGCTCACGCAAACGCTCAGTGATACGTTCACGCAACCACCTCGAAAAAGCAAGATTTTTGGCACGAGGAGAGCTGTCGTCCATTGCAAGGATTGCATGAAGAGTCCTCTCGGTCTCACTAGCTACCGGTGCTGGATGAATAGAACTTCCGGTCTCACTAGCAACCGGTGCTACTTCCTCCTTAACTGTAGGAGGAGCCACCTCAGCATTCACTGTTTTCCTCAAACGACGTGCCGCTCCTCGGGTCATGGGTGCCATCTGGTAAGATCGATAGTCACAAATAATATAATTGTAACAGAAGCAAGCTAACTAAAGGAACCATCATGTAATTTGAGTACATTTTTGAAAGCCGATAAAGTATAAAAAATTCGATTTTTTGCCAAGTGTGAGAATGGATGGCTCAGAAGACAACCCGAGATTCATTCAAGCATACATTAGTGTGAATCATCTATGTTCTGTACATATGGTATAGTATATGTTCTTATCGTATCTAGTATCTGAAGGACGTACGTAACAGAATCAAGATGAACTCACATAATGTAATACTAAGACATCATCTAGTACTATATAAGATATAGTAATAGGTTGTCCTATCATCATTGCCGAGGGATGAGGGTCGGAAGACAGTCAACTTTATCTGCGGCTACATAGTTTCTGCCTCGCCAGTCGAATGGCTGCAGGTACTATGTTCTGATCACCATGTCGTACCGTAGATCAAATGGAGCTAGAACTGGAGCCAAAATACAGTACTACTTCACCATGTCGTACCATTTTACTCTCTCTCTCTTTCCTCCCCCCCCTCCGGCGCTCTCACTCTCTCCGGCGCTCTCATACTACTAATTCCTATGTGTTTTAAGTGTGAGAACGGATGGCTCAGAACAGAACCCAAGATTCATTCTAGCATACATTAGTGTGAATCATCTATATTCTGTATACATATCGTGTAGTATATGTTAACCTTATCGTATCTAGTATCTGAAGGATGTACGTAATAGAATCAAGATGAACTCACTAATGTAATACTAAGACATCATCTACTACTATATAAGATATAGTGATAGGTTGTCGTATCATCATAGCCGAGGGATGAGGGTCGAAGGATAGGCAACTTTATCTACGGCAACATAGTTTCTGCCTCGCCAGTCGAATGGCTGCAGGGAATATCCGTCACCATGTCGTACCGTAGATTAATGTAATTAATGGAGCTAGAAATATCCGTCGCTAACCGGTAACTAGTCCGTCGCTAACTGAGATTGTCACATACACATATGTATATCACAGCTAGATGTATAGATATATATATCTATACAGAAGCACACAACTGATAGAACTCGCACTGTCCTTGAGACAGTGAACATATACACCATGAATCCAAACCCCATTTATATTCACATTTACTAATCCAAACACCACCAAACTAATGGAACACCCAATATGGATAACAGATTATTTAGCCAATATATAAACTCAGATAAATTTGAGAAGCAAAGCCACCCGCCGCCCCCGACCAAAGCCCGCCGCCCCAAGCCCGCCGCCCAGTAGTTCGGTTGCATATATATATGAAGAGTGCTTATGGGTGTGCGGCGGTTGCAAATAGCCCCGACGTCGCCGCCCCAAGCCAACCGTCCAGCCCCCGACGTCGCCGCCCCAAGCCTACCGCCCAGCCCCCAACCCAAGCCAGCCGCCCAGCCCCCGACGCCGCCGCCCCAAGCCCACCGCCCAGCCCCCGACCCAAGCCAGCCGCCCAGCCCCCGACGCCCCAACCCCAAGCCCGTCTCCCAGACCCCGACGCCCCCGTCCCAAGCCCACCGCCCAGACCCCGACCCAAGCAAGCCGCCCAGCCCCCGACGCCCCAACCCCAAGCCCGCCTCCCAAACCCCGATGCCCCCGCCCCAAGCCCACCGCCCAGACCCCGATCCAAGCCAGCCGCCCAGCCCCCGACTCCCCAACCCCAAGCCCGTCTTCCAGACCCCGACGCCCCCACCCAGGCCCCGACGCCCCAACCCTAAGCCCGCCTCCCAGACCCCGACGCCCCCGCCCTAAGCCCACCGTCCAGACCCCGACCCAAGCCAGCCGCCCAGCCCCCGACGCCCCAGCCCCAAGCCCGCCGCCCAGCCCCCGACGCCCCCGCCCCAAGCCCACCGCCCAGCCCCCGACCCAAGCCAGCCGCCAAGCCACGGACGACCCAGCCCCAAGCGCCCCGCATTGCCCCTATACGACACCGCGAGAGAAAGAGAGAGAGAGAGAGATCGAGAGAGAGAGAGAGGGGGTTACCTTCGGGAGAGAGAGAGGAGAGGACGCCGACGCCGACGACGACACCAACGCCGATCATCGAAGCCGACACCGGCGAGAGAGAGAGAGAGAGAGAGAGAGGAGAGAGAGTGAATTTGGGGGGAATGCGAAAAGTTCCCTCCGCCGTTCCATTTAAAGTCTGGAACGTTTATATAGCGACGGACGAGCGACTGGTAAAAGACCGTCGCCCAGCCGTCGCCTATTTTGGTAAGTGCCGACTGAATATCCGTCGCTAAGTCGTCACAAATATGTCCCGCCAATTTTCTACACAATTCCTGCCAAATAATCGACTGTATAGCGACGACGGTAAATCCGTCGCTATAACACCGACAGTCTAGCGACGGATGTGCGACCTTTCCTCCCCCTAAAATTAAAATAAAAATGGCAAATGCGTATAGTCGGAAATCAGTCGCTGAGCGGCCACAAAACCGTCGCTAATACCGACGGAAAAAGTCCGTCGCTAAAAAACCGTCGCTAAATGAGTGTATTTTGGTAGTGAGAAGAGTCTACCTGGGAGCGGGAGGATGAGATGCGCGAGCGGTACCCCTATCTTTTTGGACCTTGAGGTATACTTTTCTATCCTTCTTAGCAGTTAGTTTCGCCTTTAAATTTCGAGGACGAAATTATTTTAAGGGGGGTAGATTTGTCACTACCACTTTTCTAGCTTGAGGGTATTTTGGTCATTTTCAAAATTTTAGAATTTAATTTGAATTATTATTATTATTTATAATTAATGTAATTTTTGAGTGATTTTTAGAATAATTATTTTTGGTGTTTTAGATACTTTAACTTAAGTTGACCTTGTAGACTAACCTAGTGGCTAACCTAGGTCTTGACTAAGTGATTAGGATTTGAGAACCTAGGTTGACTTAAGTTCATGAGGATTAACTCATTGGGATTAATTTGTTGAAATTATGAGCTAGTTTGATATAGAAATGGCTTGTGAAGTCACAAGTCATTTTATGACTAATAGGCTTAATGGCCCATAGCCCACACCCATTGAACCAAGCCCTAACCCTAGCAATTTTGAACAGCCCCTATAGTCAGCCCCTCCCCTATTTATATGCTCTTAAAACTAGGGTTGCCTCTTTAGGAAACTTTGCCATTTGGAAGAGGTGAGTCCTCATCTTTGTAAATCCCTAGAAAATCTATTTCTTCTCCAAATTTCTTCAAATAAATTGCAAGAGAACCTAAATCCAATGTTCTTGCTGTTGGTATTGAGTTTTTACAGGAAGGAAACAATTTGGAGAACTTTTGGTGGTTTGTGGAGCTCTTCCCATTTGAGGATTTTGACCCATTGTTCACCTATAGGTATATTTCCTTCCATTGCTTTTAAATTCTGTAAATATTCATTTCTAGGTTGTCCTAACCCTAACCTAACAGTAGGATAGGCTAACCCTAGAATTTGGACCCATTTTGTGTCCGTATCGGACACGTATCAATGTGTCTAGGTTAGTGTTCGACGAAATGCCTCAAAGGGCATTTCGTTCGATTTTTGTGATTTTGTTTGAATGGAAAAATCCATTTTAGTCTCGCTTATACATTTCTTGGACACTGAGCACGTTTTCGTGTCGGGTTGGGCCGACACGAGCGCGTGGACACGCGGTCGTGCACATGCGCGCGCGGGCAGTTTTTCTCTCCTGCTGCTCGTGCACGATTTCTCTATGCACAGGGGGTTTCGACGCTTGAAACTCGACATAGGCGTTGTGTCAATGACTGACACGAGGCTCGTAAAGTTTCACGAGTCCTCGTGTCGTGTCGGACACGTTATGGGCCGTGCACGTGCACTGCACTGTGCGATTCAGTGCACAGGGTGTTGGTGATGGTTTTAAATCAATTTTTTATTCTTTTAAATGTGTTTTAACTTACTATTTAGATCCTAAATATCATGTGTAATTCCTGTTTATATTAGGTTACATGTTAGTTTAGGTTTTGTTAGAATATTTGAGTCGAACATGGGTTTTTTGTGTTTTTTCTGATACACAACAGACATTGCATTCCAGTTTTATTCAAACCAGTTTAATTCTCTATTGTTTACTGTTTTCAATTGATATTGATTCCCTACATGTTACATATTATGTTAGCTAAGTATATTCACTCGAGTTTTGGATTGTATGTGTGATTAGGAAAAATTGGTTGTGAGTTTGATTCCCAGTTTTCAACATTCACCTGAGATTTGGTTTTTGCACACTGTTTCTTTTGGAAACCTAGAAATTGATTCCTTGCATTCATGTCCCTTACCTGAGAATGATTTCTGTATATTAGACTGTATGAGAATGAATTGAACTTGAGAATCAATTGCAATAATCTGAGTTCACTGTCATGTATTAGAAAAACTGAGTTAGTTAAGGGATGTTAGTTTTGACTTGGATTCTTAATTAAACTGAAATTGTTTTCCTATTTCGGTGATATGAGATCTAGTTCCCAGTTTTGTATAAAACCTGATATGGTGTGTTCCTAAGCTGTGTTGAGGTTCAACATAAAACCTGGGTTTTGGTTGTGTTCAATTCTTTGAAAACCTGAAATTGACTGTCTAAAACCTGAGTATCAATTGTATTAACTGGTTTGAATTATTCTTCTATACCTGAGATTGTTTAACTAATATTGTGTGGTTTTATACATGAGTAAACTAAGATTAAGTTCTAGAAACCTGAAATTCATATGTATTAAACTGAGTTTAAGGAGGCTTTGGTTGGTTAGTAAACTGATTTCATTTCCTTTCCTTACTGTCTCCTATACACCCACATCCTTTTGCACACATATACACTGTCTTTCTTTTGACTGAACTGTTAGAAGTTGTTCCCTGTTATCTGGGTAATTGGTGGTGGGACAGGACCTGGTAATTAGGTCCTGTTTTCTGAAATTGGGGTTCCTGTTTTCAGGTTCTCTCTGTTTCACTAATCCACATTTCATATTTGTATACACTGTTTTTCTGTTTTTCCCTTCCATGCTTCCACTTTGTTCACTTGGCACCAATCACACACCACACTGCCTCTTGACAGTTTATTTCATCACCCACATGTCATAATTTATCTGCACACTGTTTATCCTATTAGCCACTATTTTTCATGTCCTGAACATATACACACACCACAGATTCTTCACTGTTTTCCTCTCACACCATCACACCCTAGTCACACACACACACATACACTTGAATATGTGATTCCTCTCTCTCTACACACGTATCCCATATTATATATATAGTGTTGTACACATATATTAGTCATATATAGGATTGTGTGAATGTATGTATATATATGATATTGTGTAATATGATGTGCTATGATATATGGGTAATTGGGTATAGAGGCTATAGGTTACATACTCTATTTAGATTATAATCTATATACCAATGTGTGTATTGGTAGGCTTGACATGGTATTGCCTAGAAAGCCTAGAATAGTCTTGCTAGACCTAGATTAGACTAGTTTGACCTAGATTAGACTTGGTTGACCTAGTTTGACTTCTAGGGTTGACCAGAGTTGACCAAGAGTTGACTTTGGTCTAGATTGACCTAGTTTCATGTAGAATGCATTAATTTGCATTGTATTATCATTCTGTACTAGTTGTGACTCGTACTGTTCTAAATAGGAGCCAGACACTACTCCTCGGACAGTACTTTCATCTCGGACTTTTAGTTAGCAGGCGAGTACATTCTCTGATCTTTTCATACCTGTCTGGATATATTCATGCTCTAGATTACTCTACATGATGCTGACACGTATCTTCACGGATTAGTACTATATGGATCCCTTCCTGAGATGTTATCCCTCTACGGGTGCATCGGGTATTTCATGTTCATATACTTTATCATGTGCATCAGGTACTCCTTGTACTCGTACTAGTTCATGTTTTTACATGTTCTCATGTGCTTTCACGTGCCTCATGTACTACTCATTACATGAGTTCACGTATCTTAGTTGTATTCATCTGCTTATAACGTAACTTGAATGGATCCTTGTGTACTGATTAGGGCGGGGTGAGTAGAATTGGTTATGTGAACACTATCCCAAGTAGCTGTATAAATGTGCCTCCTTATTTGTATTCATGTACCCCTAAGCCATTAACATAACCATATTGTACTCTAAATCACAAAGTCACTTACAGTCTTACTATCATGTATCTATTTCCAGTTACAAAATATCTCCTGTTTTACTTGTACTTCCATTCAGCACTTTCTGTATTTTACTCTATTGCAATGATTTATACTCCTAACCTGATATGAACTGTAGAGAGATATGTGCTCGTTCCTGTCCTGACTGGACCTGTTGAAATATTACAGAGGACGAGGCTGAGGCGTTCTGCCCTACTTACTACGGTACCACACTAGATGAGTGCCCAGATTTGGACCAGCAGCAGGATCCATTAGCTGTAGACGACACTCCATTAGTTTAGGATTGTCTTACTATTTTGGATTACTGTATTAGACTTTGAGATATTCTGAGATGTATTTATTTTAGACACTTAGAACTCTGGATTGTATCTCTGTGATTCTCTGTTCTAGATATTGTTATCTTTCATTATCAATCTATCTTACCTGTTCTACCTTAGTTGTGGTTGAGTTATATTTCTGTTATGTCACCCCCATTCGGGGAGTATAACTGTTATTACCTTCAATTGTTAGATGTTGTGACCTAGGACAGCATTCTACCGCCGATACTGCGGCGTAGGCTGGACGTACCCACGTCTCGTGCCCTTACTCTAGGGTGCGGGTCGTGACAGGGCCCGAAGGGGGGCGGTTCCCGAGGCGCCAGCGCACTCGAGCGTGGGCCGGAGGGGGATCCCCCTGGTCGGAGGGGGAGCAGGGCCTCCGGCGAGGGGCTCTAGAGAACGGTGGAGGGAGAGCCCCGCTGGGCGGGCCGCGACGGCTGAGGGGAGGGCTGAGCAGGCGCAACCGAGCGGGGGAGGGCCAGCGTGGGAGCGGGGGCTCCGGAGGGCGGGCCATGGCGGCTATGCCACAGCTAGGCCACGGCGGAGTAGGGAAAGGGGCGCGAGGGGGCGAGAGCAGAGAGGCGAGCGGGGAGAGGCCGGGTCCCAGCGCGGCGGGCGACCGACAGCCGGGAGGGCTAGAAGTAGCGGCGGTGCGACCCCAAGGCGTGGGCGTACACCGCCCACTGCGTCGCGTAGTAGGAGCCGAGATCGCCGGAAGACGGCCAGGGACGCGCGGCCGGCTGGGCGGGGACGGAAAGGGCGGAGGCAGGCCACTAGGACGCGGCCGAATGGGCTGGGAGGGGGACCCAGTGCCACCGCAAGATGGAGGGGTCCTGAAAGTAGGTCCCCACCGCCGTCGAAGAGGAGGGACACGCGGCGGCGGGCTGGGCGACGGGGAGAGAGAAGTGGTCCGCTGCCGGAACTGGAAGGGGTTGGGTGTAGGCCTCTGCCAAGAGAACAGGAGGTACGACGAGTTGGGTGTCGGGATGGGGGAGGAAATCCTCGACCGCGGCGGAGGGTGCGGCGGGTTGGGAGTCGATATGGGGGAGGAAGACCTTTGCCGGGACGGGCGGCGCCGAGAGGGGAACCGCCAACGTGGCGTGAGGAGGCGCAGAGATGCAGCCCGAAGCCGAAGCGGGAAAGGGCTCGGGAGGAGGGGCTGTCGGGGAGAGGGCGGCTGCCGGGGTGGGGGGTGCCTGGGCTGGAGGAGCTCCAGGGGTAGCCGAGGGGAGGGTGGCACTGCGACGGGGACGACGACCCTAGGGAGCGGCGGGCAGGGACGTGGCAGCGCAGCGCACGGGGCGCCGTGGAAGACAGGCGGAGGACCGAGGTGGGACGGGGCCGGCGACGGCCGAGGGCGCCGGGCACGGTGATAGCGACGACGCCCAGAGCGGCGGCGGCTCCGAGGAAGAGAGGGGGAGGGGCCGCCGCACGTCATGCAAACTCCGACCGAGGACGGGGGGGCCTCCCCGCGAGAGGAGCGGCCAGTGAGGCGCCGGCCGCCCGGGGACGGCCGGCCACCGGGGGGGGCACTCGAGGTGCTGGGGGGCTCCGTCTAGAGGGATCCACACCCATATGGCGCTCTTATATATATATATATATATATATATATATATATATCCATAAAACTCAAATAAATCCCACTAGCATCTATTCCTAGGGTAGACCCTATTTGTATATATATATTTGACTATATATAATATTGACAAAAAAATATAACCAATAATGGTAAAATAATATTATATAATAATAACCTCAATAAAATAATAATAATAATAATAACGAAATTCAATAAAACAATAATGGTGTATATATACCATTTTGTGCAGTCTAATAATGCCAAATTGTACAAGGACCTATTTTATACAAATATTATTGATTATCCACTAATAACGATATTTATAATATTTAATTAAGAATACTTAGAAAATATTATTAGATTACTAATACGGAATACAAAAAATTATACCAAAATACATCAACACGAATGTCGTTGGACGTACCGCATGACTACATGGGCTTGGCTTGGATTCAATCTGGACTAGTTCGGTACAACTAGGTTCCCTAAAACTCAATAATATAATAAATAAATAAATAAATCTTTGGTAAGGGTTAAGTCGCAACTTGGCCTGATTTTCCTAATTAGGACATCACTATGGCTCGACCTTCCCTACAGGGGCTAATATACTAGCCAAAGCACGCCCTGGCACCATCCGTGCCACGATTTTTAGTTACCGTGTACTCCAAAACTCCATCATGGCTAAAATCATCTACCGTAATAATCAACTAAATAATTATTTATAAAAATTTAAAAATCACCATTTAATTTAAATAAATAAATAAAAATATATTATAAAATTTTTGGGAAGAGGGGTTACAAATCTATCCACCTTAAAAATAATTCCGTCCTCAAAATTTAAGGGAAGAGTCCATCAGTTATGTTGGAAGACAGGATCCACTAGCTATCACTTATTCTCATGGTCATTTTGAAACTGCAATTTTTCGAGGACTACTACCCACCTTTGGTCACACTACTCCCTCAGAGGTGCAGAAGCATAGAAAATATTGCTTTTAGTCCCACATCGGAAAGGAGAAGAAGAAAGGGCTCACTCCATTCTATAAATAGAGCTCCCTTGCCTATTTTGAAAATGGCACCAACTTCTCTTCCCTCCTTCCAACTTGGACTCTTCCTACTACGCACCTTCGGGTACTAAGTCGAAGAAGTCTAGGGCAGCGCGGGCTCGTCGAGCTTAGTCAGCTGTCCCAACCTCTGACCATCAGAGAGTCCCGCTAACTGTTAAGGGGGCCTCTGATGGAAAGTTGTATAGAACCGCCCGTGTCCAGCCCCCGACGGCAAACGGACAGGGTGGTTCTCTATCTTGGACTCTTCCTACTACGCACCTTCGGGTGCTAAGTCGAAGAAGTGTAGGGCAGCGCGGGCTCGTCGAGCTCAGTCAGCTGTCCCAACCTCTGACCATCAGAGAGTCCCGCTAACTGTTAAGCGGGCCTCTGATGGAAAGTTGTATAGAACCGCCCGTGTCCAGCCCCCGGCGGCAAACGAACAGGGTGGTTCTCAAGAGTCTCCCAACAAAGATCGAGGACAATTGCTTTTACTAGCCCCGCATCAGAGAGCAAACATGATACCTACGCACTTGTGTGCTCGGGATACCCGGGCCCACAAAACGAGTACAAAGGTTGACCGAAATGTCCTTGACTTGCGAGATGTGATCCTTCACAAGCGCAAGGAAAGAAGGGGATTATCTATGCCGCTCGAAATCAACATGGAGCCTCATACGGCTCAAAATCCAGAAAGCTTCATGCGGCTCAGGAAGCTTCATGCGGCTCAAAACCCAGAAAGCTTTATGTGGCTCAGAAAGCTTCATGCGGCCCAAAAGTAGCAGGGGGCCTTATGCGGCCCAAAATTAACATAAAACTTCATGTGGCTCAAAAACTGGGGAGTTTCATGCGGCTCAGAAACTGGGGAGTTCCATGCGGCTCAAAAAACTGAACTGGGGAGTTTCATGCGGCTCAAAATCCCTGGCAGCTTCATGCGGCTCAAAAAGCTTTATGCGGCCCATAGATAGCAGGGAGCCTCATGCAGTTTGAAATCAGCCTAAGCAGCTGGCCATAATTACTCTGACATAAAGGTGACAGCTCTGACAGAGATGATGGCTCTGACATAAAGACGAGACGTGACATGCTCCTAAAAAGACGAGAAAATCTTCATGATATCTGGCACAGTTCACAAGTTCCAAAGAAAATTCTTTATGCGATTTGCCTATGCCACTCTCATGCGGCTCAGTCATGAGACCACTCTCATGCGGATCGGTCATGAGACCACTCTCATACGGCTCGGTCATGAGACAACTCTCATGCGGCTCAGTTATGAGACCACTCCCATGCGGCTCGGTCATGAGACAACTCCCATGCGGCTCGGTCATGAGACAACTCTCATACGGCTCAGTTATGAGACAACCTTCATGCAGTCCGGGCATGAGATACCCTTCATACGGCTCAGCTATAGGACAGTCTTTTATGCGGCTCAGCCAGGATGCATCATTCATGCGGCTCGCCACAGAGTAGCAGTTAAGACACATGGCAGAAATTGACCAAGTCTTAAACAGTTCGGATTTAGTACAACAAATAGATCATGATCAATCTTAACCAATCCTCAGCTGCCCACTTCTCAAGGCACAGTTACAAGGATGTGGCCCAAAATTAGCCACGTTGCTGTACACTATCCTACTCATGAATTCCTAGCAAGGTGCTATTCCCTTGCATACACACAGGGACACAGGGAGATACACACAGAGCATTTTCTTCACCGGAGCCGAGGTTGCGTTCGATCGTCCAAGGAGTAAGGCAGAGTTGATAGCACTTTCCCGAGCCTCTACCGTCACCTCCCAGAATCAAAACTAAACAATTGTACCTAGATTGCTTTTCCTAGGTTTTGTTCCTAGGCTCTCTTTTGTACAAGCGAGTTTGTAATTGTGAGTCAAAGTTCAGTCCTCCTATAAAACTGTTTTGTTCTACGACAATCAATGGCAAACACGATAGCGACTCTGCTGGAGACTAACTTCTCCACTGCTGAGAAGTTGGTGACGCCATCGGACGCAGCCAAACTCGGCTCCACGTAACAGATGCTGGTTGTTCGTTTCGACCAGCAAGCGTTTGAAGAGATGCTCTCCGAGGGGAGTGCTAGCCCGATCCAGAAGCGAGCCAGCCCAGAGAAGGCCCACAGAAAGTGGAGGCCCAAAACCGTTGCTTCTTCCCAAGCTCTAGAAGAAGTGTTCTCTGCTGCCCAAGATGACGAAGGAGACTCACATATGGCCCCACTTTAGGCCGCAGAGGGCCCTGCTGTCCCTAAGTCCGGCAAAGGAAAACACTACGATGCTGGACTTGCGGAAGCAAATAGAAACTCTATGCGGTCCAGGAAGAAGCCGCATAAGGGTGCCAACCGCATGCAGAAGGCTCATGCGGCCACCAATCCCAGCCGCATCGAGAATACCTATGCAGCCAGCAAATCCAGCCGCAGGAAAATGACCTATGCGGCACCCAATCCCAGCAGCCGGCCATCTGCCCTATGCGGCTCGGGTTCAGTCTTCAACCGCCTCTCATGCGGTCCTGACATCAGGAGCTCTAATGAGAATGTGCCAGATTCTACGCGGCACAGCCTTGACTCTTCCTACTATGCGCCCTCGGGTGCTAGAGCGAAGAAGTCTAGGACAGTACGGGCTCGTCGAGCTCAGTCAGCTGTCCCAACCTCTAACCATCAGAGAGTCCCGCTAACTGTTATGCGGGCCTCTGACGGAAAGTTGTACAGAACCGCCCGTGTCCCGCCCCCGGAGACGAATGGACAGGGTGGTTCCTAAGAGTCTTCCAACAATGATCGAGGGCAAGTGCTTTTACTAGTCCCGCTTCAGGAAGCAAACATGATACCAACGCACTCGTGTGCTCAGGATTTCCGGGCCCACAAAATGAGTATAAAGGTTGATCGAGATATACTTGACTTGCGAGATGTGATTCTTCACAAGCGCAAGGAAAGAGAAGAAACCTTGGTGTGCAAAGAGTCCTTCCATGGACATTATTGCACTCAAGTCATTGTCAACTGCTGCAACAAGATAGCAGTACAAGAGGACCGGCAGTCCGTCTTCCAACGACTGCAGCAGCCACGACCGGTCCTAGAACAAAGCTCGGGAGACGAGGTGCTTCCTTTCGTCTCCTGTAACTCTGCCCGGAAGGTCCCTATCGACAAAGGAGGGAAGAAAATAAATACCTCCAGCCCGATGATCTCAACCATACGGCCAAGAAACTCTCATCTGAGCGGTTGTCCACAGCCGTCACAGGAGGAGTTTATCAAGGTACCCGCTCGAAGACAAAATCTTCAACACTTGGAGATTCGTCATCTACCTCCCTGGAGGTAGTTGGAGCTGGGGGTGGCACTCCTCGGAACATCCATAACAATCCGGTGTTCCAAGAAGATAAACCTGGGGAAACAATCCCTCCAGCCGATACAACGGGTTCTGACGTCCCTGAAGACGTCCACAAATCCCAAGACGAGGCAACCTCTTATGCAGGGGATGGCACCTCCTCCGAGTTCGAACCAGAGGAGAACATTCCCACGTACCCCGACGACTTCTCTGTGCAAGGGTATAATTCGGAGGGCACATCTTCTACAGTGCCTTCCACTTCTCCTCACGTGAAGATAGTATTCATGACTGAGAATGATCAAGACGGTTCCAGTGATCGGCATCGCCTCGACACTCTCGAGGCCATAGTTCATACCTTGGTTAAGTCAGTGGACGAGATCAAGGCGGCCCTACTGGCTCTACAAGCAAAGATACCTGGTCAAACAAGCTTGGGTCCCGTCGCCAATACGGACTCAAACACGACCGCATCAACCCCGGGCATCAATCCACTCGGAGTATCGGCTCCCACTGCTGCAGAAGAGGCCAGAGAGGCGGAAAGAGAAGTCCAGGAGCTCCGGGTAATATTTTATGCCTGAGAAACCTCTCAGGACCTCAGGATACGACAGTCGTATCCCACTACATAGAGAGATGTCCCCTTTCCTCCACGATACAAACCATTCAACATCAATCCATATGACGGAAAAACCTCTGCGAGCCGGTACATAACCTACTTCGAGGTCACAATAGACCATCTGCCGTATGACGGCGCCATCCTCAGAGGTTGTTCATTGGGGCATTAGAGGGAGTCACATTCGATTGGTACCGCAACTTGCCGGATAACTGCATCCATTCCTTCGTCGGCTTCAAACATATGTCCCAGGAAAGGTTCTACGAGGTGGGACAAGATGTGACAATGTCAACCCTCATGGACGTTGTCCAAGGAGAAAAAGAGCTGACAAGGAATTACATTGAGCAGTTTTGCCAAACCGCGATGAAATTGCCCTCCGATAACCCGGCCTCTTCCTTAATTGAGATTTGCCAAAAGAGGCTGCTCCCCACAATCAGCCTCTGGATGGGCGAAAGTCAATTTAAGGACTGGAAAACCTTCATCATCAGCGCCACTAGCACAGAAGCAAAATTGAAGAAGGCTCACCAACTGGGGCTGCATATCTCGGATGGAAAGGATAAGGGCAAATGCCCTAATACCAACAACAACAACGGCAAGTTCCTCAAAAAAAATTATGTCTAAATGACGTCTTCCAACTATCTCTCAGATTGTGAGTTATGTACCCTCTGGTACCGCTGAACTTACACTCTGACCTTAAATCTCCCAAATTGTTGAGTTATGTACCCTCAGATACCACTGAACTTACTCTCTGACTGCTCCATCTCATCTCCTAGTCATAACTAGGAACCTCCACATTAAATGCTTTTCTCCTCCAGATTTTGCCTCAAAATCTATTATTCGTACCACCAGTGCGCAGAAGGGTGATAGATCCACAAAACTTATCCTAATCTATTACTTGCACCATCGGTGCACAAAGAGTAGTAGGTCCATAAAATATCATTCAAACCTATTTGCTCACATTTTCAGATGCATAAAAGGGCAATAGATCCACAAAATTCTCCAAACGGGAAAAACAACTACGTCCATATTACCTCTGAGTTGTTTTTTCGTCCATCACAAACAAACCACCCAATACATGGAACTTCTACGTCCATATTACCTCTGAGTTGTTCTGTGTATCCTCATTAGGCCCACTCCTACCACGTCCTCATTACCTCTGAGTAGGAAGGCTCTACTTTAGATCCATATTTACCACGTCCTTATTACCTCTGAATAAATATGTTGGTTTTCTCTCCACTTATTGTCCGTACTCGTACCGCAAGTACACAAAAAGGATAATAGGTCCACAAATTTCCTTTTTTGACCACAAATGTTGTATTAGGTCCTCTAGTACATGTACCCCTTTTTCACAATCATATGCTTCTGGAACCCAGTTTTTCTCTGGCATTCATTACCCGTTACGTAGAACTTCCACGTCCGTATTACCTCGGAGTTGTTCTATGTATCCTCATCTGAGTCCACTCCAACCAGGTCCTCATTACCATCAACCCCATATTTACCATGTTTTCACCACCTCTGAGTAAATACGATGGTTCCCTCTCTCAACTTATTATCCGTACCTAAAACCAAGGCACGCCAAGGATGATAAGTCCACATAAAATCTCCAGCGGAAGTACCCAAACTTATCACATCCATGCTACCTCTGATAGGATTGCCACACCTAAACAACTCTACTTTCCATGCTTCTTATTCAAAGTATTCCAAATTTATAATTTAAAAACTGTGAAGGGGGTTTTGTAGAAGCATGAAAAATATTGCTTTTAGTCCCACATCGAAAAGGAGAAGAAGAAAGGGCTCACTCCATTCTATAAATAGAGTCCCCCTTGCCTCCTTTGAAAAGGGAACCAACTTCTCTTCCATCCTTCCAACTTGGACTCTTCCTACTACGCACCTTCGGGTGCTAAGTCGAAGAAGTCTAGGGCAGTACGGGCTCGTCGAGCTCAGTCAACTATTCCAACCTCTGACCATCAGAGAGTCCTGCTAACTGTTAAGCGGGCCTCTGATGGAAAGTTATACAGAAACGCCCGTGTCCATCCTCCGGCGACAAACGAACAGGGTGGTTCTCCAACTTGGACTTCCTATTATGCACCTTCGGGTGCTAAGTCGAAGAAGTCCAGGGCAGCACGGGCTCATCGAGCTCAATCAACTGTCTCAACCTCTGACCATCAGTGAGTCCTGCTAACTGTTAAGTGGGCCTTTTATGGAAAGTTGTATAGAACCGCCCGTGTCCAGCCCCCGGCGGTAAACAGACAGGGTGGTTCTCAAGAGTCTCCCAACAAAGATCGAGGGCAAGTGCTTTTACTAGCCCCGCGTCCGGAAGAAAATATTATACCTATGCACTTGTGTGCTCGGGATACCCGGGCCCACAAAACGAGTACAAAGGTTGACCGAGATGTCCTTGACTTGCGAGATGTGATCCTTCACAAGCGCAAGGAAAGAAGGGGATTCTCTATGCCACTCGAAATCAACATGGAGCCTCATGCGGCTCAAAATCCAGAAAGCTTTATGCAGCTCAGGAAGCTTCATGCGGCTCAAAACCCATAAAGCTTTATGCGGCTCAGAAAGCTTCATGCAGCCCAAAAGCAGCAGGGGGCCTTATGCGGCCCAAAATCAACATAAAACTTCATGTAGCTCAAAAACTGGAGAGTTTCATACGACTCAAAAACTGGGAAGTTTCATGCGGCTCAAAAAACTGATCTGGGGAGTTTCATGCGGCTCAAAATCCCTGGGAGCTTCATACGACTCAGAAAGCTTCATGCGGCCCACTGATAGCAAGGAGCCTCATGCGGGTTGAAATCAGTCTAAGCAGCTGGCCATAATTATTCTGACATAAAGGTGACAGCTCTGACAGAGATGATGGCTCTGGCATAAAGACGAGACGTGACATGCTCCTAAAATGACGAGAAAATCTTCATAATATCTGGCACAGTTCACAAGTTCCAAAGAAAATTCTTTATGCGGTTCGCCTATGCCACTCTCATGCGGCTCAGTCATGAGACCACTCTCATGCGGCTCGATCATGAGACCACTCTCATGCGGCTCGATCATGAGATAACTCTCATGCGACTCAGTTATGAGACCACTCCCATACGGCTCGGTCATGATACAACTCCCATGCGGCTCGGTCATGAGACAACTCTCATGCGACTCAGTTATGAGGCAACCTTCATGCGGCTCAGCTATAGGACAGTCTTTCATGCGGCTCAGCTAGGATGCATCATTCATACGGCTCGCCACAGAGTAGCAGTTAAGACACGTGGCAGAAATTAACCAAGTCTTAAACAGTTCAGATTTAGTGCAACAAACAAATCATGATCAATCTTAACCAATCCCCAGCTGCTCACTTCTCAAGGCACAGTTACAAGGATGTGGCCCAAAATTAGCCATGTGGGTGTACACCCCCTACTCACGAATTCTTATAAATAGCAAGTTGCTATTCCCTTGCATACACACAGAGACACAGGGAGATACACACAGAGCATTTTTTTCACCGGAGCTGAGGTTGCGTTCGATCGTCCAAGGAGTAAGGCAGAGTTGATAGCACTTTCCCGAGCCTCTACCGTTACCACCAGAATCAAAACTAAACAATTGTACTTAGATTGCTTTTCCTAGGTTTTGTTCTTAGGCTTTCTTTTGTACAAGCGAGTTTGTAATTGTGAATCAAAGTTCAGTTCTCCTATAAAACTATTTTGTTCTATGACAATCAATGGCAAACAAGAGGTATGTCCCTACAGCTTTATAATCATCCAACTACTTACTAAAATTGCTACCAATAGATATCTACTGCTTATGGCCACTATAATCCTCTCCTATCTATCAAATATTCCAAAATCTAACAAGCAACAAATTTACACAAGTAGCTAAGAAATATTGGTAATTTCTAATAAACATGACCATTCGTCGCTTTGCAATAGGAAGGACTAGAAGATAAGCAAGAATAATCGAGAGCAATTATAAAGTTTTAAGAACTGTAGAGAGTATCCAATGATGCAGATAGAAAGAAGTTTATGAACCATTGACTTATTTGCTAGAGTGGCAACTCTAGTCCAGTCACTTGCTAACTCGAAGAACCCTTCATTTCTTAGAGGGCTTGCGGTCCGTGCAATACAAAAGTTTCGTTCTCCAAATTCTGAACAAGGTTCCATAATATAACGGAATTTAAGAAATCAAGATTGTGATCTTTTCCATAGTTATTTAAACACACGAGAAAGGGATATAAATGTAATGCAAGATCCGTATCACAACTTCCAAGTAGATGGGATAAGGGTTACAAATAACTTCACATTCTAAGAGGTAGAGACTACATAATAGGTATAAGAACCTATTTCAAATAGTTCGGTTTCATAATCCAATTATGGTGGTATGCATGAATAGGTATTACTGGGTCTTAATGGGTTCCCTAATTGGACATCAATCGTCGGTTGGATGAACCTTGGACTTCAATCTATATGGACTGGACAAGATCCCAATGATAAAACTATTTCTACTAGGTTAGGGTAACCTAGAGTAGGTTTTCACCCAAGTGGTTGAGTTAGTTGCCAGTTAGGTTGGTTAGCTAGGTCCCTAAAGCCCAAAAATGCATCTTCCGTGACTTTTGTGTTTAAGTAGCACGAGAAGGCATAATTGAGTGGTACACTGGTGACATGTGCGTAGTGGACTTCGAGTCGATCATAACCATATATTGGGTCAAAAGATTCGAGTCGAAGTTAAGTCTCTAATTGTACTCGGGAAGTTTACTAGTACTATGGTAAGGGTTATAGCTAGTCCTTTTTACCTGAAAGTCGTACCATAAAAATAGAGTACAAGAGGACGTGTTTGAGTGGGACATGATATACCTAGATGAAGGTGGACTCGTCTAGATCTTGCATATAAAATTTGTTGGAAGGTAACAGCTGGTCTCGCGCTCCGATTGTTAATGACACGGCCGGGGACACAAAATAATCTAAATGGAAAGTGGGAGTCCATAGGGCACTAATTATCATCCTAATAGAAATTATTTTAATCAATCGGTATTCCTCATATATTCTAAAAAATTTAGAAGGCTTACAGTCCACCCACCTTAGAAGCTAGGACATGGTTTTAGGAATAATGAGGTTAGAAGAATTCCAAAGTCCGGGTATTATATCCCGACTTTTGTTAATAAAGAATAAGGCACGGCGTAACGGGATACGGTAGATATAAGTCAAGTCAAGGATCGTTCATCAATAATTAGAAAATGAGTGTGTACAATGACACATAGTTGATAAAATAGAATGATCCACTCGTCCATAGTATACAAGAGTTATCGACAGGGTAACCAACTCTAAGACACATCATATAAAAAGATTTCTAACAACTGAGTCAAAAAATTCTATTTGTGTCAAGCCTGTCAGACTATTGTCACAAGGATTCTAGTCACATGGCTGGCCAATGGTAACTACACTTATGTATACAACTATCATAGCTATGGAGGATACTCTGTATCTCTCTGCCAATTACGAGCTTTCGTCTTTCCAAATCAGTGAAAGACAAAAATAATAAAGATTTCAAGGGAGATGTCTCTGAATACAATTTCGTGATTCAAAGGTGAACGTATAATTCAAGAGGAATTGTCAATGCAGTTGCGGGTGAGATCATAGATACCTTGATATCTCGATCCGCATGGGATAATCAAAGAGAGAGCGAACCGAGTGCACTATGGTTGATCAGACCGTAATACATCGATTCTGATTAGACAATATGTTAGTGGGTGTCCCCAATAAACATATGTCTTGAATCAAGCTCGAATAAAGAGTAAGCTTGCAAAACTAGGCTGTAATAGCAACATTGGTCAAGATAGTCAAAATACAAGTATACAAGATTTTTGAAAGGAGACACAAGTAGTTCGAGTTTTGGAGAATCAAAACCTCAATCGGTGTTCTTGCTTATACGGTCATCCTACTATCTCCTTATCCATAAGTCCTTGGTCGACTAATGGGTTATGGACCTCCAAATTCTATATTCAAGGTAAACCTATTAGCGTCAGTCAATCACCTCGTCAATAGATCACGAGGACCACAGAAATGCTAGATTGGAAGACCTGCTACCCAACTTACAGAACTTTTACTAGTATTGGCTTTGGATCTTAGGAGACATACAGGGCATTTTCCTATCCTCTATAATATACTAAACTTGTAATCATGTCTGAAGTCATTTCACCGAGGATTATGCCTCGCACGTATACCCTGGCTGTGGTAAACCCTTGGTTTCGTAACTCAAATATGATACAAAATCGAACATTACTTAACTTTATCCAATATTGACTCAAGGATAACTATGATCAAAAGAGGACCATTAGCCATAGTTTTAGCAATATTTTATGACCTATATTTTCCTAAAATAATTTCAACTCTAGGGGTCGTGTCTCGCTAGTGCACTGCTGGCTGCAGTGAATCTATAGTCTCCATAATTCAAATAAATGGCGACAGTGCGCTGCTGTCCTGCCATTATGAGTTAACTAACATTTTTTTAACTATATCTGTAGAAATTCATGAGTTTCTAGGGATTCAAACAAGTTGACTATGAAGTAAAGCGTAAGTATTTGTCCTATCAGTCACAACCCTTAGAGTAAAAGATTAAATATGGAGGAAAATAATCGAAGACAAAAGAAATACAAATATTTTGGTATCAATTTTATGTGTATTCAAACCATTGAGGAAAAACTTTAAATCGAAACTAACTCGAGGTTCGTATAAGGATAACATAATCAAAAATTATATAAAAATAATATTTCTTAGGAAAAATAGGAACTACATAGGCAGTTCGGACTAAGATATGAGGATGATATCTAAAGAGGCAAGGAGGAGGAATTGAATAATTCATCAAGGTTAGATCATTAATTCTAGGAAGCCCTGCCTCACCAAGTGAACAATCTATGCACATTGGATCATATTATCACATCAAGAGGTAATATTGTACCTATGGGGATCAGACAAACTATCAAAATTAATAACTCCTCATCTAAGTTACATGGCCTAGACTAACCATCGATAAATTTGTATAATGGACTTCTAGTCCTAGTCCTAGTCCTAGTCATTCTCTTAAATTAAATTAATCCCTAACTCGTGAATGAGCATTTCTTAGTCGTAGGCTCGCAATAGTACGACTAACTTAAGTACTATCACGAGTTCGTATGATTTACGAAAATAGACCTGCATGGGCCACCACAAAGACTTGTCACGACCCGTATCCATTTTTTTCGGATACGAGACGTGTCCAAGCCAGCCTACGTCACAGATATGGCGGTAGAACGCTGTATAGCCACAATGCTCAGAATCACAAATAATGCTCATTTACAAAATTAATCTAATTTACAATATTCACAAGTTTTACATTTGTAAAAAATAGATAAACTCGTACAAATATTGGAATGACTACAACTCATCTATCTAGCTAATCTCTAGATCTTCGTCTGTAAGTACACCCGTAACTCCCAATGCTAAGTGAATCCACGGCTAACCTGAAAAATATTGGTTTCCAGTCATGAATGGAACGAGTACAATTTACTGAATGCAGTTTCAACAAATGAAAGTGACTATACGATGGAGGTTAGCCTTTAGACATATAATTTGAAAAATAAACACAGAAAGACAAATAAAACTAAACAAAGGGAAATAGTAAATAAATACAAAGACCATACTCACCGACTGACTGAAGTACCTTTGATATGTGATCGGTCTCGGGACTACACTGTATAAAGTTACACAGTCTACACTATATAATGCAATAATGAAACACTGTCTACACGATATAATACAATAATAAATCACGATCTATACTGTATACACGGTATAAGGTCAGATCACACATCCTTGGTACTTTATCTCCCTGACACGACAAAATATAACAAATATAAAAAACATAAACCACATATCTGTTGACTAACAATGATGTATAGTAAAGCTCAATATCGAAAACAATCAATAAACTGTACTCGCCTGTGGTCCTTTGCTGGTGAAACCGATAATCCGAACAATTTAGTGTGCCACAATAGTCAAAACTCGTACAATAGTCTCCAGATGCTGAAATAGACATTACCATTGTTCTTAGAATAGTCAAAATAGCTAGAATCGCCTGTCCTTAAGTCCAATTCTGGACACAGGAGCAAAACGGTAATTTCGGGTCAAAACGGTATCCGCCGTTGGACCCGCTTTGCACCGAAAAGCATGACAGAATCAATGGTCTCTAAAGTCATCAAATTACGTGTCTACGGATTCGTATTGATGATATGAACCCAACTGTATGTCTAAAGCTGAATTCTGGTGGGCCGTGCACAAAATCGTCCGTTGAATCAGATCGTGGGGCCCGTAAAACAACGATCCGATCAACTATCTTAGAATCGGACCAAACTTGGCATACAAGACCAAAAAAATGATACGGTCCTGTTGGCGTAAGTTTCGTCTCGATCTAACGAGCGTACACAAAGTAATTGGAAAATTTGCACAGAGGTCGATACGGTGAATTTCGACGGATACGCATCAAATTCGTCGCGCACACGCGACCAATTTGAATTTCGTCAAAGCCCACACGTCCATGAAGCCGATACGCACCTTTCGATGCTTTCGGTTCGTCACCACGTCGTCCGGATTGGCGGGACGCACGTCGTATCGAAGAGTTTTTTAATATTTTTAATATTTTAAAACAGATTTTTTTCTAATCTTTGGGGACTATTTATTTGGCACATATTGCATGAATACAGAAACGAAAAGAAGGGTTTCCATCTCCTATATATTGTCTATAAGTGTCTTCAAATAGATTTTCGAAATCGTGCATGGTTTGGGAGAAAACTAACCGCGAACTAGAGTAGTTGGACTGGTTCATGTGTCCTGTTTCGACAGTGTTTCTCGACATCTTCGTCTCAAATTTTTGGGCAATCGAATACTGTACAAGAAATTCTATTTGAAGGGATTTGGTCGTGGTTATATGGGCTACACCCTGGATTCGATATGATGGAAAACGATTGCGTATTAACAGAGAACTAACCTCGAAATATGAGGGGCTCGGCTTGGATGTGTCCTGTGCGCGCGCGAGCTCCCTGGCCAACTCCGGCAGTGTGCGGCAGTTGCGCCGGCGGCGGGTGGCCGCCCAGGTGACGTGGGATGGGGGCATGGCTCTAGGGTTCTTGGTTTATAGATCTTCCCCGATCTCTCTATATTTATATGTTCGTTTGGAAAACTCGAGCGGGAATTCTGGGTCTTGGGGAGTTTGGGGCTAGGCCTGGGCTTTGGTCGGGTCTGAGTTCCCTTATACTTATTTACTCTATTATATATATATATATATATATATATATATATATATATATATATATATATATATATATATATATATATATTGACAAAAATAATATAACCAATAATAATAAAATAATATTATATAATAATAACCTCAATAAAATAATAATAATAATAATAACGAAATTCAATAAAACAATAATGGTGTATATATACCATTTTGTGCAGTCTAATAATCCCAAATTGTGCAAGGACCTATTTTTATACAAATATCATTCATTATCCACTAATAATGATATTTATAATATTTAATTAAGAATACTTAGAAAATATTATTAGATTACTAATATGGAATACAACAAAATCATACCAAAATATATCAACACAAATGTCGTTGGACGTACCGCATGACTACATGGGCTTGGCTTGGTTTCAATCTGGACTAGTTCGGTACAACCAAGTTTCCTAAAACTCAATAATATAATAAATAAATAAATAAATCTTCGGTAAGGGTTAAGTCGCAACTTGGCCTGATTTTTCTAGTTAGGACATCACTATAGCTCGGCCTTCCCTACTGGGGCTAATATACTAGCCAAAGCACGTCCTGGCACCATCCGTGCCACGATTTTTAGTCACCGTGTACTCCAAAACTCCATCATGGCTAAAATTATCTACCGCAATAATCAACTAAATAATTATTTATAAAAATTTAAAAATTACCATTTAATTCAAATAAATAAATAAAAATATATTATAAAAATTTCGGAAAGATGGGTTACAGTATCTGCCGCAGGGACACGGTATTAGACACAATTATGACAAGTTGCTATGTGTATATATTGCCATGAAACTGATACTAAGGCTAATTAGAAAGATCACCAAATTAAGATGCATGCTCACTAAATGTACTTAGTGTTTAGTTTGGGTGTGAGTGAGTCTTAATCAGTGCAGGGAGGACGAAAGTACTAATCCCCTACTAGTTTGTGTGCAGGTTCAGGATATGTTCGGCTCGGGGCGGAGCTTGGCTTGGATGCGCCGAGGCATGGAGTTCTTAGCGTTTCAAGAGTAGCTACCGCATAGGCGTTCAGACTTGCGACATGGAGATGTTCGGCCGAATACTACTTGTTGGCTATAAAGAGGCATAATGTATGGAACGATGTAATCCTTTGTGAGCTAGAGAGATCATGAACGTTGTAGCCAATTGGCATATTAAGTTGGGCTATTCAGAGCCTTTGTAACCTTCAGTTCATTATTAATAAAAGAGATTCTTATTGTATACATTGTTTCCTTCCGCTGCTTATGTTATCAATTTGAGATAAATACTATGTGAACCTGTTATCTTGCCTTGCACGAGCGCAACTCCAGGCTCGTGCGGCATCACGCCCCAGCGAGGACGATGATTCGGGTGAAATCTAGCGAGGACGAGCGATTTTCCGGATCGGGGCGTGACAGTCACGAGCCACGACGGCCGGATACTTCGGTAGAGTCACGTGTACTGCACGTGCAAAGAAAATTTAAAAAAATTAAATATGAAATTTATTATAAAAAATTGTCATTCCTAGAAATTGACCTCAAGTAGCCAAGAAAAATGTCACTCACCGAACAACTTGAGTTAGAATTATTTAGTTATAAAAATAATAATATTAGATAGTTAAATACTCAGATAATTTTTTAAATAATTAGTGAAGTAATAGGTGGTTATTTAGTTATATTTTTATTAATGTCTTAATACATTTAAATGATTGATGATATACATAGGGCTTAGACGGCTCATTTCTGAGTCGTTTCTAAGCCGCATTATATAGTAGAAGATATATCCATAACAAATTATAATTAAAAAAATATAACTAAATCTTTAACAAATCTTAATAAAAATAGAAATATATATATAACAAAACTTAATTCAAATTTATTTAAATATTTAAATTATTTTTTGGTAATATCATAGAAAAAAAAAATTAATTTTACGTGCATCACACTTGAATTTACTAGCATATATACATATATGACTTTGGATATATGTAATTTAGTTAGATAATATAATGTAATTAGTTTAAATATGATACAAATATATTATTAGGACTTTAGATATATGTTTAGTTAGATAATATCATAATTATAGGCTTTTTGTTCTTCTTCATTACACATTGATATACAGACATACAACTGGGACAGTTGAGTCGTTATTAAGTCTCTTTATAATAGTAGAGATTATGTGCTTGTCTTCTGTTAGGTTATATCTCAGAAATGCTATGCTAGTTCCATTGCCATAATTGTGGGCCTTGGGGGCTTCCATTACTCTGATGTTTTGGATTTAACCTCGTCTTGGCTCGCTGGTACCTGATGGGCCGGAGAAATATAAATTCGTAAAGAAAGACAATATTTGTCATATGATCCTAATTAATTAAGTTAGCCCATGCAACTGAATTGGGAGCCTCAAAAGTAAGTAACTTCACTTGAATCATTTCTTCACTATATATATCATCTCCTCCAACACTGACAAAAACTATCATATATGTATTTGGATTTGGTTTCAACAACAACAACAAAGCCAGCCAGCCAGCCAGCTAAACGACCAACCCTCTCAAATTGGGCTGGCCCAACAATCTTTCCATACTAAATAATAAAAATATTCAACAACAATCTTTCTTTCCTAAATGATGTGCATATATATCTATCGAAATGTTCAAATTTAATTCCTAAATGATATGATCCACAACCCATTGTCTGTCTTCATGCCAAGCACTGTTAAATGAGAAAGTATATATTGTCTCAACAATTGAAGTAGCTATTATGTAGTGCGGGTCCCAGTGGCCGTAGCCCGTTGGGAACGATGGAGCACTCCGGCGCAGTGACACGGATTCGAGCCCCCTTGGAGGCATGCCTCCAAGCACCACTAAGAAGTGGACACAAAAAAATAAAAATAAAATAAAATAAAATAAAAATAAAAATTATGTAGTGTGGCATTCCAAACTCATGAAACAACTCGTCTTTTTTTTTCTCTTTCTTTCTTTTTTTCATTCTTACATATATATGACCTTTTAACTTTTGGTACTTAGTTTTCATTCTATAAATTTGTTAAATCAGCTAGCCTCCCTAGCTAGCTGGCTAGCGGCTTAATTCAAGTTAATAATATAAGACTAGTATTTAATTACTAGACCTGCATGTTTGCCCTCTTCTCTTCTCTTATCTTCTCCTCAAAATATTATTTGATTCACGTACCACTCAATTAATCTTGTTTGTTTGTTTGTTGCTATAGCAAGGCAGATATCTTGGGCTAATTAATTAATTAATTAATGGAAAGATGGAGTGAGCAGAGCTGAGCTCATCAAGCTGCTAGGGTCGGTCAATAATTAACCATGCAAGCATTAATTTGGCATCCACGAATGAACCCATGGGCGGGCTACTTGCCTCATGTCTGTCTGTCTGTCTGACTACCAACAGGGGAAAACTTAATCATGCATGCATATATATATATGGCTTAATTGGGGGATATATATGCCCAAAGAGCAGTTGGAGTTGAACACACGCAACATCGTCACCCTAACGTGTCTCTTCTGTTGTAGTTTATCATGAAAGAACGAAACGAACGAACGTACGTACGTAGTTCTTGATGCTATGTTACTAGAAACATACAACCCCATCGTTGTTGATGTCATGCACCCAAACAAAAACTCTGAGAGAGAAAGAGAGAGAGAGCAGTCGTTTTCTCAAGTATACTGACAATAAGTCTTCTTAATGGTGATGGGATTCTTTCCAGCTTCCCCCGACAGGAAGAATATGTTTCCCAAATTGCAACAATTGCGCTTCACTGTGGAATGAGACGTTTATCTATCGATCTATCTATATATGTCCAGCTTAATTAATTAATTAATTGCCTGCCTGACAATGCCAAAGCTAATTAATTTGTTGATTAATTGATTGATTAAAGAGCAAGAAACAATTAAGCGTCTGTAGCGTCGTCTTAGATGGCGTGGCGGTAGCTATGGATGGTAGCGGCTGGGTTAAAGACAAGGAGTAAGCCACTCGATCGCCCATTGGTGGCCTCTATATAAATAAAACACACACACACATATCGTTAGCATAGGAATCTAGCAACCTAGCTAGCTACACCGCAACAATTAACTACGTACGTACATTATCAAATTGGCTACAACTCTTTAACTTAAATCTCTCCATCGCACGATGTAGACATTAATTAATTCTTACTTAATTTTAGCTACATGCAACTCTAGCTAGGTTATACATTAATTTTCCACCTATATACCAATTTAACATGAGACCAGACGTACGTACCTAGATATATTGGACAACATACAAGACAATGCAAGGAAATATTGATATATACAGTGGGTGGCCACTGAACTTCAATTATACTAGCTTATTATAATTCATTCTTACAGGGGGAGATCAAACGGCAGCAGCTCGAAAAAGACAAACACGGGTGCAGAGCCCTACTGCATGGTGTCACATACACAAATTAATATGACCAAGTCGTGGGTGCTGCGGGCATGGAGCCGGCCGGATGCGGACAGGGTGCGGGTCAGGGTAGGGTTGAATTATGGGACTTCGGATCGGTTTCGGACCTTCGGGCTGAATTTCTAGGCCTTTGGATCGTGTTTGCAACGCTTCGAACCGGGTTGTAGGCCAGCGGATTGGGATTGTAATTCAGCCATTCAGTGGTAGTCACTCAACAATATATATATATATATATATATATATATATATATATATATATATATATATATTTGAAGAAGGTAAATATTATATATTAATGATGAATACAACTACTCCCATATTAAAAATAGGTCATCTGGAGACTAGGATATCTCTGTCAGCATTGATCTATATTTCTTTGTACAAAAAAAATACTGAGGGAAAGACCCTCAAAGATACATCTATTTCGTTCTCTCCACACGTGTTAAACCACTGTCGCAAAAATTATTATGATACTTTGTTAACCTCTCTCTCAGTTGCCCTTTTGCGCTTGAACGTCGCTCAAAACCGAATCAACTGCTCTACAATGCGCAATGGTTGGTCCAATCTTCGCCCTCTGAGCACACCAAAATAGTCCAAGTAAAGTCACAAGCAAAAAATAGATGATCCCTGGACTCATCATGTTTACCGAACAAGAAACACTTCATATCTTCACAGGGGATGCCAAAACCAGTAAGCCTTTTTCGAGTAAGGAGGATCTATTCCCGATCATTTTGTATAAGCATGTGGACATCTTGTCGGCTGTCCTTTTGGTCCAAACCACCTCCGTCCAGTCAACTTTCTCATGATAGGTCCTAAACTGGTTCAGGTTCGTATTGAACTTGAAGGTGCCCCTCTCCAAATCTTTCTAGAGCTAGTAGTCCTCCTTCGCTTGTTTATCAATCTCTACCTTACGAATGTCTTCCACGTGAACCGCCTCAATCACATAGCCCTGTAGCCAGCACTCACCTGCCTGAATAAGGCTACTAACTATTTTCGTAGAACCCATCAGCTCATAAACATGACATACATCCATGTCGATCAAACTAGAGTGCTTGATCAAAGGGTCATGTCAAATCTGGTTTGGGCCCTGAGCCTATCACCCTAGTGATCTTACCTTTAGTCATGATTCAACGACCAGGACGCCATCACCCCCATCAGGTGGAGCCTGCTTGGGGGTCTTGTGGGGGATGGTTCTGCAGATCAAGGTGGTGCCAGTCAGGATTTGCAAGGCTCTGTTCCAACAAACATGAATCTGGACAAGAACGATAGTGTGCCTTCACATCCAAGTCAAAACCATAGATAAATCGAGGGATGTCATGACATGCTCCTAGATAACTAGATACGAGCCGAACACGTCCAGAACGTTGTGGATACAACGATAGTGAGCTATTCTTCACCTCAGGTATCATCAAAATATTAAGATCAATCGATTCATCGCAGCTACTAATACGTGCCCGGTTCATAAATCTCCACACATCACCATATTCCTCTGTCTTTTATTACACCTTTTTACAAAAGATGTCCGAAAATAAACTTGTGAAAAGTAAAGGCAACCAACAATATATAATATTACAGTCCCAAAGTACGTAGTACCAGGATACGTAAATATGCCAGCTACGTATCAAGTGGACTTGAGCCTATATCGAATACGTATAAGCTGTCTAGAGGCCAAGTCTAACTATAAGTAGCAATTTTAACTATATCTCAATCCACATGATATCATCTCAAGTAAGAACCAAGTATACCAATGCTGATAAAACAATAATACATGGATTCCACAAGCATAATACCAAGTTAAAGACAATATATACTAAAGTTTGACAGACCTTAATACAACTATCTGAACAAGCTTATGACAAAGACATAAATCTTGTGAAATTAGGCTATATCAGCAGAATAATCAGTAAGAATAAAACATTTTAATGGAAAATATGATAAATGTATCCCCTAATATACCTGAAATCCTAAAGATCCAATCATCAATCACCAACTATTCTGTAAAGCGAGCTCAACAATAACCTGGAGAGATCATCGAGTCCTCATAGGGACGTTACAAGGTATAAAAACAACATGTTGAAGTAACAGTAAATAAAGTACAGAAGTACAAAGTACACAAGGGATCTACAGTAACCATATATGTGAATGCACGTGAGAACACTTTCCTATATCAGAATTCGGCCACTGAGTGCTCACAAGCTCCTCAGCAAGACCATCGTCCAAGGCACCGTGTCGTAGGATCCTAGGCATACGTGTCAAAATAACACCAAAGCCCTACTACAAAGACAATGGTAAACGAGTCAAGAAACAACCAAGTACTGAATATAAAGACAAGGTTAAACGGATTAAGGTACCCTAATATTACAGTAATGTTCTCTCCACCCCAATGGTCTAGATCTATCCAGTCAAGTCATGTCAACTCACGTAAAATCTCTAAAACAAGTATCCAATCATGTATCCTATCACAGAGTTCGTAACCATGAATATCTCACGCAAGATTCTGTATCATGATTGTAGTGTCCTACAGTCCATCGTATCAAATGAAACACGAATAAAAATGCAACGTCATGACTAGTGTCGATACCTGATATCCATATACTGACATCAGCAATCGATTACAAATCGGACGCTAAGTATCAACTAGTATCCTATGTTGGTGATGAACAGGAACACACAAGGGAATAAAAGATCTGAGAAGGAATTGTAGTGCTTTTGTTTATTAAACAATGCCTTTATATAGGCCTAATGAAAACAACAATAAGCTAAAAATAAATGGGAGCTAATGGCTTGGAGCTAATGGCTCCTACAATCAAGCTAAACCACATAGAACCTAGTCTTGGCTAAAGACTAGGGATGGCATGAAGACAGGGTTAACTCCATCAAATCACCCCCTTAACCCTGTTGCATTGACTTCACCTCCATGACACCAAGTCTACTTCTTAGCTCAATAAACTTGATGCGTCCTAATGCCTTGGTGAGTATGTCAGCAAGCTGTCCGTCAGTGCCGATGTGATCGACATCCACTTTGCCATTCTCAATACATTCACAGATAAAATGAAACCGAGTGTAAATATGCTTACTGCGCTCGTGATGCACTGGGTTCTTGCTCAGGGCAATAGCTGACTTGTTGTCCACTAGAAGCTTAACCTTCGATGGAGCTGTTTCCTAGATTTCATCGAGCAGCTCGCTCAGCCACACAGCTTGGCATGCCGCGGTAGACGCAGCAATGAACTCTGCCTCGCAGGACGAAAGTGTAACAATCTTTTGTTTCTGTGATGTCCAGGTGATGATACTGCCTTCTAGGAAGAAGACCATGTCGGATGTACTCTTGCGATCATCAATATCTCCTGCAAGGTCGCTGTCGCTATAGCCGACCAGCGTAGGCGCTGTCGTGTCATTCTTGTAGCTGCACCCGTAGCTAAGAGTGCCTCGCACATAGCAAAGTATTTGCTTCACCGCAGCCCAATGCTGTGTTCCTGGAGCCTCCATAAATCGGCTTGCTATCCCCACTGCATATGCAATGTCTGGTCGTGTGTTGACCAGGTATCGCAGACTGCCGATGATGCTGCAGTATCGGGTCGCATCCACAACCTCGTCGCCGTTCTGCTTCCCGAGCTTGAGCCGGCTTTCCATCGGAGTGTGGCACGGGTTGCACGTACAAATACCAGCAATATCCAGTATCTTTGCCGCGTAGCTAGCTTGGCAGAGCGTGATCTGACCACCAGCCTGCTTCACCTCGATCCCTATGTAGTAGCTTAGGAGACCAAGGTCGCTCATTTGAAAGAGCTCATTCATCTGCGCTTTGAATTGATAAATGTCGTCGTTGCTAGTTCTGGTAATCACAAGATCGTCGACGTAGACGCCAAACTTTTCCTTCTCACATGTTTTCTTGTGTTGGTGATGAACAGGAACACACAAGGGAATGAAAGATCTGAGAAGGAATTGTAGTGCTTTTGTTTATTAAATAATGCCTTTATATAGGCCTAATGAAAACAACAATAAGCTAAAAATAAATGGGAGCTAATGGCTTGAAGCTAATGGCTCCTACAATCAAGCTAAACCACATAGAACCTAGTCTTGGCTAAAGACTAGGGATGGCATAAAGAAAGGGTTAACTCCATCATCCTACGTCCACAATATTGGTATTAACACATATACTGGAACTTCGATAAGGTACACTTGTATGAATCTTCCAAGTGAGCGTACAATGGCTCTGCTTCGGAAATCACAATCGTATCGTCATGAACTCCTACGAACATATGATACTAGCGATCAGCTATCATAATAAGATACATTACACAATAATTATTTCGTCATCATCTATGGTCAAAACTAGGTCACATGGCAACTAGTCTAGTTTTAGGCTCAAGTTGTCATATACTATATTGGTATAAACTACACCTTTAATCTACCATAAAATATACTTAAAATATACTTTAATAATTTTGGAATTAATAGTAAAAATATATAATATTAAGATTTAATCACCTTTATGAGCATTAATTATAGTAACTATTCACATTGGTCGACTAGTTGCACAACATGCCCTATAGTCGAAATTTTGGAACAAATCAGGACATATGAACATAATTTTTATAATATGGAAAAAACATGGAAAAGATATATTTCATATGTCTCTTACATGAGAAACATGATTTATACCATTGGAAATTAATAGGTCGAGGTGGTGGTATCACATGGTAAAGTTACAAGTTGAATTCATAATTTTTTGGGTGTCCGCTAGGTTGTCCTACTAAGATGGATGTACAAACTTGCATAAAACTTAACAAGATCAAAATAGCAAAACGTAATGATAGAGGTATGTCTTAGGATCATTAACAAGGAATAATTTGCTATCGTGGCGCATCACAAGGCAGTACAAACAATAACGTACGAAAACTATAGCCTTGACCAACTTAAGTAAAATGCGTTTCCAGACCTATTTGTTAGGTGGTGTTTTAGGGTTCATATGGCTTTGGTTGCAAGTGGTTTGGTGGGTTTTTGGCCCCTCAATCAAAATATATGTTGTCAAACTTTTAGAAGATTTACCGGATCAGTTTCAGGAAAGGTTTCTATAGATGTTGTAATCTTTGCTTTAAACATATATTGGTTGAACAAAGAGTGAATAAAATTAATCTAAAATATTAAAATTAGGTTAGGCAATCTAGGTTAGGCTCTACCACTCCTACATTGGTTAGTTTCGGATCGCTGTAGCTAGTTAGGTCCTGAAAGCCTGGAATACGTCTTTTATGACTTTTGTGTATAAATAGCACTTGGGAACCCAATTGAGTGGAACACAAGTAACATGTGTGTAGTATGCTCAGAGTATATCAAAACCATATATATATTAGGTCGAAGCATTTGAGTCCAGGTTGGGTCTCCAATTCTAATTTGAAAGGACAACGATAATACGGCATGTAACAGAATTGGGTATTTTGACCCGAACATTATGTAATAAAAATAGAGTACACGAAAATATGTTTGAGTAGGACATGATAGGTCTAAATGAAGGTGGACTCGCCTAAAATATGCATATGAAATTAGTTTGAAGAAACCGACTCATGTTGTGCTCCTAAAATTTAAGCTACGGTAAAGGTTACTTAATGGTCAAAAATGAAAGCAGAATTATATATATAATAATTAATCATGTTAAAATAAATAAAAATAAAAATTAAATCCCCAAAATTTAGGGGGCTTACACAATATGTGCAGTCATCCCACCCAACCCTCACAATACAACATCAAATTACTACATCGACTCGGTACAAGTAAAGTGTAGATCTCGGGAGTAGTCCTTAGGTCATGTGCCACATTCTCTCCAGAAACCACAAAGTCCTCAGGCTCATGTCCCTAAAAGGTAGGATAAAGATTCTCATACTCACCTACAACATATTCAGTCAGAAAATGAGCAAAGTACAAACCCTACGAAAGAACATATACCATGTAGAATGTAATGTAACAATAATATGGACCAAACTGCAATACTGATCAATAATCTCAATAACTGAAACAAGTAGAACACAATCATGCAATAGTGATTTGAATATTAAACTAGTATGTGACTGACTGGTAGCATAATAGAACAATATAATGGGATACAACTTAACCACACATGCACGATGTGTGATTAAGCTATCAACAACATCTATCTAAAGGTGTTGGTCACATGTAGAATAATATTTTCCCGTCCCCGGCAATACAATCATAATAATCCAAGTTGACTCGTGTTAATCAAGTGTCTAATATGTAATCAATGCAAAATAGTAACACAAAGTATAGCTCAAGTCGTAGTATACTTACCTGGATATCTGTAGTGAGTCAAAACTGGGTCCTTGCTAGCTATATCAAAAGACAAAGGTTTCTTAGTCTATAATTCTAAAATCCCTAAAAACCCTATTGCTAAAACTTTCTAATTTATTACTAACAAATCTTTATTTATTTCTAATTATCCAATACCTTAAGCCTTATTTACTACTATTGTCCCGGCACAGGGTTCAGTTCAAAGACTCCTCTATATTTTCTTAAAAAAATAATATTTAATACTTATTAATGACTCTAACCCGTTCAGACTAGCCCAACCTAAAATCTATAACTTAATTCATTTAATCCATATTCCGGACCCTATCTTAGCAGCCTGGTCCACTTGATCAACCTAGACCAAGCATTCAAATTCCTTTGTTTACTCTCTGCCCCTGTCTTAGAGTCTAAGCCCATGGCCCCAAGTGTAAGCCCACTTCCCAAATTTTTAATTTTTTTAATTTTATTTGTTTATGATTAATTTTATGGTCATTGGGAGTCATGCCAAAGCATGTAGGTGGTCTATGACCATATTAAGATCATATGACCTCTAGATAGCTTATATATGTATTATTTAGCTATTTTATATTTTTCTACAATTTTTGGATATTTTTAGGTATTTAATATTTAAGGTTTTATTATTTTTAAGGACTTTCAGGATTTACTGTAAGGTCATACGGGGGTATTTCTAGACCAAATATTTTTATTTGGGCTCTAAATGACTAAAAATATTTTCTAGAATATTTTAGAATTTTTTTGGATTTTTTAGAATTTTTGGGAATTTTTATATAATTAAAACCTATAGAAATTATATTTTATAGGCTTTGGAAATTTACTGTGAGGTCACACGATAATATTTTATGTTAAAATATTTTATTTAGATTCTAGACACTTAGAAATATTTTCTACAATTTTTTAGAATTTTTCTGGATTTTTCTGCAATTTATTTTGATTTATTTGGACTTAAAATAATTTCTAAATAATTTTTTGAATTAAATAAATAATTACCCAGTCATCCACCCAGGAGGGGCCCACCTGTCAGCGCCCGCTACAGTAACCGCCTCTCTCTCTCTCCTATATATATGCATGTATATTCACAAACCCTAATTAATTATAGCCTCCTCCTTTGTGGTTTGATCTTGGTGATTCCTCAACTTCCCGAGACGATTGCGGAGAGCCCCGACCTCGGATTTGCGTGCCATTTTTTTATCGAATTCGACTCGAGGTAAAATTCTAGAATATATAATTTATTTTCGCATATTTTGATTCTATATTTCTGGAGAATTCGTAGAGTGTCGGTTGTCCGAAACTTTACACGTTTCGGTGTTTTCGAGATTTCGGGAGGACCGGAAATCAAAATCACGAACCGTTTAAATTTTCGGAAAGCTAACACAGATCTCTATGATATATATTTTTCACAGAAATTAATTCGTTCATCTACTATTTTAGTTATTCTGTTGAACGCAAAATTGATTGGTGAATCACCGTTTTGGTCACGATTAGCCATAACGGCGATATCTTTTGACCAAAATATGATTTTGTGGCACGGTTGATTCCAGCGTACTCATGGTGCTGAAATCTACCAAGGTGCACTTTCAAAATCCAGAGTTCATAATGTTTGACTAGATAGTCAACGACACGCCTCGATTTGCGTGTTATGGTTTCCAAAATTGGAAACATGACTTTTGATGGCCAAACTTACATATTTAGATTATATTTAGATTTGTATTAGGTTAAATTAGGTTTTTAAATAATTTATTCAAGAATTAACTATTATTAGATTAGTAACCCAACTAGCTACTATTCCATGAATTTAGAACTAGAACATTAGAATTGACTTGTGGTTTTTATGCTCGGTTCGTGGTACGATATGTGTTATAGGTTGACAGCTTCTAGTTTGGCAATCCCCACATCCTCAACTTGTGACTACGATTTGTGCAAGGATTCAGGCAAGTATAGTATTGCATTTATGTTTTAGTTCATTATAACGTTTTCTCTATCGTTTTATTGTTTGATATCCCGTTGAGACATTGCTTGATATTTCGTTGAGACACGATTGTGACACTGTAGTTATTGTATCCTTCTTAGTGTATCATTGATCGTTATTGATTGTTAGAGAGTCGGGAGAGGAAATACTCGATCGGTAAGTATGTGAACAAACCCAAATATTTTGATTATGGATAGCTAAGTCATACACCCCACGTATGAGTTAGCCGTACCGTATTATTGTGGATAGCCATTATATCATGTGCCGTATTAGCCCAGCCGTTCACGTATTAAAAGGTATTTCACACACACATAGTTGTTCCTATTTTTTCTTTATCTAGTTCTAGTTCATATCTTGTTAGTACATACCTTGCTAGTTACATTCTGCTAGTTCATATCTTGATAGTTTATATCCTGTTAGTTCATCTCTTGCTAGTTCTTTATATACCCTTGCCATCATTGTTTTTTGTTGTTCTAACTTATTTTGGACTAACAACATTAATTGTAATATGGTTGTACTCTGCTCCTTTCTTGACTGGATCGTTGTTATAGGTGAGGATGACGTGTCTATTTTTGTACTATAGACCATATGAGGGGGAGATAGAGACTCGAAGGCCAAACCATAGAAGACTAGTTAGTTGTGTGGTAGTTTTCTATAAATATAAAAGCTTACATTCTTCTTTAAATGTAAAACTTCTATATTTTGTAAAGTTGATTTAGTTGTTGTGAATGAGCAGTTAGTATTTATGAGCACTTGTTTATTGCGGGCTAGACAGCGTACTATCGTCGATATCCATGGCATAGGTTGGGCTTGGACACGCACTCGTATCCCTGAAAAGCGGGATACGGGTCGTGACAAGTTTTTTTGGTGGCCCATGCAGGTCTGTTTTTGCTAAAAGATTACGAACTTGTGGTAGTACTTAAGTTAGTCGTACTACTACAAGCCTGCGACTAGGATGCTCATTCACAATTAGTTTTGATTTGATTTTATGAGAATGAATAGGACTAGGAGTCCCTTATTCAATTTGACCCTTGGATAGTTAAGATTGTTAAATAGGCCATGTGATTTAGCTAATGATTTATTGAAGTCTCGGCATGGATAAATCGAGGAATTTTTCTAAGAGAATATGTTATTTTATTTTTACATGTTGGTAGGATCCAAGGTGGGTAGAATATACGTTTGGTAAGTTAGGCCTTCATAGAATTCAATTCCTAATTTTGAACATTTTATGCCATTTTAACTTCTGCCTTCTCTAAACCACATTTTATTTTTAAATCTATTTTGCAATCATTTTATTTTTAATTCCTAATCTTGGTTCAATTATCTATATATTAATTCAAGTCGTCTTCGTTCATTTTATGATTGTTTTATTTTCAAAACTGATACTTTTACTCAAGGACAGATACTTATTTTTTTTTATCAATATCGACTTACTTGAATTTATTGAAGTTCCTTTAAAATTCTTATGGATATAGTTGAAATAATTTTCGGTAACATACAACGGTAAGGCAGATATGCACTGTCCCCATTTATTTGAATTATGGAGACTGCAGGATTCACTGCAGTCAGCAGCGCACTGGTGTGGCATGACCCCTAAGTTGAAATAATTTTAAGTATGCGTAGGTTGTCGAATATTACTAAAACTATATCCTAGTTGTATTATTGATCTTTTGATTTATTATGTTAATATTGGGTAGAGTTGATAAAGTGTTCGATAATATATTATACTTGAGTCATGAAACCAAGGGTTCACGGCAGCGAGATGTATACTGGCGAGGCATGGATTCTCGGTTAAATGACTTCGGATATACTTATGATTCTCGAATATCATAGCGACTATATCTTTTATTGGTATATGACTACTAAATTTCTTTTTCTTTCAAATTTATTTGATGTCTACCACCTTCTCTATAATTAGTAGTTCATTATTTCTCTCATATTTTTCCATTTTCGAATCGTCATCTTTTAAACCTATTTTCATTTCCTTCCACTATATTTCTAAAACGTATTTAGATTTCGATTCTATACGCCTGATCAATTTCGATCATTCAGTCACATTATTTTCTTGATTATATTCTTTGTCGTGCTTATTCATATCGATTGGTCGTCATATTTTGATGATATTCTTGGTTGTGTCTATTTGTATCTTCTGAAATTTCGAGGATGAAATTTTTCTAAGGTGGGCAGATTTATAAGTCCTACTTCCCAAATTTTAATTTTTTTTAATTTTATTTGTTTATGATTAATTTTATGGTCATTGGGAGTCATGCCAAAGCATGTAGGTGGGCTATGACCATATTAAGGTCATATGACCTCTAGATAGCTTATATATGTATTATTTAGCTATTTTGTATTTTTCTACAATTTTTGGATATTTTAGGTATTTAATATTTAAGGTTTTATTATTTTTAAGGACTTTCAGGATTTACTGTAAGGTCATACGGGGGTATTTCTGGACCAAATATTTTTATTTGGGCTCTAAATAACTAAAAATATTTTCTAGAATATTTTAGAATTTTTCTGGATTTTTTAGAATTTTTGGGAATTTTTATATAATTAAAACCTATAGAAATTATATTTTATAGGCTTTGGGAATTTACTGTGAGGTCACACGATGATATTTTATGTTAAAATATTTTATTTAGAATCTAGACACTTAGAAATATTTTCTACAATTTTTTAGAATTTTTCTGCAATTTATTTTGATTTATTTGGACTTAAAATAATTTTTAAATAATTTTCTGAATTAAATAAATAATTACCTAGTCATCCACCAAGGAGGGGCCCACCTGTCAGCGCCCGCTACAGTAACCACCTCTCTCTCTCCTATATATATGCATGTATATTCACAAACCCTAATTAATTATAGCCTCCTCCTTTGTGGTTTGATCTTGGTGATTCCTCAACTCCCCGAGACGTTGCGGAGAGCCCCGACCTAGGATTCGTGCGCCATTTTTTTTATCGGATTCAGTCTCGAGGTAAACTCCCAGAATATAGAATTTATTTATGCATATTTTGACTCTGAATTTCTGGAGAATTCGTAGAGTGTCGGTTGTCCGAAACTTGACACGTTTCGGTGTTTTCAAGATTTCGGGAGGACCGAAAATCAAAATCACTGAATCGTTTGAAGTTTTGGAAAGCTAACACAGATCTCTACAACATATATTTTTCCCCAGAAATTAATTCATTCATCTAGTATTTTTGTTATTCTGTTGAACTCAGAATTGATCAGTGAATCACCGTTTTGGTCACGATTAGCCATAACGGCGATATCTTTTGACCAAAACGTGATTTTGCGGCATGGTTGATTCCAGCACACTCGTGGCACTAAAATCTACCAAGTTACACTTTCAAAATCTAGAGTTCATGATGTTTGACTAGATAGTTAACGGTACGCCTCGATTTGCGTGTTATTGTTTCCA
This sequence comes from Iris pallida, assembly GCA_029216955.1. Taxonomy (NCBI): domain Eukaryota; kingdom Viridiplantae; phylum Streptophyta; class Magnoliopsida; order Asparagales; family Iridaceae; genus Iris; species Iris pallida. Next base: position 1,635,834 of record JANAVB010023799.1, read on the forward strand.
AAATTGGAAACATGACTTTTGATGGCCAAACTTACATATTTAGATTATATTTAGATTATTATTAGGTTAAATTAGATTTTTAAGTAATTTATTCCAGAATTAACTATTATTAGATTAGTAACCCAACTAGCCACTATTCCATGAATTTAGAACTAGAACATTAGAATTGATTTGTGGTTTTTGTGCTCGGTTCGTGGTACGATATGTGTTATAGGTTGACAGCTTAGATTGGCAATCCTCTCATCCTTGACTTGTAACTACAGTTTTTGCAAGGATTCAGGCAAGTACAGTATTGTATTTATGTTTTAGTTTATTATAACGTTTTCTCTATCGTTTCCTTGTTTGATATTCCGTTGAGACATTGCTTGATATTTCGTTGAGATACGATTGTGATACTGTAGTTATTGTATCCTTCTTAGTGTATCATTGATCGTTATTGATTGTTAGAGAGTCGGAAGGGGAAATACTCGGTAAGTACGTGAACAAACCCAAATATTTTGATTGTGGATAGCTAAGTCATACACCCCACGTATGAGTTAGCCGTAACCTATTATTGTGGATAGCCATCGTATGATGTACCGTATTAACCCAGCCGTTCACGTATTAAAGGTATTTCACACACACATAGTTGTTCCTATTTTTTCTTTATCCAGTTCTAGTTCATATCTTGTTAGTTCATATCTTTTTAGTACATACCTTGCTAGTTACATTCTGCTAGTTCATATCTTGATAGTTTATATCATGTTAGTTCATCTCTTGCTAGTTCTTTATATACCCTTGCCATCATTGTTTTTTGTTGTTCTAACTTATTTGGACTAACAACATTAATTGTAATATGGTTGTACTCTGCTCCTTTCCTGACTGGATCGTTGTTTTAGGTGAGGATGACTGTGTCTACTTTTGTACTATAGGACCATGTGAGGGGGAGATAGAGACTCGAAGGCCAAACCGTAGAAGACTAGTTAGTTGTGTGATAGTTTTCTATAAATGTAAAAGCTTACATTCTTCTTCAAATGTAAAACTTCTATATTTTGTAAAGTTGAATTTATTTGTTGTGAATGAGCAGTTAGTATTTATGAGCACTTGTTTATTGCGGGCTAGATAGCATACTACCGCCGATACCTACGGCGTAGGCTGGGCTTGGACACGCATTCGTATCCCGAAAAGTGGGTGCGGGTCGTGACACCAAGCCAACCAAAAATTATCAACTAGGTTCAAAGCCCGTCCACTTTTGGTTTGGACCAATGTTCCTCTACAAGCGGTTCTTAGTATCCCAGTGTCGATTTGGAAATTATTTCCCACCCAAGATGGACACATCTTCTTGTGTCTATTCAGTGTAAACCATGGCTTACCAGGACACAGATACGACACGTGTGGGTCAAGACATGACTCTATTGCCAAGAACAAGGATATGACCGATACAAAAGTTTTTATAGAGAAATACACAGAACAAACCTATGTCAATAAAACTGAACTCAATCGTGAGAGACGAAGTCTCTATGAGTCGGACATAGGCAATCCCGTATCCAGAATTGATCCAATTTCCTTTGGGAGCAATCTATCGAACACCTAGTATACTGGATGAAAGAGATACTTGTAGAGCGACTTCTTGATTTCAAGCAATCAAAATTAATCAAAAACCAAAGAAGGAGTCATCTAAGTACTGATCATCTCTGAGCTTACTGTCAACTCTCTAATGGCGATAGGGCCAGCCCTAAGGAAAGCCCAAAAAACCAATGGGCTTAGGCAACCCCCTAATCATAGGGCAACATTTTCTCCCAACCGACAAAAAAAAATTCTGCTTCTGCTGTTGCCGCATGTGTGCAGTGAGCGGCTGGTGAGAAAAAAAATTGCTGCTGAGTGTTGTCATCCCACTTCTCCCATCTCCGTTTAATTTCTAGGTATTCTTCTCTCCTCCATCCTCTAATTTCTCCATTGCTTATTTTATTTCTCCATCTATCTATGTGAAACCCGTAATTTTTGTTTCATTATTTTTAATTAATTGGATTTTATGTTTGCTAAATTATTATTTTATTATTATTAAATTGTTAATTTAGGAAAATTATTTTTAAAAAAATTATTATTCAGTGAATTTTTTATTGTTGGCTTGACCATCCTGAACCCGTGTTCGAATCCGAGCCAATCTCGGTTTTCGGAATCATTCTTAAAGGTATTATAGTATATATTATATATATATGTTTGTTTTTCCTTTTAAAAGGAAAAGAATTCCTTTCCCTTTCTTTTAATTCTTTTCTTTCTGTTAATACACTCTCTCTCTCTCGCGACGACCCGAGCCGAGCCCCTCGGTTCTACTTCCAGAACGGCCGGCGACCATCGGCCTTCCCGAACGGCTGCCCATTTCGTTTTCCGTAACCCCAATCTTTTTCCCTATATAAACCCTCTTTCTCCTCATCCATTCTCCATCATTCCTCTCCCCTTTTCCTAAAATTCGTGCCCTAGCCGCCGGCTCCACTCGAACCCAACCGCTCCTCCTTGACCCCTCCGGCGCCTGTGCCCGGCGACCCCCGAGCCGCCTCCCTCCGGCGTGCCTCCCGTCGCCGATCCCGACCCGAGCAGTGACCCCACTGTCGCCATCCCCGTGCGCCTCGTGCATCGCTCGCCGTTCGACCCCAAGCCCCGATCCGGCCGTCCGTGCCCTGGTCCAGCACCTCCTCGTGTTCGGCTTGCTGTTCTGAAGCCGCTGTTTTGGTTTTTCGTGGCCGATCCCGCTGTCCAGCGCTTTCCGTTTCCGTTCCCGAGATTATCCCGCGGCTTCCCGACCAACGGATATTGGGTAATTTCTGTTAATCAGTGTAGTTCGTCCCTCCCGTAGAGTCAATGATGACATGGTTCCCGATCCCGCTATGGGAATCGGATCGATTCGTTGCGATTGTGGTTTCGGATTTTCTTGAACACTTTTCAGAATCATTCTGTGACCATTCTTCTTAGAATGGTTATGTGTTTTTGGTTTTCCGAATTTTATTTTCGGAAAGGGTTCTGTGTGCTGTGATTATTGATTTTGGTTTTGGAATAAAAATCTACATTTAGATTGGATATTTGGTATCTCTGATTTGGAATTATTTTGTGTGGTTTGGTTTGGTGTTATTCCTGGTTTGGAATATTTTGGTTGTTATATTCCCATTATTGGGTTATCCCAGTTACAAAGGAGATGCTGCCCAATTTTCCTTTAATGATTTTAAAATATTATTTCAAAACCAGCCTTTGCAAAAGATTTATTAAAAGGATTTCCAATCGGTTTTGTTGTTTGGTTTTCAATTATCTTTTCGGGTGACAACCATATCGGTCCATGGGCCCTAGCGAAATGCAAACGAAACCGGAATTTCTGGACATTGCAAGCTAGAATGCAACATGACACTTTGGACCAAGTCTGAGACTTACCATATTTTTATATTTTAAATTAAATTATTATTTTAGAACGTGTTACTGGCCAATAGTATTTTTAGTGCAGGGCCTCGGCCTGCTGAATGGACTGCTTCCCGACGTTCAGAGTTCACCAGCAATTTAATTACTTTAATTCATTTAATTTATGTAAAGAGTTGTAAGGGCATAAGCCCAGTCATTATTTCTTTCTCTGTGGTTTTGTAATTGTGTAGTATAGTTTTGGTTTCTTTTGATTTTTTGGTTCGTTAGTTATCGATAAACGCGTGGAATAATAAATTAAATATTTATTTTATATAGAAAATTAAATAAATTTTCCCATATTTAGTTAATAATAAAATATAAGTTTGTATTATTTAAACAAATTCACGCTTTTCTTATTTAAAGAAAAATCTAGTTTTAGATATATTACAAAATACAAAGTTTTGCCAAATAATCGAAAAATGCGAATTTTTCTAATAAATGTTAACTTGACTTTTATTTCGTTAAATTAATTATTTTAAATCGCATCGATAAACGTGTTATGATAGAATAACATAAAACTTGACTAGGATCAATTTTAGAGATTGTAACTAGCACACCTAGATATGGTTCAATGATGATGGTTCTAAGTCAGAACTTCTCAACTGTAGGATTTCAAGGACAAGTTTGACTTTCTCGGTACCGACTTCCAATCCAGTCATAAACCAAGGCAAGTACGGTTGTGTTTATTTTTCAATTTAATTAGTAATTGTAATATTGCAAGCTTAAACCATACTGCTACACGGAACTCTCTTCTAGAGTATTGATTGTTATTGATTGTGGGATATTGGAGGAGTAGTGTAGTATTTTATGACAATACCTTCATATTGCATAATTGTGCGAGCTTAGCCCTCTTACACACGGGGATAAGCCGTATCGTATCGCTAGGATACTATTGTACAACCCAAGCCAGTCATATACATTACCTATTTAAATCACATTGTTTTTAATTGTTGGAAAATATTGTTCAAGTATTTCAAACTGTTTAAAATTAAAAAAATTTAATTATTAGTTGAATTGTTAGATATTCATAATTGTACTTTGATCCTTTCCTGACTGGATCCCCCACCCCCAATAGGTCCCATTGATGAAGCTGAGCTATTGATTAATAGCTATTACGATCCTGAGCTTTACCCAGCTGTGCTGCCAGAGTTCCAATCGGAGGATATTGATCTCGGGGCTGATGAGCCAACTTTCTTGATGATGACATTTCCTTTCTAGTTATTATGTTTGAATTTAAGACAGTTTATTTCAGTTTTATATTATCAGATGTATCAGATGTATCTTTCTGTTGGTCAAAGTTTTTAATATTCGTAATTTTAGAAGTTGTGACAAATATATCATGTTGTTGAGATTACTTGCAAGTGGATACAGCTTACTGCCGCCGTCTCACAACGGTGCAGGCTGGGCATGATTCGATTCGACCCAACAATTTGGGACCGGGTCGTGACATATTTTTAGTGGTGGCCCATGCAGGTCTGATCAACAACTTAGGTAAACTTATCTAGAAACAATTAGAATACTAGAACATTAATTTATCACAACATATGACCGAAATATATTATAAATAAACATTTTTGTTTGTTATAGACTGGTAGGCTACCTTGCTTATGTTTTGCAATCCTAAACCTTCCAGAGTATGGCCACAGACAAGACCAACACTGCTGGAGATGGGTTGTCATCACCCGATCACACCTCACCTCCTAAATCAAGTCCGGATCCTACACCTCGACAGCTGACCGATCGTCCCCATAATGTACCAGCACTCCGAGGATTTTACACTACTACAACTCAAGTGACAGATCCTACATCTTTTCGGACTGAACAGCAAGCCCCTACGGTAGTGCCCGATCCAGCTGCCCCACCAGTACCCGTAGACCCTACCGACCTCGTAGGCCTGTTACTTGGAGTACTTGAGGCCCAGAGAGTCCAAGCTGAAGCTCATTACGAACAGACTGCGATTATGAGAGAAGGCATGGAGAATGCCCACAACGTGGCTATGGCTGCCCTCGAGAGAGGAGAAGCAGCACAATCGGAACCAAGGCCTACTAAAGTCGGAGATATTGAGAAATTTAAGAAGTTGGGCCCTCGACCCTTCAAGGGAACCGAAGAAATTATCTATGCTGACGAATGGCTCGATAGCATGGAGCGTCTCCTCAGTGTCGCTCGACTTCCAGATGACCTCCAAGTTGAAGCTGTAGGACTCCAACTACTAGATGTAGCAAGCACCTGGTATCGGAATGAACCCCGACTCCAGGACATGCAGCTTGACTGGAACACCTTCAAGAGGTTGTTCCGCAGGAAGTTCTTCCCAACATCAGAGTTGCGGGAGATGGAAAGACAATTTCAGAATTTGAAGCAAGGGAACATGACGGTTGGTGAATATACGGCAGAGTTTGGTCAATTTAGTCGCTTTGCCAAGAACTTGGTTGCTGACCCCGCCGATCGTACTGAAAGATTTAGGTATGGACTGAGGGAAGAGATTCACACCCCTGTGATCGCAGGCGGCGCCAAGACGTACGAGCAGATCCTAATACGAGCTCAAGATATAGAGAAAAGTCAGCCTGCTCGTTCAAAGAGGGAGTATTCTAGAACAAGCAACCTCTAGAGTAACCAGAAGAGGCCCAACCACAACAATAACAACAGGCCTTCTCACCACCACCAGCATCACTATCAGACAAGGACCAATGACAGAGCGCCTCAGAAGCAGATTCCTGTCTGCGATTTCTGCAAGAGGCCAGGACATCAGGCGAACATCTACAGGAAAAGGCTAGGACACTGCCTAATTTGTGAGTCTGCCACCCACCAAGTGAGGGACGGCCCCACGACATTCAACCGGACCGAAATAACACAGCAGAAGGCTCCCCTACCCACTCAGCAATAACAGTTTGGACAACACCAACAGAAGATTGGGTGAGCTTTTGCCCTAACAGCAAATGAGCAAGAGCCAGAGCAGAAACCCACTGCTGATGTCATAACAGGTTCCATTTATGTGCATTCGCATCCTGCTTTAGCATTATTTGATTCGGGTGTATCACACAGTTTTATAGCAATAAAATTCATCTCTTCACACCACCTAGTTACAGGATTTAGCAAGAAGATATGTAGAGTTATGACTGGTAGTGGACCCATACCCATCACTGAGACCTGTAACTGCCCTATAACTATCTTAGGACACAAATTCTTAGCACCCTTACTTGTGATGCCCTTACCTAACTATGATGTAGTCCTAGGAATGGACTGGCTAAGTAAGCAGCATGCGCTGATAGATTGTCACAGAGGATGTGTAGTCTTCAGCCCACCTGGAGAGCCGGAGTTTGAAATCTCTCGAGCTCCGGAAGATATGGAGGGTATTACCTACTCCTCTATCACTGAAGAACCCGGACCTCCTCACCCTATCATAGCAGAATTCATGGACGTCTTCCCTGATAGTCTTCCTAGATTGCCCCCGGATAGAGATATGGAATTCACCATCGACCTAGTTCCCGGCTCTTCTTCTATTTCTCGGGGATGCTACAGAGTCAACCCTAAGGAGGCCAAGGAAATGAAGGACCAGATCAATGAGCTGAAGGCCCTTAGATTTATCAGAGATGGAGCCTCACCCTGGGGAGCACCTGTCTTGTTCGTGCCCAAGAAGGATGGGACTGTACGGATGTGCATTTACTACCGGGCGTTGAACAACATCACCATCAAGAACAAGTACCCTCTGTCCCGGATCGATGACCTGTTTGATCAACTAAGTGGAGCTAAAGTATTTTCGAAGATGGATCTCAGATCCGGCTATCATTAAATCAAGGTCAGAAAGGAGGATATTCCAAAGATGGCGTTCAACACCAAATATGGACAATATAAATTTTTGGTCATGCCGTTTGGACTGACGAATGCCCTTGCAGTATTCATGAACCTCATGAACAAGGTCTTCCATGAATACCCGGATCAGTTTGTCGTTGTCTTTATCGATGACATTCTGATCTACTCGAAGACCGAAGAAGAGCATGAAGAGCACCTGAGAAAAGTTCTGGGAACCTTAAGGAAGGAGAAGCTCTATGGTAAGCTATCTAAATACCACTCTCTGGAAGGGTCATGTGGTAGACTACTCAGAGCTAGAGGTGGGTCCGAGCTTGAGCTACGAGGAGCAGCTAGTGGAGATCCTTGATCAAAGGGAGAAGCGCCTGCGGAACCAGACTATTCCACTTGTCTGCGTCATGTGGAAATACCACTCTCTGGAATAGTCCACATGGGAGTGAGAGGACGAGATGAGGGATCGTTACCCCAGTTTGTTCATTTGATTGTATCTTGGTTTTCAAAATTTTATTCAATAAACCAATTGTTGGATTTACTATTTCATGGTTTTGATTGAGAGTCAATACTTCTATTCAAATTTCGAGGATGAAATTTCTTTTTAGGGGGGAATATTTGTAAGCCTACTCTCCAGGATATATATATATATATTTTTTAAAATAAATTAATTGCAAACATATTTTTTTTCTGCAAATTAATTTCTTAATAATTCTTTAAATGATAGATTATACCATTTAAATAAAGTGTTAGTGTTGTTATTTATGCATTGGGCTTCTCAGCCCAAGCCCACTATAGTTGTTTGTTCGGTTATGTCCCAATTGAGAAGAGAGAGATTGTGCATTACACAACTCAATTTCCTTCCCTCCTCTAAACACTCAACCATGTGAGTGGTTAACCAATTTTTTTAAAAATCCTAACGGATCCTTCCTCACACAAAGTTGGGAGCTGGCCAATTTTGGCGCCCAAAAATCTTGCGTGAATCTCAAGCCCAATTAACCTATATAATCCTAGGTCTGTACTGCCAAGTTGTTCTTCCCCTTCCTTCCTCAATTCAAGAGCTTCCAGAACCCAAATTCGAAGGGATTGGTCATGGCGATGATACTAAGTTCCTGAGCTGTAGCAAAATCTCCTTCGATCACTCCCATTTTGATTCGTGCCTTCAAATTGGGCAATTTCGAATAAGAATCTCTAATTCGATCGAATGCTCTGTACAATTTTTCTTCCTGAGTTTTAATTGATGTTTTGTTTAATCATTGTTGATTTTCTAAGGATCGATTCCTTTCTTGATGATTTTTCTGATCGACCTAAGCTGTGTTCATTTCAATGCCTGTTTGAAGCAATTGATCTATTGATCTAACCATTCGATCGAGCAACTGCTCTGGATGATTGTGTGGATTCTTCAGTCGAAGGCTGTTGAACAGAGGATCAGTCGTGAACCAAGTAGTTCACATATCCTACCAATGCGGTTGTTCAACATCAATCTGTAAGTATTGGTTTCCTGTGTTTGGATTCGAGTATTGTGTTTCGGGAGTATTAACATGCTCCTGAGCTTTTGAGAGTTCTTCGAGTTCACCAAATCTGGTATCAAGTTGATTAATAAACTCTTAAATCGAATTTTTGTATCAGACAGAAGATTGATATCGAGATTTGGTTGGTCATCATTCTATCTAGGATATCTCAGGTAATTTATTTAACTGATATAGTTTTTAGGAATACATTGTCATATTGGTGTGTGGTATTACAATTATCAGTAGGATTGAGAGCTGTGAATGACTAGTCAGTACTCCTTAGCATACTGATTCAGGGATGTGAGGATAGGTTTTCTTAGTCGAATGATTATATAGCATTATTAAGAATTATTCTTCTTTCATATTTAGAGGAAATATAGATTTACAATTTCATTTTGAGGCTACGGTCATGTTTTGACTGTGTGTGTGTATTTTCTTGTTTTTTCCTATTCCATATCTCAGTCTTTTGCTGAACTTTAAGTTCCTATTTCATGTGTCAAGGTTACTCAAAACTGGTTTACTAAAATTCTTGTCCGAGTCAAATTCATCCCTGAAATTGATTTACTGAGAATCGTTTCTGAACACTTTGAAGGTTAAGTTCAGAACAGTTGGGGGAAAACTGTCATGAACAGGTAGTTAGTATCAATGCTTAGGTGGAGACTGATATAGGTAAGTCCTGATGAGGACTGAACTGTTGAGAATTCCTTGGGAGACTGACCTACATCAATTCTACTTAATGATTCTCACCTGAACCTAGGTATGGACTTTGTAACTGGATATCTCAGCTTAGATTAAGATTGATTTATATCAGTTCTTATTTAAGGACTGTTTGTGTCAGTTTGGAATAGGGCTGACTTGTATCAGCAACTGAACCATATCAAGTATCTCAGTTGAGTCTAAACTGTACCAGCCCAGATAGGTATATGTCAGTCCTGTTCGAGATTAACACTTTAAAGTTAAGCCTCCAGTTGGGTATTTTAAGGAGGGGTTATCTGGACTGAATTGATAGTGTTGGTAGATATTGATCAATCTGAGATTGAGGAGTGATGTTGGCAATTGCCTCAAATTGGTTGGGAAATTTCTAGGTTTGATATTGGGCTCAATCCTGAACCTGATACCCAACATTTCAGTTTCCTTCCTGGCTGATAGTTAATGTTAAATTCAGTTTGGAAGAAATGATTTGATAAAGTATGGAAAGACTGATTTCAGTAGAGGGATTACAAAATCTGAGTTTAGGTTCAGCCTTTTGGTAAATTGTTTTCAGCATCACAGATCTTCGATTGGAAGTAACAGGACATTAGCATTGAGGACTGACAAACTTCTTTAGCTAGGCTATGTGTATGATGTTGATTCAGGATTGATAAAGAAGACTGAAATGGTTTTGTATAGCTTGAAATCAAAACCACAGTTCCCTAAAAACTTGTGTAGTATAGGATGTTCAGATTGTTGTTGTTGGATTTACATTAGGCTGATAAATTGAACTCATACTGAACTGGAATAAAATTGGATATTGTACTGGAATTAGGACTGATTTAGACTGAGATATCAACTGGGTATTGAACTGGAGTCAGGACTGAAATCAGCTGCATTTTGAATGGGTATTGAGGACAGATAGGATTATGTACGGTCCTGATTCAGGACTGTGTTATATCAGGGCTTGGGTAAACTGGGAGTAGAGTAACAGAGAGAGTTTCCTTGTCAAGTTTCCTGGATGGAAGAAAGGATTTAACTAATATGTTTGGAGTTAGGAATAGAATGAAGGATAAGTGTTTGTTTGAAGACTGAATGGATATTAGGACTGTTTCATACCAATCCTGTAAGTGCTGACCTATATCAGTGCTATTGGACTGGTTGTACCAGTCCTTCTAAGGACTGGTTTTCACTAGAACTTAGGAAAAGGTTTGAGACTTAATGATCTCAGTCTAAATAAGTAATTGACAGCCATGTTTAGGAACTACTTGAAGTCCTGAGTTTAGAAGGGAATTTCCTTTTAAACAGTTAGCAATCTGTTCAACTATAGGAAGTAAATGTAATCTGCTTTGGACTATACAATAGAGTAGGTTGTCTCAGTGATGTTTAGAACTAGCCAATTACTCAACTAGTGCTAGTTAACTATAAGATTCCATTATAACCTAATAACTACTAGTTCATAGTTTCCCCTTACCAAGTCTACCAATTCTTAGAAGTTGACTAAGTAACTTGTAATGTATAAAAGTGAGAGTATTTTAGAAATTGTGTTGGACATGTATCACTTGAAGAAGAGTAGGGTTGCTAGCCACCATATCTTGAAACCAATACTGTACATGGGAGTGACCTTTATGGAACATGAGTGGTGTAGGCAGATAGATAGATTGCCTTATACTTTAGAATATTATTGTAGTTGTATAAATGGTAAGTTATAGATTATGTATAGATAAGTTTAGTGTTAAACCAAAGTTGTTGTAGTGATCTTTTAGACTAGAAATATTTACCTATATTGTTGACTTATCAATTGTAACCATATAATAGGAGGATTTCCAGCTTTACTACCCTTTCTCGATCACCCGAAGCAAGTCAAGTATACTCTTCGGATTTGTTCATTTCTCATGTCTTGCATGTTCATTCTTGAATCTCCTTGATTGACACGATGTATCACGGTATTGTCTGGTTTCATGTTTCATGTATTACTTGTGTCTGGAAGGGAAAATACTATAGATATGTGATCAAACCCTGTACTATTCATGTGAGTAGCTTGGGTCCTGCACCATACACCAGGGACCAAAGTCGTACCATTTCATGTTCATTATATCTACCCAAGCCGATCACAATCTAGATGTATTTCAATATTACACATGTCCGGATTCAGGTCGTATTTCAGGATTCATGGTCGTATTTTATGTTCAGGTTGTATTTCATGATCAGGTTGTATTTCATGTTCAGGTTGTACTTCATGTTCAGGTTGTATTTTATGTTCAGGACTCTTACCATATTCTCTGTATTTACTTTCAGTATTTTCTGTTCAGTTGGATGACATGTCTCATATCCTGTACTTATATATATTCTCTGTTTCTTGATTCATACCATGATGTTCATATTTATTTCCTTGGATATACTTAGCTCCGCTCCTGACTAGGATATGTTGCAGGTGCTTGCAGGATATTGTTCTACCCTATGGGCCAGAGCCTAGGATTTAGCTGAGCAGATTGGAGACATGACTTAGCTTGAGGTTTCAGGTTTAGACTGTTTAGCTTTACTTCTAGATATTGTACATTTCATTTCTGATGATTAGTACAATTTTGATATACGGATTTATGGATTATGGTGATCATTCTGGGTACGTTATATTAGATGCTGTGATTAATTTCATTCATGTATCTTGATTCATAGTTTATTCCTAGATATTGGTACAACTTACTTCATTGTGTCTAACAATGAAGGCTGGGCGTGTCCGACTCGTGTCCGATTATTCGAAAGCGGGTCGTGACATGTTTTAGTGGTGGCCCATGCAGGTCCATCCTAATGGTACCTAGGTATTAGTGTACTATTGGGGAACTTGATTTTAACTAGGAAAACTTGATCACAGCATAGGAAATTGGGTACATCGGGCATATTGATATTCTATAAACTCTTATTATTTTTAGGTCTAGGTTATTTTAACAATTTTCTGTTTTTTAGATAATTCAAGCACGCGACACCGGAACGGTTGATCCATCTATACTTAAGGGTTTCGAGTCTCCACTACCTTCTATCGCCCTACTATCCCCATGGGTAGTACACAGTTGATGAAGATGTTTCAAGAGTTCCTTGATATTCAAAGTAGCAAACCATACCTTTTCCAAGCCAGACTTGTGGATACACTCTCCGAGCTAAGAAGGACCTCTGATTTTTAGACTCTCAGACCCTTGGACTTCTTCGACACCGAGCGCATATCTTCCACCCAGGAGCAGATCGAGAACCTGGAGCCGCCACTGAGAATCATCCAAGTCTAAGAGGACCCGACTTCTCTGAAGATTGAAGCCACCAGCCAGGAGATCAAGAATGTAGCACAGACAATAGAACGAGACGAAAAACTAAAGCCCAAGAGAGACAAGAAGACTTATGACGAGGATCGCAACTACTGTGGATCTGTAAAGCGTCGCCACACTCAGACAGTGCTTCTTCAGCCCCAGCGGGAGATCCAGATTCAGATTCATACGAAAATCACTTGCAAATTTTACCGTCGTCAGGACATCACTACGACGAGTGCCGCACGAGATGGAGGCTATGTTTATTCTGTAGATCGCCTGCCCACCAAGTCAAGGATTACCTAAAAGCCGTTGATCGTACTTTCCAAGGATGAGCACGAGGAGCACCAGGACTACAGCAAGGGGACCCACCTCTCCAGATTCAGCAAACCGCATGGAGCACTACCACAGGGACCAACCTACGTCAGGATAGTTGCAAAAGTTTAAGTAATTCCAGTTTTGAAAGAATACTGAAGATGGATTGAAGACAGAAGACTCTTTTGCATAGATGGAAATGGATCGTGATTTGCATTCCAATCCCCTTTAGATTTTCTCTTAGCATCTAGAACTCCTTGCTCCCTAATTGAGAGTTGTTAGACTTCGATTCTATTCCAAACTTTGGATCTTGTTTGAGATTTAATTCCAGATTTTGTTTTCTATTCTAAAGATCTTGTTCCTATTCAAAACTCCAGTTTCTATTCAAGGTTTTGCTTTTCCGTTTGAAATTTGTTTTCATGTTCACTATTAAACACCCTGTTTCTATATTCACTATTCATGACTTTGTCTCTTATTTTTGGCTTCTATTCGAAATTTTGTTTCTAATCAAACCTTAAGATTTTTCCCTACTCGGGATTTCGTCTTGAAACCTTGTTTTCCATCTAAAAACTTTGTTGAGCTTTCGTTTCTATTCGAGACTTGTTTGAGATTCTGTCTTTATTCGAGACATTGTTTGAAGATTTCATTTTATATTTGAGATTTGACTCGTTTCTTATATTGAGATTTTGTTTCATATGCACGATTTGATACTTGTTTACTATTCACAAATTGATACCCTGTTTTCTATTCGTGACCTTGCTTCTTGTTCGAGATTTTCTATTCAAGAGTTGTTTCCTTTTTCGCGACTTTGTTGAATTTTGGTTTTCTAGTTGAGATTTTGTCCCTATTGAAAAATTGTTTCTCATTCGAGATTTTGTCCGAAACTTCTTTACTAATAGAGATTTTGCTAAACCTTGTTCTCTATGCGAGATTTTCTTTCCTATTTTGGGATTTTGTTTCTATTTGATACCTTGCTTTTATTCACCCTTCGAGACTCTGTTATCCATTCGGGATAACGTTCCATATACGGGATTTTGTTACCATCTCGAATTTTATTTGAGATTTCGATTACTATTGAACTTCGATTCCCTGTTTGAAATTTTAAAATCTCCCTGTTTTCCCTTTTGTGCTTAGTACTCCTGGTTGAATTCTTGTTGCTTCTTGGTAAATAGTAAAACCCCTTTGATTTCTAAAGGCAGATAATATTACCTTTTATCGTGACTTGGACTGTTGGAACACATTTTAAATCCCTTGAAACCTTTTTATAATTCCTATGGATAAGGTTGAGAGACTATTCGATGACCTACTAGGGCGTGGCAGTTGCGCATTGCAGCCATTATCTGGATTACGGAGACTGAGGGTTCACTGCAGCCAGCAGCGTATTGGCGAGGCATGAACTCTAAGTTGAAGTAATTTTAGACATTCATAGATTTTCGAGTATTATTGAGACTTTGTCCTAAATTCTTCATATCTTGATTCATTGAGATTGCTTCGTTGATAATTGTTGGAAAATGGATAAAGTTGATAGAATATTCGGTAACATATCGTTATTTGAGTCACGAAGCCGGAAGTCTACTGCAGCCAGATATACACTGGCGGGACATGGATTTTAAGTAAAGTGACTTCAAATATCTATATGTTCTCGGATATCATAGAGACTATATCTCATTTTCATATGATTATTAATTTTTCAAGAATCACAAATCCTTGCATATTCACCTTGATTTAATACTAATACCTCCTGGGTAGTTTCCATATATTTTCTCAAATAAACCCTTGTAATTTTCTTTCTTGCATTTATCGTTGGATCATTTGATTTTTTTCTCAAATACACGTTGCTAGATTTGATTCTGTTTCACTATATTTTTTAAATCGTACCTATATTGGATTGTGTTTTGTCTAAACTTCGATTTTGATCTTGCCTATCTAACAGTAATTTTTTTTGTTGTGCTAAACTTTCAATCTTGATTATGCTTATAAGATCGTACCCTCATAGTTTACCCTTCTAAGTCGTAATTAAAATTTATCCCACCTCGTGCCTGTTTGATTCTCGATCATTGTTAAAACGTGTTATTTCAACTACTTGTATGCAATTATCGCACTTAGTCTCAAGGCTCAGAGCGTCTCAGAGTTGTACAAGATCAGCAACAGCACTGGGCGGACAGCAGCAGACGGCCACTGGAGTTCGCAGTTGGAGATAGAGTGTTCCTGAAGATCTCGCCGACCCGAGGCGTCATTCGTTTTGGCAGAGGCAGGAAGCTCAGTCCGAGGTACATCGAGCCTTTCGAAGTGACGGCACAGATTGGCGAGGTGGCGTATCGACTAGCACTTCCAGCTAGCTTGGAGGGAGTGCATGACGTTTTTCACATGTCCCAGCTTCGACGCTACATTTCAGATCCGGGCCATGTGGTAGACTACTCAAAGCTAGAGGTGGGTCCGAGCTTGACCTACGAGGAGCAGCCAGTGGAGATCCTTGATCGGAGGAAGAAGCGCCTGCGAAACCAGACTATTCCACTTGTCCGCGTCATGTGGAAATACCACTCTCTGGAAGAGTCCACATGGGAGTGCGAGGACGAGATGAGGGATCGTTACCCCAGTTTGTTCATTTGATTGTATCTTGGTTTTCAAAATTTTATTCAGTAAACCAATTGTTGGATTTACTATTTCATGGTTTTGATTGAGAGTCAATACTTCTATTCAAATTTCGAGGATGAAATTTCTTTTTAGGGGGGAATATTTGTAAGCCTACTTTCCAAGATATATATATATATATATATATATATATATATATATATATATATATATATATATATATATATATATATATAAAATATATTTTAAAATGAATTAATTGCAAACATATTTTTTTCTGCAAATTAATTTCTTGATAATTCTTTAAATGATAGATTATACCATTTAAATAAAGTATTAGTGTTGTTATTTATGCATTGGGCTTCTCCGCCCAAGCCCACTATAGTTGTTTGTTCGGTTATGTCCCAATTGAGAAGAGAGAGATTGTGCATTACACAGCTCAATTTCCTTCCCTCCTCTAAACACTCAACCATGTGAGTGGTTAACCAATTTTTTTGAAAATCCTAACGGATCCTTCCTCACTCAAAGTTGGGAGCTGGCCAATTTTGGTGCCCAAAAACCTTGCGGGAATCACAAGCCCAATCAACCTATATAATCCTAGGTCTGTACTGCCAAGTTGTTCTTCCCCTTCCTTCCTCAATTCAAGAGCTTCCAGAACCCAAATTCGAAAGGATTGGTCATGGCGATGATACTGAGTTCCTGAGCTGTAGCAAAATATCCTCCGATCACTCACCTGTTGATTCGTGCCTTCAAATTGGGCAATTTCGAGTAAGAATCTCTAATTCGATCGAATGCTCTGTACAATTTTTCTTTCTGAGTTTTAATTGATGTTTTGTTTAATATTGTTGATTTTCTAAGGATCGATTCCTTCCTTGATGATTTTTCTGATCGACCTAAGCTGTGTTCATTTCAATGCCTGTTTGAAGCAATTGATTTGTTGATCTAACCATTCGATCGAGCAACTGCTCTGGATGATTGTGTAGATTCTTCAGTCAAAGGCTGTTGAACAGAGGATCAGTTGTGAACCAAGTAGTTCACATATCCTACCAATTCGGTTGTTCAACATCAATCTGTAAGTATTGGTTTCCTGTGTTTGGATTCGAGTATTGTGTTTCGGAAGTATTAACATGCTCCTGAGCTTTTGAGAGTTCTTCGAGTTCACCAAATCTGGTATCAAGTTGATTAATAAACTCTTAAATCGGATTTTTGTATCAGATAGAAGATTGATATCGAGATTTGGTTGGTCATCATTCTATCTAGGATATCTCAGGTAATTTCTTTAACTAATATAGTTTTTAGGAATACATTGTCATATTGGTGTGTGGTATTACAATTATCAATAGGATTGAGAGCTGTGAATGACTAGTCAGTACTCCTTAACATACTGATTCAGGGATGTGAGGACAGGTTTTCTTAGTCGAATGATTATATAACATTGTTAAGAATTATTCTTCTTTCCTGTTTAGAGGAAATATAGATTTACAATTTCATTTTGAGGCTATGGTCATGTTTTGACTGTGTGTGTGTATTTTCTTGTTTTTCCCTATTCTATATCTCAGTCTTTTGCTGAACTTTAAGTTCCTATTTCATGTGTCAAGGTTACTCAAAACTGGTTTTACTAAAATTCTTGTCTGAGTCAAATTCATCCCTGAAATTGATTTACTGAGAATCGTTTCTGAATACTTTGAAGGTTAAGTTTAGAACAGTTGGGGGAAAACTGTCATGAACAGGTACTTAGTATCAGTGCTAAGGTGGAGACTGATATAGGTTAGTCCTGATGAGGACTGAACTGTTGAGAATTCCATAGGAGACTGACCGACATCAACTCTACTTAATGATTCTCACCTGAACCTAGGTATGGACTTTGTAACTGGATATCTCAACTTAGATTAAGATTGATTTATATCAGTTCTTATTTAAGGACTGTTTGTGTCAGTTTGGAATAGGGCTGACTTATATCAGCAACTGAACCATATCAAGTGTCTCAGTTGAGTCTAAACTGTACCAGCCCAGACAGGTATATGTCAGCCCTGTTCGAGATTAACACTTTGAAGTTAAGCCTCCAGTTGGGTATTTTAAGAAGGGGTTATCTGGACCGAATTGATTGTGTTTGTTGATATTGATCAATCTGAGATTGAGGAGTGATGTTGGCAATTACCTCAAATTGGTTAGGAAATTTCCAGGTTTGATATTGGGTTCAATCCTGAACCTGATACCCAACATTTCAGTTTTCTTCCTGGCTGATAGTTAATGTTAAATTCAGTTTGGAAGAAATGATTTGATGAAGTATGGAAAGACTGATTTCAGTAGAGGGATTACGAAATCTGAGTTTGGGTTCAGCCTTTTGGTAAATTGTTTTCAGCATCACAGAGCTTCGATTGGAAGTAACAGGACATTAGCATTGAGGACTGACTAACTTCTTTAGCTAGGCTATGGGTATGATGTTGATTCAGGATTGATAAGGAAGACTGAAATGGTTTTGTATAGCTTGGAATCAAAACCATAGTTCCCTAAAAACCTGTGTAGTATAGGATGTTCAGATTGTTGTTGTTGGATTTACATTAGGCTGATAAATTGAACTCATACTGAACTGGAATGAAATTGTATATTGCACTGGAATTAGGACTGATTTAGACTGAGATATCAACTGGGTATTGAACTGGTGTCAGCTGCATTTTGAATGGGTATTGAGGACAAATAGGATTATGTACTGTCCTGATTCAGGACTGTGTTATATCTGGCCTTGGGGAAACTGGGAGTAGAGTAACAGAAAGAGTTTCCTTGTCAAGTTTCCTGGATGGAAGAAAGGATTTAACTGATATGTTTGGAGTTAGGAATAGAAGGAAGGATAAGTGTTTGTTTGAAGACCGAATGGATATTAGGACTGTTTCATACCAATCCTGTAAGTGCTGACCTATATCAGTGCTATTGGACTGGTTGTACCAGTCCTACTAAGGACTGGTTTTCACTAGAACTTAGGAAAAGGTTTGAGACTTAATGATCTCAGTCTAAATAAGTAATTGACAGCCATGTGGAACTACTTGAAGTCCTGAGTTTAGAAGGGAATTTCCTTTTAAACAGTTAGCAATCTGTTCAACTATAGAAAGTAAATGTAATCTGGTTTGGACTATACAATAGAGTGGGTTGTCTCAGTGATGTTTAGAACTAGCCAATTACTCAACTAGTGCTAGTTAACTATAAGATACCATTATAACCTAATAACTACTAGTTCATAGTTTTCCCAAGTCTACCAATTCTTAGAAGTTGACTAGGTAACTTGTAATGTATAAGAGTGAGAGTATTTTAGAAATTGTGTTGGACATGTATCACCTGAAGAAGAGTAGGGTTGCCAGCCACCATATCTTGAAACCAATACTGTACATGGGAGTGACCTTTATGGAACATGAGTAGTGTAGGCAGATAGATAGATTACCTTATACTTTGGAATATTATTGTAGTTGTATAAATGGTAAGTTATAGATTATGTATAGATAAGTTTAGTGTTAAACCAAAGTTGTTGTAGTGATCTTTTAGACTAGAAATATTTATCTACATTGTTGACTTATCAATTGTAACCATATAACAGGAGGATTTCTAGCTTTACTACCCTTTCTCGATCATCCGGAGCAAGGCAAGTATGCTCCTCGGATTTGTTCATTTCTCATGTCTTGCATGTTCATTCTTGAATCTCCTTGATTGGCACGATGGATCACGGTATTGTCTGGTTTCATGTTTCATGTATTACTTGTGTTTGGGAGGGGAAATACTATAGATATGTGATCAAATCATGTTACTATTTATATGAATAGCTTGGGTCCCGCACCGTGCACGCGGGACCAAAGCCGTACCATTTCTTGTTCATTGCATCTACCCAAGCCTATCACAATCTAGATGTATTTCAATATTGCACATGTCAGGATTCAGGTTGTATTTCAGGATTCATGGTCGTATTTTATGTTCAGGTTGTATTTCATGATCAGGTTGTATTTCATGTTCAGGTTGTACTTCATGTTCAGGTTGTATTTCATGTTCAGGACTCTTACCATGTTTCCTGTATTTACTTTCAGTATTTCCTGTTCAGTTGTATGTCTTGTCTCATTTCCTGTACTTATATATATATTCCCTGTTTCTTAATTCATACCATGATGTTCATGTTCATTTCCTTGGATATACTTAGCTCCGCTCCTAACTAGGATATGTTGCAGGTGCTTGCAGGATATTGTTCTACCCTATGGGCCAGAGCCCAGGATTTAGCTGAGCAGATTGGAGACATGACTTAGCTTGAGGTTTCAGGTTTAGACTGTTTAGCTTTACTCCTAGATATTGTACATTTTATTACTGGTGATTAGTACAATTTTGATATATGGATTTGTGGATTATGGTGATCATTCTGGGTACGTTATATTAGATGCTGTGATTACTTTCATTCATGTATCTTGATTCATAGTTTATCCCTAGATATTGGTACAGCTTACTTCATTGTGTCCAACAATGAAGGCTGGGCGTGTCCGACTCGTGTCCGATTATTCGTGAGCAGGTCGTGACAGGAATGAAGAAGGACGTATCCAGATATGTAGCTAGATGCTTAATTTGTCAACAAGTGAAAGCTAGCAGACAGAGACCCGCAGGACTGTTGCAGCTGCTAGACATCCTGGAGTGGAAATGGGAACACATAACGATGGACTTTGTGTCAGGACTGCCTCGATCCCAAGGAGGGAAGGATGCCATTTGGGTTATTGTGGACCGAATGACAAAGTCAGCTCACTTTATCCCCTTCAATGATGGTCTATCCTCCGAGAAGTTGGCAGCACTGTACATGCAGCATATCTACCGGATTCATGGAGTTCCGGTAAGTATCGTATCTGACAGGGATACCAGATTCACCTCTCACTTCTGGAAGAGCTTGCACGATAGTTTGGAAACACAATTGAAGTTCAGCACCGCCTACCATTCCCAAACTGACGGACAATTGGAGAGAACAATCCAGACGCTAGAGGACATGCTGAGATCTTGCGTCTTGGAATTTGGAGGGTCTTGGGAAGACCACTTGCACTTGGTAGAATTCTCCTGCAACAACAGCTACTAAGCTAGCATCAGTATGACTCCGTTCGAGGCACTTTATGGACGTCGTTGCCGTACTCCACTTGCTTGGGACGACGTAGGAGAAAGTGTATTGCTTGGACCTGAGATGGTGACCGATACAGCAGAGAAGGTAAAGATGATCAGAGATAAACTCAGAATTGCTCAGGACAGACAGAAGCATTGGGCTGTTAGCAGTCGTCGACCACTGGAGTTCCAAGCAGGAGATAGTGTTTTCGTCAAGATTTCCCCTACCAGAGGAACTATCAGGTTCGGCAGAGCAGGAAAGCTGAGTCCCAGGTACATCGGCCCATTCGAAGTTTTGAACCGAGTCGGAGAAGTAGCATACCGATTAGCTCTACCAGCTAATCTTGAGGGCGTGCACAACGACTTCCACATTTCACAGCTCAGACGCTACATCCCGGATCCGAGCCACATCTTGGACCATTCGGAGCTGGAGATTGGACCCAGCTTCAAAGTACCAGAGAAGCCAGTGGCGATTTTAGACAGAGGTGAGAAGAAAACCAGGAACACTGTGACGCCCATAGTCAGAGTCATGTGGCGGCACAATTCTCCAGGCGAGTCTACCTGGGAGCAAGAAGATGAGATGCGGGAGCAGTATCCGTATCTGTTTGAGACTTGAGGCATTTCCTAACCCTATCCTTTAATTTCGATGACGAAATTTTCTAAGGAAGGAAGGTTGTGAAACCCGTAATTTTCGGTTTTATTATTTTTAATTAATTAGATTTTATGTTTGCTAAATTATTATTTTTATTATTATTAAATTGTTAATTTAGGAAAATTATTTAAAAAATTATTATTCAGTGAATTTTTGATTGTTGGCTTGACCATCCTGAACCCGTGTTCGAATCCGAGCCAATCTCGATTTTCGGAATCATTCTTAAAGGTATTATAGTATATATTGTATATATATGTTTGTTTTTCCTTTTTAAAGGAAAAGAATTCCTTTCCCTTTCCTTTAATTCCTTTTCTTTCTGTTAATACTATCTCTCTCTCTCGCGACGACCCGAGCCGAACCCCTCGGTTCTACTTCCAGAACGGCCGGCGACCCTCGGCCTTCCCGAATGGCTGCCCTTTTTGTTTTCGTTGCCACAATCTTTTTCCCTATATAAACCCTCTTTCTCCTCATCCATTCTCCATCATTCCTCTTTTCTTTCCCCAAAATCCGTACCCTAGCCGCCGGCTCCACCCGAACCTGACCGCGTCCCTTCGGCCCCTCCGGCGCCTGTGCCCGGCGACCCCTGAGCCGCCTCCCTCCAGCACGCCTCCCGCCGCCGATCCCAACCCGAGCAGCGACCCCGCTGCCGCTGTCCCCGTGTGCCGCTCGCCGCTCGCCGTTCGACCCCGAGCCCCGAACCGGCCGTCCGTGCCCGGTCCAGCACCTCCCCGTGTTTGGCTTGCTGTTTCGAAGCCGCTGTTTCGGTTTTCCGTGGCCGATCCCGCTGTCCAGCGCTTTCCGTTTCCGTTTCTGTTTTCGAGATTATCCCACGGCTCCCCGACCAACGGATATTGGGTAATTTCTGTTAATCAGAGTAGGTCGTCCCTCCCATAGAGTCAATGATGACATGGTTCCCGATCCCGCTACGGGAATCAGATCGATTCGTTGCGATTGTGGTTTCGGATTTTTCCGAACAATTTTCAGAATCATTCTGTGACCATTCTTCTTACAATGGTTCTGTGTTTTTGGTTTTTCAAATTTTATTTTCGGAAAGGGTTCTGTGTGCTGTGATTATTGATTTTGGTTATGGAATAAAAATCTACATTTAGATTGGATATTTGGTATCTCTGATTTGGGATTATTTTGTGTGGTTTGGTTTGGTGTTATTCTTGGTTTAAAATATTTTGGTTGTTATCTTCCCATTATTGGGTTATCCCAGTTACAGAGGAGATGCTGCCCAATTTTTCTTTAATGATTTTAAAATATTATTTCAAAACCGGCCTTTGCAAAAGATTTATTAAAAGGATTTCCAATCGGTTTTGTTGTTTGGTTTTCAATTATCTTTTCGGGTGACGACCATATCGGTCCATGGGCCCTAGCGAAATGCAAACGAAACCGAAATTTCCGGACGTTGAGGCATATGCTAGAATACAACATGACACTTTGGACCAAGTCTGAGACTTACCATATTTTTATATTTTAAATTAAATTATTATTTTAGAACGTGTTACTGGCCAATAGTATTTTTAGTGCAGGGCCTCGGCCTGCTGAATGGACCGCTTTCCGGCGTTCAGAGTTCACCAGCAATTTAATTACTTTAATTCATTTAATTTATGTAAAGTGTTGTAAGGGCATAAGCCCAGTCTTTATTTCTTTCTCTGTGGTTTTGTAATTGTGTAGTATAGTTTTGGTTTCTTTTGATTTTTCTGGTTTCGCTAGTTATCGATAAACGCGTGGAATAATAAATTAAATATTTATTTTATATAGAAAATTAAATAAATTTTCCCACATTTAGTTAATAATAAAATATAAGTTTGTATTATTTAAACAAATTCACGCTTTTCTCTTTTAAAGAAAAATCTAGTTTTAGATATATTACAAAATACAAAGTTTTGCCAAATAATCGGAAAATGCGAATTTTTCCAATAAATTTTAACTTGACTTTTATTTTGTTAAATTAATGATTTTAAATCGCATCGATAAACGTGTTATGATAGAATAACATAAAACTTGACTAGGATCAAGTTTAGAGATTGTAACTAGCACACCTAGATATGGTTCAATGATGATGGTTCTAAGTCAGAACTTCTCAACTGTAGGATTTCGAGGGCAAGTTTGGCTTTTCTGGTACCGCCTTCCAATCCAGTCATAAACTAAGGCAAGTACGGTTGTGTTTATTTTTCAATTTAATTAGTAATTGTAACATTGCAAGCTTAAACCACATTGCGACACGGAACTCTCTTCTAGAGTATTGATTGTGGGATATTGGGGGAGTAGTGTAGTGTTTTATGACCAATACCTTCATATTGCATAATTGTACGAGCTTACCCCTCTTACACGCGGGGATAAGCCGTATCGTATCGCTAGGATACTATTGTACAACCCAAGCCGGTCATATACATTACCTATTCAAATCACATTATTTTCAATTGTTGGAAAATATTGTTCAAGTATTTCAAACTGTTTAAAATTACAAATTTCTAATTATTAGTTGAATTGTTAGATATTCATAATTGTACTTTGCTCCTTTCCTGAATGGATCCCCCACCCCCAATAGGTCCCATTGATGAAGCTGAGCTATTGATTAATAGCTATTACGATCCTGAGCTTTACCCAGCTGTGCTGCCAGAGTTCCAATCAGAGGATATTGATCTCGGGGCTGATGAGCCAACTTTCTAAATGATGACATTTCCTTTCTAGTTATTATGTTTGAATTTAAGATAGTTTATTTCAGTTTTATATTATCAGATGTATCTTTCTGTTGGACAAAGTTTTTAATATTCGTAATTTTAGAAGTTGTGACAAATATATCATGTTGTTGAGATTACCTGTAAGTGGATACAGCTTACTGCCGCCGTCTCACAACGGTGCAGGCTGGACATGATCCGATTCGACCCAACAATTTGGGACCGGGTCATGACAATCTACTTTGTTTGTAGAAGAGTGACAAGAGTCAGACCCATATTCTTGGTTTCATGGTCATAGGAAGAAAAAAAATCAAAAGATTCCAAACATGGATGATGGATTGGATTTGATTAACGATTACATATGTAACTATGTTGGTAATACCAGAAATCAGAAGATTTCCGAACATGAAAAAAAATCAAAAGATTTTGAACTTGGTATTTTGTTCAAGACAGAACCCCACTGTCCAGAAGAGAAGACTTATCTTCTCTTGTTAATTTAATGAAACCTATAAATTTATGCTATACTTGATTTGTATTATTGTATATGTACCATGACAAAAAATGAAGATGATAAAGATCGAGTGAGATTTTGACAACAAAATTCTGGAGCTTACAACAGAAACGTCAAACAACATAAAAATACAATTACAAAATCACTAGGGGGATCAATTTCCAAGTTGTTTAATGCAAAAGCTCAAAATTCTCAACCTTTGAGTCTAGTTGGAGAAGCTAATAATGAAAGTACGGATGATGTCCTTGAAGAGCCTATCAATGAAGGTGATGGGGAGCATAATGAAGAAGATCATAATCCTATGAATGATATTCTTATAGATGAAGATGTTAATGGAGAAGATGGGGTGAAGGTCACGTGGAGCCTATGAATGTGCATGATCTTGAAAAAGATGTTGATGTGAATTACGATCCGGGTTTGTGGGAAAAAAATAATAATGCCAAGAGGATACTCTTAGTTCAACAAGGCACTATTAAGATTTTAAAGGAAAATGATGAGTTTCCAAGAGATAAAAATAATGGGAGGTCATTTTCTTCTAAACATTACATTAGTCATCAACCAAATGGGTAGATAGAAGCAAGAATGAAAGTGGCTCGTCTATTCAAATTAGTTGAATAAAGTCTTTTATTTTTGTTGCAAGCTATTCAAGCATGGAAGGATGATATCTAATTTGGCCAAAAATGGAATTAATTGTAATGCCCCGCTCCACACGGCACATTATGCTGAGGCGTTACTCAAAGAGTCGCGTAGTCACGTTGACCGAATCAAATGTATCGATGCGAATCGATACAAGAGTTACGTTATCCCGAGCAACGCATCGAATTAAGTCGATGCGAAGAGTTGCCTTGTCCGAAAGAATGCATCGAGTGAACCGATGCGAAGCGCCGCGTTGCCCCGAAGGATGAGTGCGTTGAATCGGCTCCAAGATTCTAAAAAATCGAATCGACTATGGCACAAGTCTGAATCGATGCAAGTATTGATTTTAGTTGTTTTCGTGTGCAGGTTATATGTTGACGCAAAAATATTAGAGGTCGATCTTTTGCCATATTTAGTAAGGGGTCCGCGAAATAAAATCGACGCCTTGCGACGGACTGAGACTTGGGCATGGTAAGCCAAATCGGACGTATAATTCAATGAAGTACGAAGTGTTCGAATGGCTAAGTCAGGAGAGTGGCCGTGCAAAAAAGTTATGAAATCGAGCCGCATCGGTTCGGCGAAACGACAAAGGCGTATCAACTCAAGGTGGGAGGATTGACTCTTCTTTTTACTCCTTCATGCGATAAGTCAAATATATCATTGTATGCTAAAAGTTAACCTATCGACGCCACGGGCGTGGTCCGATCGGAAGGTAAATCGTAATGTGTGTCGAACACTAGTTAGACAATTGAAATGAAACGTGCATCATATACACGAGTCGCTATGGAATATTGGATATCGCAAAGGCGAGCGCCTCGGTGCGCAAGCCGCAAGAACATAGGATAACTGTAATCGGCGAGTGCCTTAGTGCACGAACCATACCGTGCCTTTATGCACGAGTTAGAAGGCTAGGACATTGAAAGACAATAGGCGAGCGCCCTAGTGCGCAAGCCCCGAACATTGAACACTAAGTTATAGAACATGGAAATACGGTCGAAACGTGCATTCGTGCACGAGATCATAAAAAGATGGCTTCGTTGCGAGAGAATACAGTTGTAGCATGAATGTGGCAAAACTGTCGGATATGACATAATGCCTCGAAAGGTATTCGAGACCTTCGGGTCATTCGGTTGACGAATATTGAGTTGAGGCATGATGCCATCGAACGTTGAAACGAAGTATGAAATGTAAGAACATAGAAAGTTAATTGGAAGGAATACGAGATGATAAAGTCTGAGTCTCGGACTCAAGACTATGTTTGGTTGTTTGAATTTGATTGCTTGAATAATAAGGGCGTTGCATGGTCGAATGGAATGGACGAGAGATTAAATGTGATAATCTCCCGTGCACGGGTGTTTCCCCCAAACGGTTAAATGCCGAAGCGCCCCAGAACCGCTTGGCCTATGAGGGAATCAAATAATCTTTGTAGGCGCATATCCTTAAGACGAGTAGCACTTTCTTATAGATGGGAAAAGTAGCAAATGATGGTATACAGCGGGAACGTTTCGGTTGTTGGGACCGCAACCCACTTGTTAAACGCCGGGCAGCCCGACCAATTTCGAGAAAAGAAGGAGATAAAAGAAAGTAAGGAACTCCTTTAGTCCATTCCGTCGTAGATACGCCAACGGCCTTCATATAGCTAAGGAAAGATGGGTTGAAAGTGTAGGCACGTATGCGTCCCGCACATAGATCATGCTTAGAGATGCACTTATAACATGACAGGAAAAGAATGGGACGTATTCACCTTACGTCGGTGCAAGGGCGAGTGCGTCGACTTGATAAGAAGTCGTGCCACGAAACAAACACGAGATTGCTTGATTGCTTGCCTATTTCAATTCGAATAACATGCTTGCCATGCTAACATGCTTTACGCTTTCGAATATGCCATGAAATTAACCCTAAGGAGAACATAGCAAGATCAAAAGCAAAGTTGCATGATTCAACATAAATACTAAAATGTCGGTTTGGAAAAAAAGGTCTTTGCATCAGTACATGCGAGGACGAACGTACTGATCCCCCACCAGCTTCATGAAGGGTGCAGGGAATCACTACCAAAATTTATCGTTTTAGCGACGGCCACATCCGTCGCTAAACCGACGATAATTACTATTAGCGACCGATAACCAACGAATTTTGGCCAAAAAATCCGTCGGCAATCAGCTCGTCGCTAATAACGGTCAGTCGCTAAGTTGTCGTCACATGACGGAATAGCGACGGATTGTCGACGTCACAATACGAAGCATTAGCGACGCATTTTCGACGGACTTTCGTCCATTTCAACTATTAAGTACTGAAATGTGTAGGCAATAGCGATGTAAAGTTCCGTCGGTAACCCGTCGTGTCACGCCCCAGACCCGAAACATCGGGGGACGGGGACGGACTTGGCCAGCTACGTATTACGGGTAGAAGAAATACCGAATAATACGATCAATGCTGTAAACTAGACAAGGGGGTGCATACTACATACAAGTCTTGCTAGGGTCACATGACATCTATTATCTCAATCAATGAATCAAGTAGCAGTAAATAAAGAGCATATATGATAAAGCAGTAAGGCGTCCCAAACGCTCGGTCAAAATGTTCTTGAGATCTGGCTTTACAAAACATAGCCAGATGATATGATAAGGTATACACAATCGCTATCAGCTGCAGTCTGAATTAATTACAATTATGTAAAAACAAGTGCTAGACAGTCCGACTAACAGGTCGGTGCCAAAACGGCAAAAGTAAAGTAAAGAACAAGACGAGTAGGGAGTCAAGGAACCCACTCGTGGCCTCCTGCGGTCATCCTTCTAGTATTGACCATCTTGAGGGTAGAAGTAAGTTGAGTCCTCGGGAGCTGGCTCTAGATCTGGCCATGCAAAACCAGAGAGGATAGACCTCCAATAGCAAGCACCACAAAGGAAGCACGACATGAAGAATTAAAACCAGTAATAAGAGTTAAGGATATAAATAAGATAAATAGATCTTTGCCTCTTACTAAGGTACGCCTAGCGTCTTGACACTCCGAACCAACTCCCCAACCAAACGAGGACAGAAGTTGGCCCGTCATGTCAGGACGTTCAGCTTACCTCAATAGTTGGCAAAGTAGGATACAACCCACAATCAAATCAGTTTAAGCGGCCAGACAATTATTACGGCTTACTACTAGTGAGCTCTAAGTTACCCTGGAACCATGCATTAGGAAATTTCTCAGTTCTTACTATAGACAGACAAGGCTGGTCGATCCAATAATCAGTTGCGCCATGCGGGGAAACGAGTCCCAGCGGGACGCTCGTCGATCGGGAAAATGTAAACCGGATACCACTCCCTGCCCGTGTGGTAGATATGCAGTATCCGTGGGAACCAGCAGACGTGTCGGGACACTATTTGTCCCAAGGACGGCCGTCATGTAAGAACTCGGAAATCCATTCTCTCCATGCAGTAATTATTTTATTTAGCTTAGTTGGCCCTATGTTAGTTGAAATCTCATGCCGTGGATCATGAGTATCTCGCATGAGTACTTTCGTACCAGGTACGATATGCGTAACTCTACAACGATGCCAGTGCGGTTAGGTTGTAGGTCCTGCATAGCGTAATGCAACAATCAAACCTATCCACGGGATAATTATGCCTTGACAGTAGAATACACTTGCTATTTTTGTAAAACGAAATTAATTATCGGTGCCATAGCACCTACTCAAATTCATGTACATAATTATTAGTTGGAGGTCAGCACGGTTACATTGTCAATGATCGGGATCAGCCAGTCGTTCTCAATGGTTCATACATGAACGTGTCCCATTCAGTACAATAAGACGACTAGCCAGTCTCTAAGTTCCAGACATAGGAACGCATGATCAATATTAAGTCAGGATAACAATCATTGTCAATTCGCGACAAGACATGGTAGTCAAAAGTTCTATATCAAGAGTAAAAGAAACTTGCATAAAATAGTTGGTAATATATTCTTGAAGCCAAGGAAAAGATCTACAACTTTCATGTTGGAAGCTAGAAGAAATTCGGGCCAGAAAACAGTCAAAAAGAGCATCAAACAATCAAAATCAGCCAACAATCAGCCTCATGCGGCTAGAAATTCTTATGCGGCTCAAAAATTCTTATGCGGCTCAAAAATTCTTATGCGGCTCAAAAATGCTCATGCGGCCAGAAAAGCTTATGCGGCTCAAAAATGCTCATGCGGCCAGAAAAGCTTATGCGGCTCAAAAATGCCCATGCGGCCAGACACTATTTATCGTCCCTGCCAGAATCAGGACAGATGAACATAGAAGTTTGACCAAAATTGTTTTGGCCATAACTTCCTCAAATCAAGTCAAAATCTAACTTTTCAAAAGCCAAAATTGGGTAGAATTGAATTCTCTACAACATAGAACAATCAAAACATGGAAATGATGAAGTTTGATAGATCAAAACCCAAGAAAACCAAAAAGGGGAAAAACTTAGATCTACACAAAACTAACCATGGAAAACAAAAACTACAAGACCTAAACATGTAGAGAAAGAAGAGACAAACACAATGGACTAAAAATAAATGAGGATACATGAAATCCTCCATGATGTGCAAGATATACTTGTCTCTCACAAGTGGGTTAGGGTTTGGTGGAGGAGTAAATGTGAATGAATGAAGAGAGAGAATGAAAGAAGAAGTTTTATATCAAGGTCAAGTGGATCTCCACCATTCATTCTCTCCACCAAATCCAAGCCATCCATTCCTTTCCATGTTGAACCAAACCAAACCAAGTTGGTTTACCATGAACCGAAATGAACCAAGAGCCAAGAAAAAAAACAAAAAATAAAATACAGAAAAATAATTAACATGGAAATAAAAGAATTAAATATAAAATAAATGCATGACAGATACTAAATAAATTTAGGCAAGCGATATACGTATAAAAATACGTATTTCGGGAACGGGGAGTGACATCTCTACCCACCTTAGATAAATTCCATCCTCGGAATTTCAAATTCAAGCAGGTTAGAAATATCAGGGCCAGGCACAAGCAATACAGCAAGCAATCAATCACCCTATGATACCCATCAACCACTAATATGCAACTATACTATCAATCCATGAAACCAAGATACTAATCATACGGGGATATGCATGTGGAATCAAGACAATCAAGACATATGGAAATGAAATATACCTTGTGAGTCAAACAAATGCGGGTACCGCGATCGGATATCATCCTCCCGCTCCCACGTTGACTCTACTAAGGAGTGATGGCCCCAAGCAATACGAACAAGGTTAATTGTTCGGTTCTTGAGTATCTTCTCCCTTCGGTCTAAAATGGACACAGGCTGCTCCTCATAAGACAGGTTGGTACCCACAACCAGCTCAGAATGATCGAGGATATGACTTGGGTCCGATACATACCTACGTAACTGAGATACGTGAAATACATCATGCACCTCTCTTAACGAAGGCGGAAGGGATAAACGATAAGCAACATCGCCTACCCTATCAAGGATAACAAATGGGCCCACGTATCGCGGACTCTACTTCCCGCAAACACCAAATCTAATGACTCCTCGGGTAGGCGAAATCCGAAAGAACACGTGGTCCCCAACAGAAAATTCCAACGGCCTGCGATGCTAGTCTACCCAATGACGATGCCGATCCTGTGCAACTCGAAGTCGCTCTCTAATTCCCTTAACAACCTCAACTGTCTGGACAATCATCTCTGGTCCTAATATGTTCCTTTCCCCAATATCATCCCATGCCAACGGCGATCTACACTTCTTACCGTACAGTGCCTCGAACGGAGCTATTTGAATACTGGCCCGGTAACTATTATTATATAAAAATTCTACTAAGTGCAGGTGACTCTCCCAGGATCCTCCAAAATCTAAAGTACAGGCTCGTAACATATCTTCTAAGGTCTGAATGGTTCTTTCTGATTGTCCGTCCGTCTGCGGGTGGTAAGCCGTACTGAATCTTAACTTGGTACCTAGGCTCTGATGTAAACTCTTCCAGAAATGCGACGTAAAACGGGTGTCTCTATCTGACACAATACTGATAGGAACTCCATGTTGCCTGACGATCTGCTGCATGTACATCTCTGCTAGCTTTTCTGTAGTCTGCCCTACTCTAAAGGGAAGGAAATGTGCTACCTTTGTAAGTCGATCCACTACAACCCAGATGGCATCCTTACCACTAGGTGACCTCGGTAATCCAGTCACAAAGTCCATTGTGATGTGCTCCCACTTCCATTCTGGGATAGGAAGTGGCTGTAATAACCCTGCTGGCCTCTGTTGCTCTGCCTTCACTTGCTGACATATCAAGCAACGGGAGACGAATCTAGCTATCTTCCTCTTCATTCCGTTCTACCAGAAATATTGTTTAATATCCCTGTACATTTTGGTACCTCCCGGGTGAATAGAATACTGAGAACTATGGGCCTCTGCCATAACCTCCTGTCTGATATCTCCACTAGGCACACATAGACGCGATCCATACCTAAGTGTTCCATCCTCATGAATTCTCATCTCCTTTCGGAGTCTTGACTCACATTCTGTCCCGAGCTTCTGAATCCTTGGGTCCTGTGTCTGAGCTGCCTTGATCCTGTCTACCAAGTCAGATTGAATTTGTAGACTAGCCAAGATCCCTATATCTCCAGGAAGTATAACCTCAATGCCCATCTCTCGAAGATCCTCTAAAATCTGCTTCTGTGATGTCAACATGAATGCACTGCCCCTTATACTAAGGGCATCCGCTACTACATTAGCCTTGCCTGGGTGATACTGAAGCTCTACTTCGTAATCCATGATCAATTCCAACCATCTCCTCTGTCTCATATTCAGCTCCTTCTGAGTAAAAATATACTTTAAGCTCTTGTGGTCGATGAATATATCTACTCGATCGCCGTACAGGTAATGTCTCCAAAGCTTCAAAGAAAATACTACGGTCGCCAACTCCAAATCATGAGTCGGATAATTCTTCTCGTGGTCCCGAAGTTGTCTAGATGCATACGCTATCACCTTCCCATGTTGCATGAGGACACATCCAAGTCCCTTACCTGACGCATCACAATATACAGTAAAACCTTCGGGTCCAACGGGCAATGTAAGTATAGGTGTCGAGATCAATTTCTGCTTCAAACTCTCAAAGGATGCCTGACACTCTGCCGACCAGACAAATGGCACATCCTTGCGTGTCAAACGGGTCATGGGTGCTGAAATTCTTGCAAAATCTGACACGAACCTTCGGTAATATCCTGCCAATCCCAAAAAACTTCGTACATCTGCTACTGTCTTAGGTACTGGCCAACCTTCCACGGCCTCCACTTTCTTAGGATCCACTGATACTCCAGCCCCTGATATGATATGCCCCAGGAATGAAATTCGATCCGACCAAAACTCACATTTACTGAGCTTGGCGTACAACTGGTTTTCTCTCAAAACCTGTAATACCTTCCTAAGGTGACCTTCATGCTCTTCTTCGCTGGCTGAGTAAACGAGAATGTCTTCGAGGAACACAACGACAAATTGATCCAAGTATGGCTTAAAATACGGTACATCAAATCCATAAATATTGCTGGAGCATTGGTCAATCCAAACGGCATAACTAAAAATTCGTAATGCCCGTACTTCGACCTGAATGCTGTCTTGGGAACATCCTCCTCCCGAACTCTAACTTGATGATATCCTGACCTAAGATCTATCTTGGAAAATACTCTGGCTCTGCTCAACTGATCAAACAAGTCGTCGATCCTCGGTAGTGGGTACTTGTTCTTTACTGTTGCTGCATTGAGTTTCCTATAGTCAATGCACAATCGGGATGACCCATCCTTCTTTCCTACAAGTACTACCGGTGCTCCCCATGGTGATTCACTGTCCTGAATGAACTTCTTCGCCTTCAATTCTTCTATATGCTGGTACACCTTGGCCTGCTCTGAATCTGGCATTCTGTAAACTCGATCCGATACCGGTTCGGTCCCTGGCACCAATTCTATACTGAACTCGACATCTCTCTTCAGTGGTAAACCTGGTAGTTCTTCCGGAAATACATCAAGAAACTCTCCCACTACCCTCGGGACTTGAACTCCTTCTAATGCTGCTACGACTCCGCCTGCCAACTGTTCTGTTCCCGGCCTGACCAAAGCGAACTGTCCCATGCCTGGAATATCAAAAGATACGCTCCCTCTATGGCAATCTATTGTAGCATGACTGTCTTTCAGCCAGTCCATGCCCAAGATAACATCAAAATTTTCTATAGGAAATTCTATCAACCCAGCGGGTAAGGAACGCCCGCACACTATGATTCTACATGCTGGAATAATTCTACTAACTCCTATAAGCCCATTACCAGTGAGTATATTCAACCTCTCTGGCAATGCCTCAAATTCCAATCCTAGTCGTGCTGCAAATCGTGTAGATACAAATGAATGTGATGCTCCTGAATCAAACAATGCTACTACGGGAGATGAGAAGACGAGAACGTTACCTGCCACAACGTTCCCCGATGCCAATGCCTCCTCCAAGGACAGATTGAATGCCTGCCCTTGGCCTCCATGCTGATTTCCCTGCTGCGGCCCTACCCGGTATTGCTGCTGGCCCTTACCTCGATGATGCTGGGGTGGTCTCTGGTGTTGCTACTGTATCGGCGGTTCCTGCTGCCGAAACATCTGAGCTTGTGTCAATAACGGGCGTTGAGCCAATGGTTTTACTGCTACCGCTGGCCCTCGATACTGGCCTGCCCCTGGTGCTGGCAGGGCAGGAAATGCTTACACTGGCCCTCCTGGCCTCGAACTCATGGGGCAAATGGAAACTCGGTGATCCAGACTCCCACATACCAAGCATAACCCATTAAATGCCCGACATATATTCTTAGTGTGCCCTGCCTTCCCACAATAAGTGCAACCAGCGGGTGGCTGCTGATTCTTCCTCTGCTGCTGTTGCTGTCTGGCTGGTGGTGCTGGCCCTCGCACCGCCACATCATGAATCCGGACGCGAGGAGACGGTACTGTCGATCGGGGTGCTGCTCTCCCTTCTCCTTCCATCTGGTTGTGAGACCTCTTCTGGCCCCCAGTCCTAGTCGCCATCCTCTGGATAGTAATCTCATGCCTCCGGGCCGCCGTCAGTACCTCATCAAAAGTCTGGTAGTTATGCCCCTCTACCAGTTGCAGGAGTTTAAGATGAAACCCTTGTTGAAACCTCATGGCCCTCTGGCTTTCCGTGGCTACCATCTCCGGGGCAAACCTACTCAATCTGTAGAACTCCGCTGCATAAGCATCCACGGTCTTCCCAGCCTGCTTGAGGCTGATGAACTTCTGCTGTAGCTCGAATTGAGCTACCACTCCATAGTACTTGGTCTTGAATCTGGTAGAAAAATCGTCCCATGCAATAGGACGCCAGGCACCTACTTCCTCTGATTCCCACCAATCACGGACGAGATCCTGGAGTAACAACTTTACTTGGTCCACTTGCTCCTCCGCTGGAACTTTGGCTGCCTTTAAAATTGCCTCAATATCCTTGAGCCATGCATCTGCTGTGATAGCATCTTCTGTACCTTCGAAACGTCGGGGGTTGTACTTGCAGAATCGGGTCGACGCTCCTGAATCATTCCTCACTCCTCTTTCTAATGCCGTCTGCAAGCCTTGATTAAGTCACACATTCTGCTCTTGTTGTTGAGCATACATCTGTTGCTGGACCAACATATGATGTTGCTGTGTGGCCATCATTCCTCTGATGATCTCTAGGAGGGCTGGTATATCTACTGCCCTCGGAGTGGGCGGAATCATCGGTGAGATCGGAACCTCCGGATATTGCGGCCCAACGGCTGGCTCTATTATCACCTCTGCTTGGACGTGCTCTTGGGGAAGCACTGGCCCTTGCTGCTGACCAGCATGGTCCTGCTGCTCCGGTTGTTGCTGCTCTGACGCGGACGAGGAGCCCCTAATACAAGGGACAAGAGAACAATCAAACGACCGGACAGGAAAGATCAACGAAGTTAAAGGATACCGGGATGTTAAGATGGGATCGAGAGCAACGAATCATGAGATCAAAGGGAGAACATGTGTGATTGAGACCTCCTATAAAATAAAAGCACCCCACAAGTCTGAAAACAGACCTGCATGGGCCACCACTAAAACCTTGTCACGCCCCAGACCCGAAACACCGGGGGACGGGGACGGACTTGGCCATCTACGTATTACGGGTAGAAGAAATACCGAATAATACGATCAATGCTGTAAACTAGACAAGGGGGTGCATACTACATACAAGTCTTGCTAGGGTCACATGACATCTATTGTCTCAATCAATGAATCAAGTAGCAGTAAATAAAGAGCATATATGATAAAGCAGTAAGACGTCCCAAATGCTCGGTCAAAATGTTCTTGAGATCTGGCTTTACAAAACATAGCCAGATGATATGATAAGGTATACACAATCACTATCAGCTGCAGTCTAAATTAATTACAATTATGTAAAAGCAAGTGCTAGACAGTCCGACTAACAGGTCGGTGCCAAAACGGCAAAAGTGAAGTAAAGAACAAGACGAGTAGGGAGTCAAGGAACCCACTCGTGGCCTCCTGCGGTCATCCTTCTAGTATTGACCATCTTGAGGGTAGAAGTAAGTTGAGTCCTCGGGAGCTGGCTCTAGATCTGGCCATGCAAAACCAGAGAGGTTAGACCTCCAATAGCAAGCACCACAAAGGAAGCACGACATGAAGAATTAAAACCAGTAATAAGAGTTAAGGATATAAATAAGATAAATAGATCTTTGCCTCTTACTAAGGTACGCCTAGCGTCTTGACACTCCGAACCAACTTCCCAACCAAACGAGGACAGAAGTTGGCCCGTCATGTCAGGACGTTCAGCTTACCTCAATAGTTGGCAAAGTAGGATACAACCTACAATCAAATCAGTTTAAGCGGCCAGACAATTATTACGGCTTACTACTAGTGAGCTCTAAGTTACCCTGGAACCATGCATTAGGAAATTTCTCAGTTCTTACTATAGACAGACAAGGCTGGTCGATCCAATAATCAGTTGCGCCATGCGGGGAAACGAGTCCCAGCGGGACGCTCGTCGATCGGGAAAATGTAAACCGGATACCACTCCCTGCCCGTGTGGTAGATATGCAGTATCCGTGGGAACCAGCAGACGTGTCGGGACACTATTTGTCCCAAGGACGGTCGTCATGTAAGAACTCGGAAATCCATTCTCTCCATGCAGTAATTATTTTATTTAGCTTAGTTGGCCCTATGTTAGTTGAAATCTCATGCCGTGGATCATGAGTATCTCGCATGAGTACTTTCGTACCAGGTACGATATGCGTAACTCTACAACGATGCCAGTGCGGTTAGGTTGTAGGTCCTGCATAGCGTAATGCAACAATCAAACCTATCCACGGGATAATTATGCCTTGACAGTAGAATACACTTGCTATTTTTGTAAAACGAAATTAATTATCGGTGCCATAGCACCTACTCAAATTCATGTACATAATTATTAGTTGGAGGTCAGCACGGTTACATTGTCAATGATCGGGATCAGCCAGTCGTTCTCAATGGTTCATACATGAACGTGTCCCATTCAGTACAATAAGACGACTAGCCAGTCTCTAAGTTCCAGACATAGGAACGCATGATCAATATTAAGTCAGGATAACAATTATTGTCAATTCGTGACAAGATATGGTAGTCAAAAGTTCTATATCAAGAGTAAGAGAAACTTGCATAAAATAGTTGGTAACATATTCTTGAAGCCAAGGAAAAGATCTACAACTTTCATGTTGGAAGCTAGGAGAAATTCGGGCCAGAAAATAGTCAAAAAGAGCATCAAACAATCAAAATCAGCCAACAATCAGCCTCATGCGGCTAGAAATTCTTATGCGGCTCAAAAATTCTTATGCGGCTCAAAAATTCTTATGCGGCTCAAAAATGCTCATGCAGCCAGAAAAGCTTATGCGGCTCAAAAATGCTCATGCGGCCAGACACTATTCATCGTCCCTGCCAGAATCAGGATAGATGAACATAGAAGTTTGACCAAAATTGTTTTGGCCATAACTTCCTCAAATCAAGTCGAAATCTAACTTTTTAAAAGCCAAAATTGGGTAGAATTGAATTCTCTACAACATAGAACAATCAAAACATGGAAATGATGAAGTTTGATAGATCAAAACCCAAGAAAACCAAAAAGGGAAAAAACTTAGATATACACAAAACTAACCATGGAAAACAAAAGCTACAAGACCTAAACATGTAGAGAAAGAAGAGACAAACACAATGGACTAAAAATAAATGAGGATGCATAAAATCCTCCATGATGTGCAAGATGTACTTGCCTCTCACAAGTGGGTTAGGGTTTGGTGGAGGAGTAAATGTGAATGAATGAAGAGAGAGAATGAAAGAAGAAGTTTTATATCAAGGTCAAGTGGATCTCCACCATTCATTCTCTCCACCAAATCCAAGCCATCCATTCCTTTCCATGTTGAACCAAACCAAACCAAGTTGGTTTACCATGAACCGAAATGAACCAAGAGCCAAGAAAAAAAACAAAAAATAAAATACAGAAAAATAATTAACATAAAATTAAAAGAATTAAATACAAAATAAATGTATGACAGATACTAAATAAATTCAGGCAAGCGATATACGTATAAAAATACGTATTTCGGGAATGGGGAGTGACACGTCGTAACAGCATATCAGATCGTATCATGAAGTCGCTAATCCGTCGGTATACGTCGGTAACTAACGACGGATTGGCGACGACGTTCTGACGGACTATCCGTCGATCAGGTTCTGGAAATGCTTGGCATTTCCAGCACTATGGCGACGGAAGAGTAGTCGCTAATCCGTCGATATATGTCGACCGAATAGCGACGGATTAACCGTCGACCTTGTTCTGGAAATTCTTGTTATTTCCAGAACACGGGCGACGGATAGGTCGTCGCTATTCCGTCGAACAATATACCATGCCGACGGATAATCCGTCGACCATCCGTCGCTACCTGGGAAAATTTTCAAATATCCAGTTAGCGACGGAATAACCGTCGAAAAGTAGTCGAAAACTGGTGATGACCGTCGCAAAACAGTCACTAGTCCGTCACTAACTGAGAATATTTTGAAAAAAATTACAGCGCTTTTCCTGTTCACAAAAAATTTGCATAAACCAAACCAATATATAATGCACACCAATTATCCAACAATCGCATAGACCAAATATATTATGCACACCAATTATCCAAGAATCACATAGACCAAATATGCACATACGAATTTAATGCACACCAATTATCCAAGAATCATATAGACCAAACCAAATTAATATAAAATAGACATCAATTATCCGGAAGAGTAACCCAATATCCATCGTTATAATCCGATCATTGCACAAATATTCCAATTTTTTCACAAATATTCCAAAACACATAGGAAAGAGTTGGCCAGTTACAGTAACCTAATATCCATCGCTGGCGACCGATCATAGCACAAATATTCCAAAATTTTCATAAATATTCCAAAACACATAGGAAAATTGACTTTGGCCTCAACAAAGACCACAAGTCAGACGATGAATCCTCACAGCCAGGGATGATAGTTGCGTTGAGGCATGTACCATTCTATCAGCCACTTTGCATATGAAGGCTCAATCTGGTTGAGGTCTTCTGTAGGGACAGGAGGGTCGGTCCCGATGCTACTACTCTCTGACGGTGGCTCCTCTTTAGCTTCAAGCTTAGGAGCAATCTCTTCCCTGATGGTCATCGGTTCTTCCTTGACCTCGACCTTTGGTAACACCTTCTCCTTAACAGTCACCGGCTCTTGTTTGATGACGGAGACTTCCTTCGTATCGACCTCCAAGGGTTTCTTGCCTCGATCCCTTCCTCGACTAGCAGCACCATCTCGACGAGTCCTAGGAGCCATCTTTCTGACAACATAAATTTATCGTATAGGGTAAAGAAATTTATCGTTTTATAAAAGTTGTGACGTTGGTTTTTTGCGTTCATCATCATTAGAGGGAGCAGTACTGGAAAAGTTATGACGTTGGTAGCATGAGAGTAAAAATCTGTATCATAAGACTAACAGAATTACTATGTAATCATGTACTCACCAATAACCGGATGTAACTGGAGTCGTTGGGCCTATCGTGCAGTAATTTGTGGATCCGCTGGTATAGGCCAGATGTACTTAGTATCTAGTGTATCAGATTAGTATCGGTCTATCGGTTTGGTATAGAACGTATCATATTGGTATTGGCCTTAACAAATTGGTATCGTCCTATATCCGATATATACATGTATCGGCCGAATAGCTAGGATTCATATTGGTCTTATCGATTTGGTATTGGTCATATCCGATAGGTATCGCCCGTATTGGATTAGTATAGACTATTTCGGATTAGTATCGTGGAAGGTCTAGTAACAACTGTACTTGGATTTCTCTCTTCTCGAGCTAGAATACCATTGCAAGAGAATCACCAGATCGTGATTGGCCAGTTACAGTAACATACATACTTCCTTTTCCATCAGGAAAAGCGAGATTGAAAAGAAAGTATGTATATTCTATAACTGGCCATCTACGCTCTCGTGACTCTCTTGTAATGGTAATCTAGCTCTAGAAGAGAGAAATCCAAGTACAGTTGTTACTAAACCTTCCACGATACTAATCCGAAATGGTATATAATAATCCAACACGGCCGATACCTATCGAATATGACCGATACCAAATCGATAAGGCCAATATGACTTAATGGCTATACGGCCGATACATATCGGATAGGACGATACCAATTCGCTAAGACCAATACCAACCGATACGGTCCATACCAAAACGATAGATCGATACTAATCCGACACGGTCAATACTTATAAGTACCTACGGTCCAGGAGGTTGATCCGCTAGTACATCCATGTACGAACAATGAAGTAACGATCCATTTCAATTTAGATGTGAAAATCTGTATCGTAAGACAAACTAAACATAATCAGTTCTATTTCACATGCTTAATTGCCAAGTATGGGAACGAATGGCTCAGAACACAACCCAAAATTCATTCTAGCATACATTAGTATGAATCATCTACGTTCTGTACATATAGTGTAGTATATGTTCTTATCGTATCTAGTATCTGAAGGATGTAACAGAATCAAGAGGAAGTACATAGGTTTTCTTCATAGTTCTCCTATGCACACCCTCCGGGTCATGCCGCCGGCTGTGCTGCTTCCCCCTCCTCTTCCTGCCCACTTCTTCTCCCCCGACTCTACACTTGAGCTGGATGTCATATGTGGCTGAGAGAGTCAAATAAAAAGAAGGAAAATAGGGAGGAGCAGATTGGTTTAGAGCCATGGTGGAAGAGAGGAGAAAGAAGATGCTTGATCAGAATGGATGGCTCAGAACACAAGCCAAGATTCATTCTAGCATACATTAGTGTGAATCATCTATGTTCTGTACATATGGTGTAGTATATGTTCTTATCGTATCTAGTATCTGAAGAACGTAACAGAATCAAGATTAACTCACTAATGTAATACTAAGACATCATCTACTACTATATAAGATATAGTGATAGGTTGTCGTATCATCATTGCCGAGGGATAAGGGTTGGAGGACAGGCAAGTTTATCTACGGCTACATAGTTTCTGCCTCGCCAGTCGAATGGCTGCAGGGACTATGTCCTGATCACCATGTCGTACCGTAGATTAATGCAAATGGAGCTGAAAATATCCGTCGCTAACCGGTCACTAGTCCGTCGGTAACTGAGAATTTTTTTGAAAAAAAAATTGCAGCACTTTCCCTGTACACAAAAATATGCATAAACCAAACCAATATATAATGCACACCAATTATCCAAGAATCACATAGACCAAATATGCACATACGAATTTAATGCACGCCAATTATCCAAGAATCATATAGACCAAACCAAATTAATATAAAATAGACATCAATTATCCTGAAGAGTAACCTAATATCCGTCGTTATAATTCGATTTATCTTCAAGTTTGAGAACGGATGGCTCAGAACACAAGCCAAGATTCATTCTAGCATACATTAGTGTGAATCATCTATGTTCTGTACATATGGTGTAGTATATGTTCTTATCGTATCTAGTATCTGAAGAACATAACAGAATCAAGATGAACTCACATAATATAATACTAAGACATCATCTACTACTATATAAGATATAGTGATAGGTTGTTGTAACATCATTGCCGAGGGATGAGGGTCGAAAGACAGTCAACTTTATCTACGGCTACATAGTTTCTGCCTCGCCAGTCGAATGGCTGCAGGGACTATGTCCTGATCACCATGTCATACCATAGATTAATGCAAATGGAGCTGGAGCCAAAATACAGAAACCAAAATACAGAATCAAATCCCTGGGACGGATGGCTCAGAACACAACCAACCGGAGAGGATACTCTGAGAGATCCATCTGAGTAGGACGTATACTCTGAGAAATCACCTTTACAAGAATGATATCAGTAGTGGAATTGAGTGCTGGAGGGGATATTATCAGAGTATACGTCCTACTCAGATGGGTCTCTCACCGTTACTATTTTTTTGTGACAGCATGCTGGATGTGTTCCGTCAACAGAATCTGGCTCCGAGCCAAAACTTTGCCCCGGAGCTCAAGTGGACATCCTTCGTGTAGAGCTCGAGTGAGAGGTTCCTGACAGCATGGTGGTCTCCTTTGTCAAAGTATCCGAGCTCGTCCCACAACTAATGTGGGATGAGCACGGATACTTTGACAAAGGAGACCACCATGCTGTCAGGAACCTCTCACTCGAGCTCTATACGAAGGATGTCTACTTGAGCTCCGGGGCAAAGTTTTAGCTCGGAGCAAGAATCTGTTGACGGAGCACATCCACTATGCTGTCAGAAAAAATTAGTAATGGTGGAAGACCCATCTGAGGAGGACGTATACTCTGATAATATCTCCTCCAACACTCAATCCCACTACTGATATCATTCTTGTAAATGTGATCTCTCAGAGTATACGTCATACTGATATGGATGTAGTATTCTCTCTTGTTGGTTGTCGTATCATCATTGTCGAGGGATGAGGGTCGGAGGACAGTACAAATAGTCTAATACAAAAACAACTCAATATGTAGTCCAATACAAATAGTCTAATACAAAAACAACCCAATACAAATAGTCTAATACAAATAAGTACTAATAGCTAATGAGAACCACACTGCTCACGCAAATGCTCAGTGATACGTTCACGCAACCACCTCGAAAAAGCGAGATTTTTGGCGCGAGGAGAGCTGTCGTCCCTTGCAAGGACTGCATGAAGAGTCCTCTCGGTCTCACTAGCTACCAGTACTGGATGAATAGAACTCCCGGTCTCACTAGCAACCGGTGCCACTTCCTCCTTAACTGTAGGAGGAGCCACCTCAGCATTCACTGTTTTCCTCAAACGTCGTGCCGCTCCTCGGGTCATGGGTGCCATCTGGTAAGATCGATAGTCACAAATAATATAATTGTAACATAAGCAAGCTAACTAAAGGAACCATCATATAATTTGAGTACATTTTCGAAAGCCGATAAAGTATAAAAAATTCGATTTTTTGCCAAGTGTGAGAACGGATGGCTCAGAAGACAACCCAAGATTCATTCAAGCATACATTAGTGTGAATCATCTATGTTCTGTACATATGGTGTAGTATATGTTCTTATCGTATCTAGTATCTGAAGAACGTAACAGAATCAAGATGAACTCACATAATGTAATACTAAGACATCATCTACTACTATATAAGATATAGTGATAGATTGTCGTATCATCATTGCCGAGGGATGAGGGTCGGAAGACAGTCAACTTTATCTGCGGCTACATAGTTTCTGCCTCGCCAGTCGAATGGCTGCAGGTACTATGTCCTGATCACCATGTCGTACCGTAGATCAAATGGAGCTGGAACTAGAGCCAAAATACAGTACTACTTTACCATGTCGTACCATTTTACTCTCTCTCTCTCCTCCTCCCCCCTTCGGTGCTCTCACTCTCTCCGACGCTCTC
Organism: Iris pallida; assembly: GCA_029216955.1. Classification (NCBI taxonomy): domain Eukaryota; kingdom Viridiplantae; phylum Streptophyta; class Magnoliopsida; order Asparagales; family Iridaceae; genus Iris; species Iris pallida. Next base: position 1,679,021 of record JANAVB010023799.1, read on the forward strand.
ACACTACTAATTCCTATGTGTTTTAAGTGTGAGAACGGATGGCTCAGAACACAACCCAAGATTCATTCTAGCATACATTAGTATGAATCATCTATATTCTGTATACGTATCGTGTAGTATATGTTAACCTTATCGTATCTAGTATCTGAAGGACGTACGTAACAGAATCAAGATGAACTCACTAATATAATACTAAGACATCATCTACTACTATATAAGATATAGTGATAGGTTGTCGTATCATCATTGCCGAGGGATGAGGGTCAGAGGACAGGCAACTTTATCTACGACAACATAGTTTCTGCCTCTCCAGTCGAATGGCTGCAGGGACTATGTCCTAATCACCATGTCGTACCGTAGATTAATGCAATTAATGGAGCTGGAAATATCCGTCGCTAACCGGTAACTAGTCCGTCGCTAACTGAGATTGTCACATACACATATGTATATCACAGCTAGATGTATAGATATATACATCTATACAGAAGCACACAACTGATAGAACTCGCACTGTCCTTGAGACAGTGAACATATACACCATGAATCCAAACCCCATATATATTCACATTTACTAATCCAAACACCACCAAACTAATGGAACACCCAATATGGATAACACATTATTTAGCCAATATATAAACTCAGATGAATTTTAGAAGCAAAGCCACCCGCCGCCCCCGACCAAAGCCCGCCGCCCCAAGCCCGCTGCCCAGTAGTTCGGTTGCATATATATATAAAGAGTGCTTATGGGTGTGCGTCGGTTGCAAATAGCCCCGACGCACCCGCCCCAAGCCAGCCGCCCAGCCCCCGACGCCGCCGCCCCAAGCCCACCGCCCAGCCCCCGACCCAAGCCAGCCGCCCAGCCCCCGACGCCCCCGCCCCAAGCCAGCCATCCAGCCCCCGACGCCGCCGCCCCAAGCCCACCGCCCAGCCCCCGACCCAAGCCAGCCGCCCAGCCCCCGACGCCCCCGCCCCAAGCCAGCCGCCCAGCCCCCGACGCCGCCGCCCCAAGCCCACCGCCCAGCCCCCGACCCAAGCCAGCCGCCCAGCCTCCGACGCCCCAACCCCAAACCCGCCTCCAAGACCCCGACGCCCCCGCCCCAAGCCCACCGCCCAGACCCCGACCCAAGCAAGCCGCCCAGCCCCCGACGCCCCAACCCCAAGCCCGCCTCCCAGACCCCGACGCCCCCGCCCTAAGCCCACCGCCCAGACCCCGACCCAAGCCAGCCGCCCAGCCCCCGATGCCCCTACCCCAAGCCCGCCTCCCAGACCCCGATGCCCCCGCCCAGCCCCCGACGCCCCTACCCCAAGCCCGCCGCCCAGACCCCGACGCCCCCGCCCCAGGCCCGTCGCCCAGCCCCCGACGCCTCCGCCCCAAGCCCACCGCCCAGCCCCCGACCCAAGCCAGCCGCCAAGCCCTGGACGGCCCAGCCCCAAGCGCGCCGCCCAGCCCCAATATGATACCGCGAGAGAGAGAGAGAGAGAGAGAGAGAAAGATCGAGAGAGAGAGATCGAGAGAGAGAGAGAGAGAGGAGTTACCTTCGAGAGAGAGAGAGGAGAGGATGCCGACGCCGACGACGACACCGACGCCGATCACCGAAGCCGACACCGGCGAGAGAGAGAGAGAGAAAGAGAGAGAGAGAGAGAGAGGAGAGAGAGTGAATATGGGGGGAATACGAAAAGTTCTCCCCGCCGTTTCATTTAAAGTCTGGTACGTTTATATAGCGACGGACTTGCGACTGGTAAAAAACCGTCGCCCAGCGGTCGCCTTTTTTGATAAGTGCCGACTGAATATCCGTCGCTAAGTCGTCAAAAATATGTTCCGCCAATTTTCTACACAATTCTCGCCAAATAATCGACTGTGTAGCGACGACAGAAAATCCGTCACTATAACACCGACAGTCTAGCGACGGATGTGCGACCATTCCTCCCCCTAAAATTAAAATAAAAATGGCAAAGGCGTGTAGTCGGTAATCCGTCGCTGAGCGGCCATGAAACCGTCGCTAATACCGACAGAAAATTTCCGTCGCTAAAAAACCGTCGCTAAATGAGTGTATTTTGGTAGTGAATGGATGGCTCGTAGCGAAGCGTTGCTTGAACGCTTTGAGGCTTGGAATGCCGAAGCGTATTGAAGCGTGCGATCGCTTGACGCTCGGACATGCAACAGGATTGATGCGGCCGAGATATAGAAGGCATGATGTATGGAACGGTGAAATCCTTTATGGGCAAGAGAGAACCTGAGTGTTGTAGCCAATCTGACATATATTGTTAGGCTATCGAAAGCCTTTGTAATCTCAGTTTCGGATATCAATAAAGAGAATTGTTTCGTATACTCTGTTTTTCTTTCGTTGTTAATATCGAATCAAAAGATAACCATTTGAGAACTTGTCATCTTGCCTTGCACGAGCGCAACTTCAGGCTCGTACGACATCACGCCCCCTGCGAGGACGATGATTCGGGTAATTCCGGGTCGGGGCGTGATAAATTGGTATCAGAGCACTAGGCTCAATTTTCTTTGGACGCTCGCTTCGTTTCAATTCTAAAGAGTTGCCTACCACCAATCGAAATCACTCTTGACTCTACTCGACGCCGCACTGGATGTTCCATACAATAAGTCTAATACAAATCGTGTAATTTTGCCGCATGTGTTTTGGAAATTATACGATGTTTGCTAAGAAAGTCGCGAAGAGTATATTACATTGAATGCAACGAGCCGTAAAAATATTAGTTGCTACAAGTGCAACAAATTGTGAAATACGATTTGAGATGTTGTTGCAATGTAACATGTTGAAAGAGAAATAAAATGATGCACGAAGTACAACGAGTTAATTGTGAATATGTGTCACCCTCAGTTTTCATGAACAAGGGTATTTTGGTCATTTTACCACCTTAAAATTATTTTTGAATTATTTATTTATTTATAATATTATTTTGGGGTTATTTGAGTCGGGTTTGAATTTCAGCTCAATTCGACTTGTATCGGGGACCCGGGATAGTTTTGACTCTAGTGGGACCCACATACTAGTTAGCTATAGCCCACATGTCAATTGTTTTAGTTAATGACTAGGCTAATTTATTTTGGTTAGGGTTTGATTAGATTAGTGTGTTGGAATGACTAAACTAGCCCCGACTTAGAACCCCTTTCCATGTATTAACTAATAGATTAGAGAGGGGGCTTTTTAGACATTCCCTAATAGGACAAAAGCCTTCTATGGCCGGCCACCATATGTGGATAGGGCTCCATCACTCATCATTATTTCTTCTTCCATTCTCTCTCTTGTTCTTCCCTATTTTGTTTTAGAGAGCAAACCCTAGAAATTTCTCCACAAAATCTTTCCATTTTCTCACCCAATCTTCTTCCTTCCTTCTCCATTCAAGCCATGGAGGGAGCTACCCAAGTTTGGGAGGAGTCGGAGCTCGTTCGTGTCCATTCGGGGTTCCTACGTGTCGGTGGCGCATCGGAAAGCTTTTTTCTTCGATCCGAATCACCGGAAGGTATAAATCCCTTTCTCTTTCTCATTTCTCTCATGCATTAGGTTGGTTTTGACCCATAGGAATGACCCCATGGTTTTGTGTCCATTTTGTGTCCATTTGGACACTTGTAGAGGTGTCCTATGTGTAGGATCGTGTCCTAATAGGAAAACCCCTATTTGGACACATGTGGATTTATTTATATATTGATTTATTGTTGTTTTAATATTTATTCCAGATTTTCTATATGTTTAGGAATATGTTTTCCTATGTATCATATTGCATCATATTATCTAATATATATATATATATATATATATATATATATATATATATATATATATATATATATATATATATATTTTATATATATATATATATATATATATGTGGCTTATATATATATATATCATTCTCTCTCTCTCTCTCTCTCTCTATATATATATATATATATATATATATATATATATATATATATATATATATGCATATATATATATATTGGGGCTTACATATATATGGATATATATTATGTTGTGTGATTTTGTGATTTGGTATGGGGTAGTGGTCCGCCAAGTATGAGACATTGGTGTGTGTATTGGAGTGTGTATGTGGTTGTGTTAGTTTAGATTGTGTGTATGTAAGGTGTTTGAGTAAATGGTTGTGAGGGTTAGAGGAGAGTTTAATGTGAGTTAGAGAGTGGAGTTGGGATGGAGGAAAACCACCTGGTAACAGCCACTTAACAGCAGCAGTAGTTGTCTCAAACCACCCCCAATCCAGCCCTATGGCTGCCCCTAAATAGTCCTATATTTCAGCTACATATCAGCCTATTGTTGGTCCCCTTACCAGTATGGTTCAGTGTCCAAAACAGACCCCAATTCAGCCTCACAGCTCCAAAAACCTTGTCCCATTTCAGCCACATCAAACCACCACAAATCAGTCCTAAGTAGCCCCTTTGTTCATCATGTTTTCAGCAAGATAAACAGCTCCTAAACAGTCCACAAAACCATACTAAAACCTGTCCTTGGCTGTCCATTCATGCTCCAAATTCAGTCCCTTAAACACTCCATTCAAACACCCATATGGCTATCCCAAACAGCCCCCATATAACCCATTTCAGTCTCACCTTCCAGGTCCCTATATCACATACTTTCAGCCTTAATAAAGCCCCATCTAATCCCCTTTGATACACCCCAAATATCAGTCCAATTCACCCATTCAGCCCCCTCCTAAATTCAGTCCATATGACATCCCCATATGCTGTCCAAATATCAGCCATGACTTACCCCACATTCCAGCCCATTAGTAACAGTCTTAAATCAGTCCAAAACCATCCTATTTTACCCACTGATCAGCCCCAAGACAGTCCACATAACACCTATATGCTGTCCTAAAATTCACTCTTGTGTGTGTGTGTTTATGAGTTTGTGTGTGTGTGTGTTTGAGAGCCTAGAAATGTATAGCTAATAGCCTAGGTGAGAGCCTATGTGTAAACTAGCAGGAAAAACCTATAGAAAAGCCTATATGAGTGATATATGTTGGTGTTGTGAGTGAGTGAGTTGTGTGGGAGAGTGCTAGAATAACGTGAGGAGTGGTATATGATACATGGTAAGGTAATGGTAAGGGTAATATAGGTTTTACCTAGAAATAGGGTATTTGAGTTTGGAGTCTAAGTTGTAGTTAGAACTTGGTTCCCTTGGTTGGTAACGATCAAATATAGTGCTCCTAGACTAGTTTTGACTTCGGTCGACCATTTTGACCAAAAGTCAACAAAAGTCAACCAAGAGTCAAAATTAGCCTTTAAGCGACTAGATTTGATCGAAACCAAACCAGTGTTGACCAGTAGACTGAAAGTCAACTGTAGGTCAACATTAGACTAGTTTGACCTAGGGTTGACCTAGAGTTGACCAGAGTTGACCAGAGTTGACCAGGGTTGACTTTTGACCAAAAGTCAACTGTAAGTCAACCTTTGACCCCGATTGACCTAGTTTGACTTGGATTGACTTCCAGTGACCTAGTGTGATCTAGTATGACCTAGTACGACCCAGTTTGGCCCGGTTTGACCTAGATTGACCTAGTTTGACTTAGACTTGCATATCATGACTTAAATTAGTTTCCTTTTCATTATGAAATCCTATTTAACTCATAGTATCTCATTTTAGGTCTGTGATTTACTCTGAGCGTCTATTCACCTTATCAGCTCAGGACCACAGGCGAGTATATTCACTGATAGTTTTTATTGTCTTGATATCTACTATATTCGATTCAGTTGTAGTGTCTTACTTGATTTTTGACACGATAGCTCACGGACTAGTATACGTCGGATCCTGTCATGAGATGTTATTCCTGGACTTTCTTGGTATATTGGTATGTGATATTCCGTGTTTCGTGTACTTATATAGACATTGATTTCTAAGAGGACTTGCTACCCTCTTATGGAATCTCGTGCCATGACGTGCCATGTCCGGATCCGTGATACTATTCGGGGATGGGAGAATTATCAGACGTTATGTGATCAAAGCCTCCTGTCACTATTTTGCTAGCGCCACCCTCACCTCACGTAGGGTGTAGCAGATACCTCCATGTGCCTGTTATCCAGGTTGGCCGACATGACTTTTCGTGAGATCACCGTGGATTGTCGGGCCAAGTGGATAACTTGTCTTGTCATTTACCTAAAAATCGATCACATATCGCTCTAATAGTTCAAAACACATTTTACATGTATTATCGTATCTTATATTCAGTTCAGCTTTACTTTCTGTACTTCTTACCATGCTATGATTTCATTTAATCACATGCTCTACCTGCCTTTATACTGTACCATGATGTGAGACTAAGTTCTGTTCGAAGGAAGGGTTACAACCCCGATCCTTTGTTTGGTTTAAGGGTTGTAACTCGGCCTTCGAATGGTTCCTAAGTCGCCTATATCTTTGTCTTGTATTTCATTATACTGTCTCTTATAATATTTATCAATTCACATGGAACTGCTGTTAGTGTTTGTACTTGCTCATTTTTCTGACAGGATACCATTGACAATTTTACAGATAATTCAGAGGCTGATTGCCCGACCTACTATGGGGACAAGTTAGATGGACTAGACTTGGACCGTGGCTTGATAGTCGAGCCACTAGACTTTGCTCACCCTGAGTAGTATAGTTTAGTTAGGTTTGCCTGGCCTGCGAGCCAGCTAGTACTTTTTAGACTGCAGCACTATATTATATTCTTTACTCTGTGATGTTGTGTTTAGATTTGGACTTGTGTAGATTTTGAACTAATTTCCTGCTTTTATCTATCCTATTTTCCTTCCATGCTATCTACCTTAGTTTTGTTTATGTGATTGAGACTGTATTGCTATGTCACCTCCATTCGGAGTGTATATACTGTACATGTACATTTATCTGTTTTAGTCGTAGTATTTACAGACCCTATATACAACATTCTACAGCCAATTCTGCGGCGTAGGCTGGACGTACCCACGTCTCGTGCCCTTACTCTAGGGTGCGGGTCATGACACGTTTTAGTGGTGGCCCATGCAGGTCAGTATCACAACTAGTACGAACTCGTAATGGTGCTCGACTTAGAGTACTAATTACGAGCCTACAATTAGGACGTAGGATCTAGGGTATGATAGGAGTTTCTCAATCACATTTTAGGAAATTTTTGATCTTTTGATTACCATGACAACTCTTTTGCATTAAATTTAATTGTCCTTCTTTGATATTCCCTATCATGTGCCATATTGATTCCTTATTTTAATCTATCCTCAGGATGACGATTACTCGCTCTCAGGCAGCCGGATCTAGTGCTGTTCCGGAGAGGCCCGATCCGGTAGGACTTTCACCTCCGGCTGCGGGAGTAGCAGTCGAGAGGGCAGCAGCCCCAGTTCCTGCCCTTCAGGCAGGAGTAGCAGTGGCAGTTCCAGGAGGTCTTCCACCTCCGGCTGCGGAAGCAACAGCTGAGAGAGCTGCCATCTCAGTTCCTGTCCTTCAGGCGGGAACAGCAGCGACGGTCCCAGGAGGTCTTCCACCTCCAGCAGCAGGACTGTCCATGGTCATTCCTGATGTTCATCCACCGCCGCCTCCGCTACCAACGGATACTCAGGGGGTGATGGCCCTTCTGCAGCAGATGTTGTAGACTCAGAGTGCACAGACAGAGTTGTTACGGAGGACCATGGAGAACTCCCATCAGCTGGCGATGGTAGCAGTAGAGAGGGGTGTACCGGGTACAGTTCAGGGAGCACTAGTACAGCAGCAGGGTCAGAGGAGGCCCAGTACGCACCTAGACTTCAGGAAGATGAACCTGAGGGAGTTCAAAGGTACCAAGGGTTTCCTATATGCAGATGACTGGCTGGAGGATGTCCAGTGGAGTCTGGAGTTGGCAGAGGTCCCGAGAGGACTTTGGGTGATGTCTACAGCGAGCCAGTTCATCGATATAGCGCTGACTTGGTACCGCACGGATCTACGTGCGTCGGTGAGGGTTTTGTCTTGGGAGGACTTCAGGAAGCTCTTTAAGGAGAAGTTCTACCCGGATGTAGCCTTCACAGCTTTGGAGGGACAGTTTGCCAGTTTAGTGCAGGGGAACTCGTCGGTAGACGAGTATGCAGTGGAGTTCTTCCGCCTGAGTAGGTTTGTACCCAGTTTGATCCAGGATGAGGGGTACAAGGCTCGAAAGTTCCGGAGGGGCCTTATCCATGCAGTATGCACTCGTACATCTGGGCGACGAGATACGACGTTCGAGCAAATTCTGATGGAGGCACAGATCGCAGAGGAGGACTTCGGCCTGAAGCCGAAGAGGGGCAGCGATGTTCTAGGAGGGAGCTTGAGCGCGAGGCCGGCAAAGCACCCTTATTTCCAGCAGAGACAGATTCAGCAGCAGCCTCAGTTACAGTTTCAGCAGGCACCGACGCGTGCCCAACAGCACCAGGGACAGGGCCAGAGGCAGGCTACTCAGTGTACTTTCTGCACGAAGCCGGGGCACACTCGAGAGGTCTGTAGGAAGAGGTTGGGCGTCTGCCTATATTATGGGGCGTCCGATCACCAGTTGAAGGATTGCCGTCTTCGTTGAGCCCGAGGAGGCCAGGACAGAGCGCAGTAGGCTAGAGGTCCAGCAGTTCAGCAGAGAGGTCTTCCACTTCAGACCCAGCAGCAGCGCTTTGCACAGCACCAGAGGGGATCCCCTGCGGGCAGAGTGTTTGCCTTGACAGCAGAGGAGGAGGCAGAGCCAGTGGGTGATGTTATGGCAGGTCACGTTCTTCTTGATTCATTCCCTACTTTTGCCTTGTTCGATTTCGGTGCCACTCATAGTTTTGTGTCTGTTTTCTTTGCTCTGAGACACAACATTATTGCTGAACCCTTGGGTAGGACTTGCAAGATATTGACCGGGGGAGGCATCATCCTGGTTAACAATATCTGCAAGGGGCAGAGAGTTACTGTAGGAGGCCGAGATTTGGGTGCGTGCTTGCTCGTAATGCCCCTTTCGAGGTACGATGTGGTACTCAGAATGGATTGGTTGAGCATGTACCATGCTAGTATAGACTGTAGAGGAGGTAGGGTTCTGTTTAGGCTGCCGGAAGAGCCAGAGATTGTGTTTGCTAGGGGAGCAGCTGAGCTGGAAGATGGGTTCTGTGGAGCTTTGCTGGTGGGGCAGGCATTGCCGCATCCATTGATAGCTGATTTCATGGATGTTTTTCTCGAGGAGTTGCCTAGGATGCCGCCAAATAGAGACATTGAGTTCTCTATAGACTTAGTGCCGGGTGCTGAGCCTATCTTACAGTACGTCTATAGGGTCAACAACAGCGAGTTGGCAGAGCTGAAGAAGCAGGTCGACGAGCTGCAGGACAAGGGATTCATCAGATCCAGTTCATCACCTTGGGGAGCGCCAGTCATGTTTGTACCAAAGAAGGATGGTACGATGCACATGTGTATCGATTACAGGGTGCTCAATAACCTCACTATCAAGAACAAGTACCCGTTGCCGAGGATTGACGACTTGTTCGATCAGTTGAGCGGCACTAGGGTGTTTTCGAAGATAGACCCGAGGTCCGGTTATCATCAACTGAAGGTGAAGCAGGAAGACATTCCGAAGACTGCTTTTCGGACTCGGTACGGCCAATACGAGTTCACTGTCATGCCATTTGGGTTGACCAACACCCAGCAGTGTTCATGAACTTGATGAACAAGGTATTCCATCAGTACTTTGACAAGTTCATGGTGGTCTTCATTGATGACATCTTAGTTTACTCGAAGATGCCGGAGGAGCACGAGGAGCATCTGAGGATTGTGCTCGAGACTCTGAGGAGGAAGCAGTTGTACGGGAAGCTTTCGAAGTACGAGTTCTTCCTGGACCAGGTCGAGTTCTTGGGTCATGTTGTGACCGAGAACGGGATCTCAGTAGACTAGAAGAAGATTGCTGCAGAAGAGTCTTGGTCTACGCCTAGTACAGTTGCCGAGATTCGGAGCTTTCTGGGTTTGGCGGACTACTAACGAAAGTTCGTCCAGGACTTCTCGCGGATTGTGGAGCCGATGACTAGACTCACCAGAAAGGACGTGGAGTTCGTCTGGACTGAGGAGTGTCAGGCCACCTTCGATGAGCTGAAGAAGAGGTTGACATCAGCTCCGATCTTGACATTACCGTCTGGGACCGGTGGTTTCTCGATCTACAACGACGCTTCTGGCAGGGGTTTGGGTTGTGTTCTTCAGCAGTACGGGAAGGTGATTGCCTATGCATCTAGGCAGTTACGTCCTCATGAGAAGAACTACCCGACTCATGATCTGGAGTTGGCCGCTGTCATCTTTGCCTTGAAGTTGTGGAAACACTACTTATATGGAGAGCGGGTTGAGATCTTCACTGATCACAAGAGCTTGAAGTACGTGTTTACACAGAAGGAGCTGAACATGCGGCAGATACGTTGGCTCGAGCTGATGAAGGACTTCGATATCGCCTTGCAGTACCATCCAGGGAAGGCCA